>OZ018390.1:16869612-17321542 GCA_963969525.1 Ontholestes murinus
GTACATATCTGAGTAAGTTATTTATATTTCATTATATTTATTATCATATTTCATTATATTTATTTTAGTAAGTGTTTTTATTTGTATTTAAAATCAATTTTATAATAAAGCTGTACTGAAGAGAGTGAAAGTTCGAAACACGTGTCTGCAGATTGTCTTACATAACATTTTTCGAGACGCGGTTAAGAAACGATAACACCACAAAATTGTTACATAGTGCTAAATATAATTTTAGACATGTAACGACAGCTAACAGTTATATCATTCAATGCCTGGCGGTGCTTTTGTACGGGGAGTAGTTGTTTTAACTGTTAGCTGGAGTTTTTACATTATTATGTAAAACATTAGTGCAGTAATGCTCATAGAGATTTATTACTCTCAATATTAATTATTATCATAGAGTTAATGTTTCAGTTTGAAGTTTTATTGGATTTAAATAATAAAGAACACACAATTTAAAACTGTTTCAAGAGCTGATTTTCAAATTGTATCTAACTTTAAAAACTATCAAAACTATAGTCATTAAGATAAAAATAAAGTGTGTGATATTTTTTTGAGCTAGCGTTAGCAATTTTGTATGTTCTTCTAAAATTGTAGTTGAGCTTTTGATTTTTTCTTTGAGAAGTTACTATTTTTTAACTTATTTTAAGCTAGTTTTAGGTCGTCAAATGTCTTTTACCTAATAAATTATAATTTTCTATTGCTAAACAGTTTTTAACCTTTTAAGAAACTTATACATTGTAAAATCCATTTGTTAAAGGTCAACTATTTTAAACTAATTTTCTTTAGCTTAGCCAAATCTCACCAGAAACCATTTAGATTTTTGCAATATTAAAACTTGAGAATCATTAGGACTTTAATTAATTTGATCTTCATTTGAAAGAGACTAAAAGATCTAAATCTATAAATAACTGTAATATTTATTATCCTCAAATAATGTTATTTAATATATGAAATTGAAAAAAAACAATTTAACCACAAAACAATAAACTTTAGAAGCTTTAATACTGCAATATTCTTTCAAGTGAAATTTTCTAACTTTAATATCTTAAAGATTAAAATTATAATTGGAACATTAATTACTTTTTAAGCAGAAATAATTAATACTTTTAATTTTAATAGATAGTTTCATATTACAACCTTAAAACCAAAACAAAATATAAAATTATAGTAAAATGAATCATTAATTTATCATTCGAACATTAATCAATTTAACATTTATTTCATAAAGATCCAAAATTCTAAAACTGCAATAAGCCCGATCAATATGTTGAATATTACCGACCCCCCAGAGCCACAGCGAGGATCTTCCTTTCTATTTGTCACTTTTCACAAACTTCCACTATATGGGCCTAGTGTATCCATTGTTACTCCGCAATGCTTAAAGAAGCCGTATCGATCTTTAGCAGGTAGATTGAAAGTTCCTACACCATTTAAGGTTCTACACCAGGAAAACGTCTTTTCACCATGTATGTTGAACCCATGGTCGTCGGTCGGGGATCATTCTGCGTGTTAGAGCAAGTTTGTTCGTTACTCCTCCTCTGCTGCCACCACTCGGTCTAGTGGTCTCACCAATTTGGATATTCTCTAATCAACATTGTACCACCGGCCACTAGGAGTATGTCGTCTTCGAATCTTATGTTCACCTCTAATACCCTATTGTACGCTGTTTCACAAGAGCAGCTCCAAGACATTCCCCTGTGAAGTAACTTTCTTCATGGAATTTCCATTTCGTTGTAGATCAGCCACCTATCATCCAGATAGCTCAAAATTATTCGTACGAGATAAGAGGTGAAGTGAGTTGAAGATGTTGCGCACATCCTAGGAAATTACAAGGCGGTATCTATTTTGTCTACTTTGATTCGTCTATTATCCATTTTTCAAACACACCCTTGACTACAATTTAAGTTTTGGTGGTTAATTGTATTTTTCTATCATCGCTCTATCTTAAACCGCCAGCACAACCTCTTTAGTCTTCCAACAGTTGCGACTTTGAATTGAGATCACCCGCTATAATGACATCTTACTTTGCGGCCTTCATGCAATTGTCATATTCGTTGAGTTTCGATTTAAATTGAGCTTTAGTATTGCTTGGTCGAATTTAGCATACTATAATTAGAAATTCATCCAGTGGTTTTTGTTGGTGCATATTCTACGTACTTTGGTTTTATTGCTATAAACTCGTATGAAATTGTTCATATAATTTTGTTATCTAATTCCCTTTCTTAGTTATTTTTTATTTGGTTTCGCTATAGCGTTTTTATCTAAGAAGTCCATGGACCTATTACAGTGACCCAAGTTGCCCTGAAGTATTAGTTATTGCTTATTCTTGTGAGTTATTGTCTCTGTTTTAATTCTGGCGTCTCATTTCCTACAGTTGTCCTCTAAATATCACACTGATACAAGCTTGTTTGCAAATTAGACCTAAATTTGCTAGTAATGGCTAAAATCTTGCCTCAGCGGCTACAATCTCCACAATATACAGCCAGTATAATTGGTCGTGTTGAAGAACACGAGAAAGTATGAACTTCGCCTTCAAGATCTGTTTTCTAAATTTTAAAGTGATTAATTGTATTTATGTATTTATTGTTGTATTATATTATTTTTATAGATCCTATAAAGTTGATAAACTAAATTAAACGTAGCGCATTTTACAGTTACAGCAATATGTCATTTTTTGTCTTAGGTGGAATAAAAAGCCTTGCCGTTATACTTCTTCCGTATGTGCCCCGCTTGGTTACAATTTTGGCACCCTCTAGCCCTATTTTGCCCTACGCAGTCTTTGGATTAGTTGTCGTATTTCTAATATTTGTATAACACTTGAACAATTCGACTTGTATATGCTCTAGATTCAAGATCTTGTTTCTTGTTTCCTTTGAATGCAGTCAGCATTGCAGTGTTGGTATTCATTTATTTACGTCTTAATTCGTCTATTTTAAATGTCCATCTTATTAATCAGCCCTATAATATCTTCAACTGCTTTGGAATTTCTTCCCTGGTAGCCATACTATCCATTTAATATATTATAACTCATCTGGTTTTTTCGTATCCAACACGGCTATTACCTTTTCTTTTTTCTACAGTGGTTTCAGTAATTGTAAGATCTTGCTTACCGCATTGTTATCATTGTCCGTGACTATCAATATTTTTGATGCTTCTGATTGTTCTTAGTCCTTAGCTTCCATATTATGTTGGCCCTTCTTTACTGCTAGTAGAGTTGCTTTATATTCTTCCCTTATTTTGCCTACTATTAGAGCGTAGGTATTATTACTTTTTTCTTTCTCGGGTCATATTTTGGCCAGCATTTCCTCATCTGCTATTGGTGTAAATTATTACATTGTGCTCCAACCCGTGGAAAATGATTTCCGCTATCTTTCTAAGTATACTCATCCTCATACTATCAAGATCGTCCATCCCTGCACATTCATAACCAGTTGTTTCTTACTTGAGCTTTCTTAGAAGGTCAAATAGAGGTGCGTCTCTTCCCATTAGTTGGATCTTAATGATTCTTTTGGTACTAGTAATTACTGGCTCACCTGCCCTAATTCAGCTTTCCTGCTCCATAATTACAAAGTGGGTTCAGAAATTTCTAGATAAAGAACGATTTCTTTATATAGTTTTTGGAAGGACGAATTCATGTAGTTTTCCCCTACTTTTATTAGAACCATTTTAACTGTCGAGTCTATATCTATTATATCTCTAAAAAATTATCTATCTTAACCAAAGAGTTTAGAGGGTTTATAAGTTTGTGAGAAATAGGCCTCAACAAAAGAAAATTCAATGGATAAAATAATTACAGTTCTTTGACAGAATTTCTTTAATTATCGGTCTATTTATTATTTCTAAAAGCTTGTAATCATCATTTGTTAGCATTATATTTGAGTGCGTGTAGGAAACTATTCTAAGAGGAAATATCTACAATATAACCAAAATCATAATCACATATTCTTTAATTTATGTTAACGTTCTATAATTATATTTAACAATAATAAAGGAATGCCTTTAAATATTCTAGGCACTTCTTTTTAGGAAATTCACTAGTAATTCTCATAAGCAAATAAATCATTCTTTTCACTACGAAATAAAATTAGACTTATCAATAAATTAAATGGTTTGAGGAGCGATAAAATAGTGTAGTTAATATTATAACTTTTATTTCCATGTAAGTTTAATTTAAGAAATATCCTTGGTTTGGACAATGTCGTAAAAATTTGAAAAGATTGAAGGAACTGAAATTGCTTAATATTCCTAATTAAGGGAATTCTAGTCGTTAGATTCGAACCCGATTTCATTCATGTGGTATAATTAGAGCAAAATGATTTAATTTTTTAACTTTTTAGCTAATACTGACGGAAATAATTCTACTGAAATTCTAATTATAATCTACATCCTAAAAGTGATTGGATGTTAGAATTTGTAATATTACCTGTTAATAAAATACGGCTTGTTTAGATAAAATATTCGCCCTAATGTCGTTGGAATGAAAGCATCGGCTCATTTTAATAAAAGGGGTCTTTGATGCGATCCCCGACCGTCGTCAGTTAATTATGTTCCTTTTTACTATAAAGTTCATATCCCAGTGCGCATCAGAACGCTACAAGCCTTTAAACATTGAAATGGGGCTTTCACTTCGATGATAAAAGCGACTTTAGGACAGCATGTTGGGTCTATTTTGCCAATTCCAGAATGGCACTATCTTTATATTATATTAAAAGCAATGTATATTTATCTTATCAAATCATCATTAAATTTACATCACGATGGTAAAACCTAAATTATATTAAAATATTTTAAGGTATAATTAATTCGTTATTTATAGACAAAAAAACCTAAAATGCTAAAATTATAACAATTAGATATTTAATGGTGAATGTATCTAGAATATAAAGCGTAATGTTTTGTTACAGCATTATAAAGCAGAAACTTATTTAGGTAAATTCCACGAGAGTAAAATTTATTTTTTTCTTGAGATACAGCAATTAGATTTTTTAAAGATCGAAATAATTTTAATATTTTTTTAAATTTGTTAATTTGTACGTATAATTCCACATCATTTGTAAATTTATAATGGCGGCTTGTTTCAACATAAAGATTTTACAATTCAAAATCAATAAAACGATTAACTTTGAATTATCAAAATGTATCACGAAGTGAAAGCTTCCACAATTACTTATTTTATAAAGATTTTACGATACAAGATTACAATCCTCTAAACGGAAATTTGTTTCATACATTCGACTTTGTCTCATTAAAACTTTACCAATAATGCCTGATCTAAAAAAATACATTTTTATTCCTTTTACATAGGGGTAACATTAATTTATCATAGTGTTTAATGTAATATCACCTATAGTATTGGCAAATGTATGCATATTCCCTCTAATGTCATAAAAATTTATTATAGTCATTTCTGCTTCGAGCAGGCGTGAAAATAACGTCTAGCATGAATATTCAGAATGTACAGAAATTTTCCATTTTCCCCTTGTGACCGCACTCGGGGTTAAGGAGGATACTTGAGACTTTTTGTGCGCCGAGTTTGCTGTCGTTGCAGATACTTGAATTAATGTAGATAAACACGATGAAAAGGTGCTTGTAAACATCCATATTCACAGCATAGTAATTTTGAATCTTAAATAAGTATATAGCTATTAATATAAAACGCGAAACCAATAAGCTAATCTCAAAATTTGAATAAAAACAGAAATGTATAAAAAATAAATTTTGAGATATAAATCAATGATAGAAACATACAGAAAAATTATTGTGCATAGTTTCTCATTAAATTTATTTACATAAAGTAAAACAATGTCACATTATCAATAGTTCATATTTATTAGAAATATATAAATTGTATATTTAAAAAAAATATATTTTAATGGTATTTTTTCACCTCTTTATTATATCCTGTCAATTGCTTTTATAAGCCTGCATGTATTATTAATAATAACGTGAGAAAAGCTTGTAAATGTAAATATACATATAATTAAATATTTGTTTTTAATATAATAATTAGTAGCATTTTTTAGTAGGTGGGCAACACATGCACGCAATATTTAAATCCATGTTTGTAGGCTTCATAGGTTTTCTATTAGCTCTCATTTTAGGTACGCTTTTCTTTGATGGTATATAAGACGGTACCCTTCCCTCCTTTTCCTCTAAAAATCTTAACACTACCGAATTCACCGGTGCTGTAATCTCAACCCCAGCCAACCGATTATAATCCAACTTTTTTATTTGCGGAATCAAATTTTTAATTACCGTCCTTGCATTCCCAAGCCTCTTGTTATCATAAAATGGATTACCAAACAAAGTCAAATGTTGCAATTGCTTCAACTGATTTAGTTTATAAATCTCCTCCATACTATCCACTTTATTATCATGTAAATACAGCACTTTTAAATTCTTGAACTTAAATAGACCATCATCGATTTCCCTCAACTGGTTATGCGACAAGTCTAGGAAACCCAACCTTTCTGGATATTCAATCACCGAATCGATCATGGTATCTATATTCCTGATGCTACGTATACTGTTGTGGTTAAGCCAAAGCGAGCGACTTAGGAATTTATTGTTAGGGCTAAGGCTGACTTTACCTAGTCGAGATCTGCTTGCAAATTCCGTTCCAGTTTCTTTAATCTCTGTGTATTTTTTGAAGGTGTAATCGGCTGGCATAGATGTGGTATTTCTCGACTCTTCTGTAATGAGAGAGTTAACATGTTCTTTTCTGATGGTGCGATCTCGTTTGCATGCCGCTTTTTCTGCCTTTTTAGTTTTTCGTTTTGTTGAATTTAAGTTTTTTGTGCCAGACATTTATAGATGAAATGACAGTGTATAATGTGAATATGTTTATTGTGTGTCTATAGAAACGACTGTTAAATAGATCTGTAAATCTTATTACTTTCCCTATATAGTATAGTATATATAGGGGAAAGTATTGTTTTCGTGCGTGAAAATGTCTGTGGGCGCTGAATCTCAAAAACGAATGATCCTTTTGAGGTGAAACTTTAAACATAAGGTTTTTTTTTTGGTAAAACCTGGAAATGAAAAGCTTTTAATGAACATTCATAAACCAAAAGTTGATGTTTACTCGAAGTGTTTACTTGTTTTTCTCGATATGTTTTTAAATTTGAAAAATATTACATAACTTCTCAAATAAAATTTAAAGGGAATGAAAAAAACTGAACAAGTTTTATTAAAATATGTTATTAAAGTCCTTAACTTGCAAAAAAATTTAAAAATTAAAAATATAAATATCATAGTTTTCGAGAAAAATGTAAGGAAAGCACTACCATTTCTTATGTATCTTTACATTTTACAACTTTTAATTAAAACCCTGGCTTATGATTTACTGATTGGAGGGTGGAATAGAGGACACCCACCCACCCTGCATATACATGATAACTTTAAATACTAATCGTTGATAATTTTGCTGCTTAAAAAACAATCAAATCAAACAAATGTATTTCCAAGAACTTTCTTCCATATTTCAAGCATTTTTTATAAGTTTTTTTAAAGGTTTCTAGAATTTTTAAAAATATTAATCTAACAAGTTTTGAATATTTATACCGCTGGTTTTAAATTTTTCAACATTTTTTTCAGCTATTTCTAAAAAAAAAAAATTTAACAATTTGTAGCAATTCTTTTTTCGAATTTCTGTTTTCTATCAAAATTTCTTCTAGATTTTAAACATTTTTCAGCAATTTGTTTCAAAATTTTTACAAATGTTAAGTAAATTGCGAAGACATTTGAAGAAATTTCTCTTTATTTGGTTAAGAATTTCTCAGCATTTGTTTTTGTAGATTTTTAGAATTTTTATTAAATTTTCTTCCTTACTTCTTCAGAATTTAAAATTAAAAATTTTATTATTATTTTAAGGACGCTATTTTTTTTCTGGGTTTGTAGCATTTGTTGTCTCTAATTTTGTTTAGCATTTTAACGCAATTTTTATTCCAAACTTTAAAATTTTTAGAATTTTTGGCAAGATTTCTAGAAATTCCTAGCATTTTTTTTCAATATTTCTAAAAATTTATAAAATTTTCTTGATTTTTCTAAAAAATGAAATTTATCAAAAATTTTCTTTTAATTTCTGTCCTCTTCCACATTGTTAGAATTTTCCCCAAGATATCTAAAATTTTCCAGCAATTATTTTCAATATTTCTACAAATTCCTAGAGATTTTTGATAAGAATTTTCTAGCAACTTCTCTTACAAGTTTTTTTCTGGGTTTCTAGAATTCTTCAACAATTATTCCTCGATTCATACAATTTTTTAGAACAATTTTTTCTAACAATGTTTATTTTGGATTTTTAGAATTTCTCTTCCAAATTTCGAAACTGTCTCTAAGAATTTATTTAGCATTTTAAAGCTATTTTTTTTTTATCTCTTTTTCAATATTTCTCGCAAATTTAATCAGTCTTTCCTAGAAGTTTCTTCAAACAGGAATTTTTAATTTTTGTTCTCCAGAAATTTCTCTTCTCTTCCAAATTGTAAAAACTTTCTAGAGATTTCTTGATTTTTCCAAAAATTCTGTTTTAATTTATTGCGATTTTTAAGCAATTTCACTTCAAATTTTCATTTAGATTTCTAGTGAATTTTCGGATATCTCTTCTCTTCCAAATTGTTAAAGGTTTCCAACTATTTTCCAGTACTTTTGCTTAAAATTTTTACAAATTTGCACCGTTTATTCTTTAGTCATTAATAAATTAAAACAGTAATTTAGATAATGTAATTGCAGGGTCGCATAGTCGCCACCCATCCTACATATAACTTTACAAATAATTTTAAACACAGCTTAAGTTTATTAACAATATTAACATATTTTTTTCTTATAATACTGGAAACTAAAACAATGTCAGTAATTGTAGTTTCATTGTATATGTAGGGTGGGTGGGTGGCCATTATCCCACACCATAAACCAGAGTTTCTTTAAGTTATTTCCGAAATTAATTACTTTAACGTAATTAGAAATTAAGAAACAATAATCGTCGAAATTTGAATGTTGAAAATTTACACGTCTGCATAGCTTTGAACGTAATGATAAATTTAAAAAAAAACCTTTGCAATCTTGCATGGATTGGAGGGTGGGATAGAGGCCACCCACCCACCCTACATATACAATGCAATTTCAGCCAGTTTCACGGTTTAAGTTTCTTGAAAACTACAACTGTATTACTATTAGTCTGGCCAAAAAAAAATTAAATCAGAGTTTCATGTTGCAGTTTTAAATAAATAAGTAGGGTGGATGTCTACTATCAGACCCTCCAATTTTATAACATAAACATTGTTTTTAATCGATAAATACAATATTTATTATTATAATTTTATATTTTAGTTAAATTAAAAATTTTTAATTGGGAAGAAATTTAAAAGAATTTAAGGGTGGGATTGTGGCCACAGACCCACCCTGCATATACAGTTTTACTTTAACCACTGACACTGATTTAGTTTCCTGAAAATTGTCGACTATAGATGTTAGTGTGACCAAAAAATTAAATCAGAGTTTCTAGTTGAGGTTCAAATGTATATGTAGGGTGGGTGGGTGGCCACTATCCCATCCTCTAATCACGACACCACAAACAAGAATTTGTTTAAGTTATTTCTGAAATTATTACTCTAACGTGATTAGAAATTAAGAAACATTAATCGTTGAAATTTGAATGTTGAAAATTTGAACGTCTGCAAAGCTTTGAACGTAATGATAAATTTAAAAAAAAATCTTTATGATGTTGCATGCATTGGAGGGTGGGATAGTGGCCACCCACCCACCCTACATATATAATTTTACATCAACCATTGACACTCTTTTAAATTCTTGAAAACTACAACAGTATCAATGTTGGTTTGGCCCAAAAATTAAATCAGAGTTTTAGTTGATGTTCAAATGTATATGTAGGGTGGGTGGGTGGCCTCTATCACACCCTCCAATCACTACACCATAAACCAGAGTTTATTTAGGTTATCTCCAAAATTATTTACTCTAAGGTAATTAGAAATTAAGAAATCGTCGAAATTTGATTGTTGAAAATTTATACGTCTGTAAAGTTTTGAACGTATCTACAAATTTAAAAAAACTTTTGCTATGATGCATGAATTGGAAGGTAGGATAGAGGCCACCCAACCACCCTATATATATAATTTTACACCAACCACTGACACTGTTTTAGATTCCTGAAAACTACAACTGCATTACTGTTGGTGTGGCCCGAAAATAAATTAAATCATAGCTTTTAGTTAAAGTTCAAAAGAAACTGAACAAGTTTTATAAAGACATATTTTTCGTAAAGTTCTTAATTTATGAGAAAAATATTTAACTCAAGAATATTTCAGAAAATTTTTTAGATTTTTCTTTAAAGATTCTTAAAATTTCAGTAATTTCTAATCCATACTTTTAGTTTTTATTGCAACCTCCTTTCCAAAGAATTTTCATCGAGAATTCTAGAAATTTTTACAGGTTTAGCAAAGATTTTATTCAAGAGTTATTTTTATTTATAAAAATCTCTTCATGGTTTCTATACAAGATTTTGTTCAACTTTTTCTATTAGAAAATTTTCTTCTAAATTTCTATAATTTTCTCAGATAATCCATACTTTTAGTTTTTCTTTTACATTGAGGTTTCTAGAATTTTTCACAAGATTTCATTTTAGGTTTATAAAACTTTTTTTGAGGATTCTAAAAGTGTACAGTAATTTCTTTTTCTTATTTAATAAATAAATAGATATTTCCAGAATTTTTAGCAAAGATTTTATTCGAGAGTTTTGCAATTTATTAGGAAATTTTCTTCTAATTTTCTAGAACTTACTTAGAGGCTTCTAAAAGTTTCAGGAATATTTTTTGCATCTTCCTTTCCAAAGAATCAAGGATTCCAGAATTATTCACAAGTTTTCCTTATTGATTTCTAGAACTTATTTGGAGGATTCTGGAAGTTAACGGTAATTTCTTCTTCATATTTACAGAATTTTTAGCAAAGGTCTTATTCGGGAGTTCTAGATTTTTTATAAAGTTCATTTCAATATTTTTAGAATTTTTTTTGAGGCTGTTTTCAGTAATTTCTCTTCCAGATTTTAATATTGTCTTATAAATTGCAAATATTTTCTTCAGGGCTCAAAAATAAAAAAAAATCTTTTCCAGAATTCGACACTTTTTTTCGAGAATTTAGAAATATTCAGATTTGGAGGCTATAGATTTTTCTAGAAAATCTGTTCCTAGAAATTTCCAACAATTTCTTTTGTAGTTCTAAAAATTTGTCCTAGGAGTATACTATTTTTTTTCTGAAATGTTATTATTTGTTGTATATTTAGGTTGTAGCATTTCATTAATGATTTTAGAGTTTGCTATAAACATCTTCCTTTCCAAAGAATTTTCATCAAGGATTCTAGAATTTTTCACAAGTTTTACTTATAGATTTCTAAAACTTATTTGGAGGATTCTGGAAGTTGACGGTAATTTCTTCTTCATATTTCCAGAAATTTTAGCAAAGGTCTTATTCGGGAGTTCTAGATTTTTTATAAAGTTCGTTTCAATATTTTTAGATTTTTTTTTTGGGCTGTTTTCAGTAATTTCTCTTCCAGATTTTAATATAGTCTTATAAATTGCAAAGATTTTCTTCAGGGCTCAAAAATAAAAAAAAATCTTTTCCAGAATTCGACACTTTTTTTCGAGAATTTAGAAATATTCAGATTTGGAGGCTATAGATTTTTCTAGAAAATCTGTTCCTAGAAATTTCCAACAATTTCTTTTGTAGTTCTAAAAATTTGTCCTAGGAGTATACTATTTTTTTTTCTGAAATGTTATTATTTGTTGTATATTTAGGTTGTAGCATTTCATTAATGATTTTAGAGTTTGCTATAAATATCTTTTCAAAAATTTTAGTATCTTCCGTTAATTATTTAGATTTATTTCCTTATTTTGTTGTTTTTTTTTTTCTCAAAAATGTCTGTTGCAATTTGTTTTGGATATAGTAAAGCAATTTTTCGAGAGTTGTTTTTTAGAATGTTTTTGCAATATTTCTGGAAATTTACAAAATTTCTTGTATCATTGTCTATTACCTTATATTTAATGTTAGGAATTATTTCGTAAAAGAAGTTTTTTAAACCGTCCTTGCTATCAAAAGTTATTTTAAAAATAGTGAAAAACAATTGAAAATCGAATGTCTAATTTTTAGCATTTTTACTTCTCTTCGTTGCTGGTAATTTATTGGTGAAAGAATTTTCGTAATTTCATAACTATTCCAAGAATTATAGCTAAAATATAAAAAAAAGTCAATTGAATAACAAATTTTTTATTTTTATTGTATCAATTTGAATTGGATGTCGGCAATCGTTTCGTAAAATGATTTTTACAATCCGTCCATCCTGTAAATAGTAATTGTAAAAATACTGAAAAACAATTAAAAATAAAAATTTTGATTTTTGTGCATGAACTTGTATTTGATGTTAGAAATCATTTCGTAAAGGAATTTTTTAAATCCGTCAGTGCTGTAAAAAGTTATTCTAAAAATACTGAAAAACAATTGAAAATCGAATGTCTATTTTTAGCATTTTTACTTCTCTTCGTTGTTGGTAATTTATCAGTGAAATAATTTTCGTAATTTTAATATTATTTAAAAAATTATAGCTAAAATAGCAAAAAAAATTAATAACGAATTTTTGATTTTTATTGTATCAATTTGAGTTTGTAAAATTTAGGAAATTTCCAGTAAATTGCGAATATTTAAATGAAGACTTTTTTAGAAAATTTGTTTTTAAAGATCTAGATTCACGAAATTTCTAGTCATTTCTTCTCCATATTTCAAGATATTTTTAACTTGTCTTCTAAAACGCAAAGATTTTTTTGGGGTTCTAGAATTTTTAGAATTTACTTCTAGAAATCTAGATTATTTTCTCGAGGG
The DNA here is from genome assembly GCA_963969525.1 of Ontholestes murinus. NCBI lineage: Eukaryota > Metazoa > Arthropoda > Insecta > Coleoptera > Staphylinidae > Ontholestes > Ontholestes murinus. The sequence goes on from OZ018390.1 coordinate 16,882,498, forward strand.
TTCAGGAAATTTCTAGCAATTTATTCTCAAGAGTTCAAGATTTTTTTTTTGATGTCGTCTTTTAAATTGCAAAGATTTTCCTTGAGGCATTCTAGATTTTTTTCTAAAAGTTTAGAGTTTAGGAAATGGCCAATAACTTCTTTCGCAAATTAATTTTTTTTCAACTTTCCTTATAAATTGCAAAGATTTTCTTTCAGCCTCTAAATGTTTTTTTAATTCCTCTTTTTTTCGAGAATTCAGGTGAATTTCAGTAATTGATTTTCTAGAATTCTACATTTTGTTTCAGCTATAAAATTATTTAGAAAGTTCTAAATTGCGGAATTTTTCTTGGAGGTTCTAGAATTTTTTAGATAATTTTCCCCTACAAATCTTTTCTTACTACTAAACATCTTTATTCACAGAAAAATAAAATCTAATACATGTAATGGATAAAATAAAATAAATTCTGATATGTTCTTGTTCTTCTGCTCCATGGCTATCGACCGGTGGTCTTTCAGCCCCCTTTTCTTATTTTCGAGAAAATTTAAGGAATTTTCCGTAATTTCTCTTCCCGATTTCAAGATATTTTTTCAACTTGTCTTCTAAATTTCTAGAAGGCTCTAAAAATTTTTTAAAAATTTTCATTTAGAAATCTAGACTTTTTTCCGAGGGTTCAGGAAATTTCCAGAAATTTATCCTCCAGATTTCAAGGTTATCTTCTAATGTTATAAATTGCAAAGATTTTTTTGGAGGCTCTAGAACTTTTTAGAAAATTTGTTTGTAGAAATCTAGATTTTTCATGAGGCCTTTGATTTTTATTGTATCAATTTGAGTTTGTAAAATTTAGGAAATTTCCAGTAAATTGCGAAGATTTAAATGAAGACTTTTTTTAGATTTTTTTTTTTTTTAAATCTAGATTCAAGAAATTTCTAGTCATTTCTTCTCCATATTTCAAGATATTTTCAACTTGTCTTCTAAAACGCAAAAATTTTCTTTGAGGCTCTAGAATTTTTAGAATTTACTTCTAGAAATCTAGATTATTTTCTCGAGGGTTCAGGAAATTTCTAGCAATTTATGTTCCAGAGTTCAAGATTTTTTTTTTTTTTTTGAAGTCGTCTTTTAAATTGCAAAGATTTTTCTTGAGGCATTCTATATTTTTTTCTAAAAGTTTACAGTTTAGAAAATGGCCAATAAGTTCTTTCCCAAATTAAATTGTTTTGCAACTTTTCTTATAAATTGCAAAGATTTTCTTTCAGCTTCTAAATGTTTTTTTAATTCCTATTTTTTTCGAGAATTTAGGTGAATTTCAGTAATTGCTTTTCTAGAATTCTACATTTTGTTTCAACTATAAAATTATTTATGCGGAATTTTTCTTGGAGGTTCTAAATTTTTTTAGATAATTTTCCCCTACAAATCTTTTCATATTTTTGAGAAAGTTTAGGGAATTTTCCGTAATTTCTCTTCCCGATTTCAAGATATTTTTTCAACTAGTCTGCTAAATTTCTAGGAGGCTCTAGAATTTTTTAGAAAATTTTCATTTAGAAATCTAGACTTTTTTCCGAGGGTTCAGGAAATTTCCAGAAATTTCTCCTCCAGATTTCAAGGTTATCTCCTTATGTTATAAATTGCAAAGATTTTCTTGGAGGCTCTAGAACTTTTTAGAAAATTTGTTTGTAGAAACTAGATTTTTCTTGTGGCCCTAGATTTTTTTTTTCTAAAATCTAGACTTACTTTTTCAAGAATTCAAGAAATTTCCACTAATTTATTTTCTAGGTTTCAAGATTTTTTATTCAACCCGCTTTCTAAATTGTGAAGACTTATCTTATAAATTGCAAAGATTTTCTTTCACCCTGTAAATGTTTTTTTAATTCCTATTTTTTTTTCGAGAATTCAGGTGAATTTCAGTAATTGCTTTTCTAGAATTCTACATTTTCTTTCAACTATAAAATTATTTAGAAAGTTCTGTATTGCGGAATATTTCTTGGAGGTTCTAGAATGTTTTAGATAATTTTCTCCTACAAATATTTTCTTATTTTCGAGAAAGTTTAAAGAATTTTCCGTAATTTCTCTTCCCAATTTCAAGATATTATTTCAACTAGTCTTCTAAATTTCTAGGAGGCTCTAGAATTTTTTAGAAAATTTTCATTTAGAAATCTAGACTTTTTTCCGAGGGTTCAGGAAATTTCTAGAAATTTCTCCTCCAGATCTTCTTATGTTATAAATTGCAAAAATTTTCTTGGAGGCTCTAGAACTTTTTAGAAAATTTGTTTGTAGAAACTAGATTTTTCTTGAGGCCCTAGATTTTTTTTTCTAAAATCTAGACTTATTTTTTCAAGAATTCAAGAAATTTCCACTAATTTATTTTCTAGGTTTCAAGATTTTTTATTCAACCCGCTTTCTAAATTGTGAAGACTTATCTTATAAATTGCAAAGATTTTCTTTCACCCTCTAAATGTTTTTTTAATTCCTATTTTTTTTCGAGAATTCAAGTGAATTTCAGTAATTGCTTCTCTAGAGTTCTACATTTTGTTTCAACTATAAAATTATTTAGAAAGTTCTAAATTGCGGAATTTTTCTTGGAGGTTCTAGAATATTTTAGATAATAATCTCCTACAAATCTTTTCTTATTTTCGAGAAAGTTTAAGAAATTTTCTGTAATTTCTCTTCCCGATTTCAAGATATTTTTACAACTAGTCTTCTAAATTTCTAGGAGGCTCTAGAATTTTTTTAAAAATTTTCATTTAGTAATCTAGACTTTTTTTCGTGGGTTCAGGAAATTTCCAGAAATTTCAAGGTTATTTTCTTATGCTATAAATTGCAAAGATTTTCTTGGAGGCTCTAGAACTTTTTAGTAAATTTGTTTGTAGAAATCTAGATTTTTCTTGAGGCCCTAGATTTTTTTGAATTTTTTTTTTTTACTTTTTGAAGAATTCAAGAAATTTCCACTAATTTATTTTCTAGGTTTCAAGATTTTTTATTCAACCCGCTTTCTAAATTGTGAAGATTTTACTGGAAGCTCTAAAATTTTAATAATTTGTATGGATTACCACGTAGTAACGGTCGCAATAATTTTCTTTAACAAAAATTTTACTTCCGACAATTTTCTTTTATTCAAATTTTGTAATTAAAGTTATTGCAAACCGCGAGGCGATCAGTAATTAAAGTTAATATGTATATGTTGGGTGGGTGGCATCTAACCCACCCTCCAATCAGTTAAACATAAGCGAGGGTTTTAATTAAAAGTTAAAAGTAAAACATAAATAAACTTAACATTTTTGCAAAATTTAATATATTTATTCAAACAAATTTTGAAATTTATGAAATTTTGAAATTTAAGAAATTTTGAAATTTAAGAAATTTTAAATTTAAGAAATTTTGAAAAATAAGACATAACTTTTAAGTTAAAGAGAATAAAAAACTGAAAAAGTTTAATTGAAACATTTTTTGTAAAGTTCTTAATTTAAAATTTTGTACAATTTTTTGCTTATTGCTAATAAACTATAGGAACTAAATGAAATTTATATAACAAGTAATTCTGAAGAATTCAAAATTGAGCAAATTATTAAGAATAACCTCATGATTTTGGAGAAATATATAGAGAAAGTATTATGATGGCCACATCACCACTATATATTTTTTAGCCAAGATAAAGATAATACATTGGTTATCACAGCATATTCAACAACATCCGTAGCCATGGAAACAAGTCAGTGACATTTTACTATCATCGTGGAATGCAGTATTAAAACGTACCCAAAAGAAAAATAAAGTTTTGTATAGATGATAAACCATTGTCACGGTAAATAACTTTAAAATGTCTGAAAAGGAAAATTCAAAAAACGTAAGATTTAACAAGAAATCATCCGACATTCGAAAACCATATGTCAACACTCACGTTACGGAAAAATCATTAAACGATATGTCAATGCCCGTCGACTATTCCTTCAAAAATTACAAACAAATCGAAGAGACAAGGCCAGCAAAGGCGCGCAGGTCAAGATTTGGGAATATAAGAAGAGGAAATCACGATAAATTCCTGAGCAGTTCGTTATGGCTAAATCACAATTCCATTATGAACACGAGGAATATTGAAAACATGGTGGAGTCATTATTCGAATACCCTGAACGATTGGCGTTTTTGGATTTGTCGCACAATCAAATCAAAGAAATTGATTCGAGCGTTTTGAAATGCACAAACTTGAAGGTCTTGTATTTGCACGATAATAAAATTTGCGATGTGAAGGAGATTTACAAACTGAGGCAGCTGAAACGATTGCATAATTTAACGCTATTTGGAAATCCTTTATATGATTTAACAAGATTGGGTAATCATAGAACGGTTGTGAAATATTTATTGCCACAAATTTCGAAATTGGATTATTGTACATTATCTGGGGTGGAAACCAATATGCCAGTGTCTGCTTTAGTGGTGAGATTTTTGGCTGAGAAAGAGGGTCGGATTTTACCTTACATACCTAATAAAATTAAAGGACTCGATGAGTTATGCATGTCAAATAAATCAAAAGAATCTCAGATAACTAAAAGTAATAATGGGGAAGAAAACATTTGTAGTGATTATTGCTCTATTGAGGCGACATGCTGTAGTAGTGATTGCTAATTACAAAATCAATAAATTATTTATTAACAATTTATTTTCTTTCTTTATATATTTTTATAAATTAATTAACGTGTGTTGAATTTTATATAATAATAATCTTTATTACAGTTAGGCAAAAATACAGCATAGGAAATGTTAAAAAATGCAGTATAAATAATGAAAATGCGCTTTAGAAGAATAATCCTCATTCTCGTTACATTGTCTTTTTTAATTATTTAGTACTTTATGAAAGAGATTTAAAAAGAAGCATATGATTTGTTTGTCTGTGAATTGAATTGCTTTATTAAATTATGAATAAGAGCTCAGCGCCGCCAGAAACTGCACGTAGTTGAATGTTTCTGAATAATGCATTCGTTTATTTAATAAACAACTAGGTGATACGAAAGCCTTTGTTTGTGTATTTTAATTAAATTTTTATTTTATTGTAACTGCAACCTTTATAATAATAAACATAATTGCTTTGTATTATATTATTCATCTATCTCGGCCGTTTTCTGTTTTTTTCTGATATTTTTGTAAATATAAATTTTTTTACAAAACTCTTCAAATAAAAGTTAAAGGGAACAAGAAACTAAACAAGTTTTATTAACACATGTTTTTCGTAAAGTTCTTAATTTGTGAGAAAAAAAAAACTTTTCAGAAAATTTTTAGATTTTTCTTTAAATTTCAGTAATTTCTCCTCCATACTTTCATTTTTTATTGCAACTCCCTTTCCAAAGAATTTTCATCGAGAAGTCTAGAAATTTTTACAAGTTTAGTAAAGATTTTATTCAAGAGTTTCAAAATTTTTCAGAAAATCATCATTTATATTTATTTAAAGAAATTACTCCGTGGTTTCTATACAAGATTTTGTTAAACTTTTTCTATTAAAAAATTTTCTTCTAAATTTCTATAATTTTCTCAGATAATCCATACTTTTAGTTTTCTTACATTGAGGTTTCTAGAATTTTTCACAAGATTTCATTTTAGATTTATAAAACTTTTTTTGAGGATTCTAGAAGTGTGCAGTAATTTCTTTTACTTATCTAATAAATAAATAGACATTTCCAGAATTTTTACTAAAGATTTCGAGAGCTCTAGATTATTTAGAAAGCTCTCCCAAGATTTTGTTTAACTTTACAATTTATTAGGATATTTTATTCAAAATTTCTAGAACTTATTTAGAGGCTTCTAGAAGTTTCAGGAATTCCTCCTCCATATTTTCAGTTTTTTTATCTTCCTTTTCAAAGAATTTTGATCGAGGATTCTAGAATTTTTCACAAGTTTTCTTTGTAGATTTGTAAACCTTTTTTGGAGGATTCTAGAAGTTTACAGTATTTTTTTCTTCATATTTCCAGAATTTTTAGAAAAGTTCTAGTTTCAATATTTACAGAATTTTCTTTTAGGATTTCCAGTAATTTCTCTTCCAGATTTTAATATTGTCTTATAAATTGGAAAGATTTCCTTCAGTGCTCAAAAATTTAAAAAAAATCTCTTGGAGAACTTTACACTTTTTTTTCGAGAGTTCAGAAACTTTCAGTAACTTTTATTCAGATTTGGAGGCTATAGATTTTTCTAGAAAATTTAGACTCTTTTCAGTTATTTCTCCTTCAGATATCAAGATTGTTTTTTAAGCTATCTTTTAAACTGCGAAGTTTTTAGAATTTCTTTTCTAGAAATGCAGATTTTTTTTTGCAGAATTCGGGACATTTCCAGTAAATTGCGAAGATTTAAATGAAGGATTTTTTAGAAAATTTGTTTTTAAAAATCTAGACTTATTTTCGAGAGTTCAGGAAATTTGAAATAATTTATTCTCCACATTTCAAATTTTTTTCCAACTTTTAAATCGCAGAGTTTTTTTGTGGCTCTTGAATTTTTAGAATTTTCTTCTGGAAATCTAGATTATTTTCTCGAGGGTCCAGGAAATGTCTAAAAAATTATTCTCCAGAGTTCAAGATTTTTTTTGAAGTCGTCTTTTAAATTGCAAAGATTTTCTTTGCGGCATTAGGATTTTCTAGATTTTTTTTTCTAAAATAATGGCCACACCCTCTTGTAGATTTTGTTAATCAAAATTGTCTATTATTTCAGTATTATTGATTGTAGTGTGTTCTAAAGGTAAATAACTTCTTCCCCAAATTAATTTTTTTTTCAACTTTTTTTATAAATTGCGAAGATTTTCTTTCAGACTCTAAATATTTTTTAATTCGTCTTCTTTTCGAGAATTCAGGTAAATATTAGTAATCGCTTTTCTAGAACTCAACATTTTGTTTCAACTAGAGGCTATAAAATTATTTAGACAGTTCTAAATTGCGTAATTTTTCACGGAGGGTCTAGAATTTTTTAGATAATTTTCTCCTAGGAATGTTTTCTTATTTTCGAGAAAGTCTAAAGAATTTCTCTTCCTGATTTCAAATTATTTTTTCAACTGGTCTTCTAAATTTCTAGGAGCTTCTAGAATGTTTAGAAAATTTTCATTTAGAAATCGAAGGGCTCAGGAAATTTCCAGAAATTTCTCCTTCAGATTTCAAGGTTATCTTCTAAATTGCAAAGATTTTCTTGAAGGCTCTAGAACTTTTTAGAAAATTTGATTGTAGAAATCTTTTCTTGAGGTTTCAGGAAATTTTCAGTGATTTCATTTTTTTTGAGGTCCTAGATTTTTTAGATTTTTTTATAATGTAATACCTTTATTAACAGTAAATCGGAGGGGTAATTGGGTAATTACTAATTTGTAAATGGAAACCAAATGATACTTTTATGTAATCTATTCTGTACATAAAAAAGGAAAAGGATGTTAAATATTATCTGAAAAAAATTTTAGACAATTTAATTAGTTAATGTTTTCTAATAATTTAAACGGAATATTTTGGAAATATTGCTTCGTTTTTACAAAATTCCGTTCCTCGAGTATCTTGTGATTCTTGATGATATCATTTACTATTTCCAGGAATTCTTTCCCCTCATATATTTCATCATTTTGGCTGTGATATCATCTATACCTGGAGAATTTTCTGCAAGAGTTCTGTATTTTTCCGGATTTAATTTTTTATTTTTAGAAACTCTTGTTTTATGTTATTTAAATTTGCTTGATTTTTTAGAAAACTTCTAGAAACTTCCAAGTAATTTAACGTCCTCATTTTTAGAAACTTTGTCCAGAGTCAAATATTTATTTTTTTAGATTTTAATTTTATAGAATATGTTACCAATTTTTTTAATGAAGTTTCTTAGAAATTATCGGGTGGTTATACTTTTTACACAGTTTTTCTTTCTAGCTTTTAAGATTTACTAGAAAATTTTCTTCTCGCCCTAATTGAAGAATTTTCTTCAATAATTCACTCTATTTTATTAATTTTTAGAAACTTCAAACATTTCTAAAATTATATTATTCAAATTTGCTTGTTTTCTTTAGAAAATTTCTAGAAAATTTCAATTCATCTTGCGTTCCTATTTTTACAAACTTTATCGACACTACTTTTTTTTAGATTTTAATTCGTTTAAAAAATATTAGCAATTTTACAGAATTTCTTCCATTATAAATTCTAGAAAATCTTCAATACACAAATAAAGCAAGAAATCCTGGAAAATATTAAGGGTCTGTAATTAAAAATTCTGGAAATTAGTAAAATTCTAAATAGGTTCGAGAATCAATGTGCAAATTCGTAGAAATTTTGCTAAGGGTTTTAAAATTTTCTGCATTTTTTTCTATATCTTTTTTTTCACAATTTTTTTCCAAAAATATTTTTTTTGAGACATTATCTCATCGTAATTGTTCAAGAGTTAATTATTTTTTTACATTAATTAATAAATAAAAAATAATTTTCAAATAATTTTGATTTTTTTAATTTGGTTCAGAGTTCAGAGCCAAGCATTTTCCCCTAAATTTCTAGAATATGTTAGTAATTTTTGGTTTACGGTTTTACTTTCGATTTTTTAATTTTTTCTGGTAATTTCAAACATTTTTTGCTATATTTCTAGAAATTTTTCGTTTAGGATTTTTCGCTTCAAATCGTAATTATTCCTCAAGAATTTTTTTTTTGCTTTACTTGCTTTATTCTATCGAAATTGTCTAGGATTTATACAAGGATTCTTGGGATTTCAGTAATTAATAATATTCAATTTCCAAATTCGATCGTAGGCTCTCCTTTCAGGAAGAATTGCTAGATGATTCTCTTAAAGCGTTCTCGAATTTTTAAGTAATTTAAAGTCCAGATTCACGGAATATTTGTCAAAATTTGTAGAATTTTTTGCAGTTTTATTTCAAGACAATTTTTAATTCAGGGTTTTTCCCCCAAATTATAAGAATTTTCTTTGACAATGAATTTTACTGAAATTTTTCTTATCGAGCATTTATTACTTTAACTATTCAGGTTTTCCTTCAAGGATTCTAGAAATATCCAGTAATGTTCTGTCCAGATACTAAGAAATTTTTTCGTAGGTTGTGAAATTGCGAAGCAGTTTTTTTAATATAAATTTCTAGAATTTTTAGTAATTTTTCTTTCAGAGATTTTCATTAGGTTTTGAAATATTTTTCTTTTTCTAAAAATTTAAAATTTACAATTTTCAACTAAAATAAGTCCAGATTATTTGAAGTTGGTAAGGTTCCTTTTTAATTTCTTAGAAAATGCATAATTGTTTCTAGATTAATAAATAGAAAAAACACGAAAATATTTTCGTAAAATCTACAACAAATGAGTCTTATTAAGACTACAAGAACAAATCACTTTTGAATTTTCTACAACGTAACGGACTTATATATTTTATTGTTTCTAGATTTCTTTCCAGAAATATTTTCTTTTAGACTCTTGGATTTTTCTTGCTTGCTTTTTTTTTGTTAGAATTAATAAATGTTCTAAAATTTTCTAGTAAGTTTTATTCTACATTACTAGAAAATTTGTTTGTGAGTTTTAGAATTTATAAACAGTTTTTATAGACATCTAAAATATCTCCGCAGTTTTATTTTTTCAATTTTTCACCAAAGGTCAAGAGTTTTCTTGTAAAATTTTTCAGAATTTTTTCTTTGAAACTTTTAGATTTTTTTCATCTTATTGTATGTGAAATTTACTAGGATTTTTTTAAAGGGTTATAAAATTTTCTAATAATTATAATTCTAGATTCATCAAAGTTTCTAATGTTCTAGAATTTTTATCAATTTTCCTGGCAATTAATTTTTTTTTTTACAAATTATTCTTATAAAATATTAGAATTTTTAGCATTTGTCGCTTTACCTTATCTGGATCTCCTACTAGATTATTACTTTTTGTCGAGGATTCTAAATCCTCTATCCCACCTTCCATTAAGTAAAACATCATCAAAAATTATTTGAAATATTTGTATGAATGCATCAATTTGTGTTTGTTTATATTTTAGGTCTTTTAAGTTTTGGTGAACACTCATAATCATGTAATTTATATTACAAGTAATTGTTAAGAATCCAAAATTGGGCAAATGTTTAAGAATAGATTTTTTGCCTCATAGTTTTCAGAAAAATATAGGGAAAGTACTATGATGGCCACATCACCATTTTTTGTAATTGTATGCGTTACTTAATTAAGTCAATTAAGAGTTTTAAGATAAGTATATTTCATTGCAATTAGTTTTATTTTCAATTTAAAAAACATCACTACTCCGAAAGGTTAAAATATCGTCTCATGAACTCTGAATGGGGATGGACCATTATCATAACACTATGTTTGCCCAAGTAATATCATAATCTACCAACTTAATTGTCTAATTCGGCATTAGGACATAACTGTTTTGCAGATCTCAAATCCACCCCCATTAATTGTCATTAGATAGGTCAAGGGTTCGGTCATGCCCAGTCGTTACCCATGCAAATCTTATTAGTTCAGCAATTAACTGTATGCGAATGCAGTACCCCTCCGAAAGATTCGCCCCCACCCCCCTGATCCCTTCCAGCGCGACGGAACGGTTTTGCTGCGAGCGTGAAATGGATCGTTATTATTCACGTAATTCGGGGCGGCAATCTCATATTGGAAGGATTCAGCCAGTTTTCTATTCTCATCTAGATTATGTGCGTCCTCGGTATAATCCATTTAAATTTGGAAGAGCGAGCACAGACCCATTACCGCTAATAACACAAACGTGCCAACTTTCCAGACTTGAATGATAATATTTGTGCACAGGTAGTTAATTCTAATACATGGTGCTCAGATGCTAATTATTTAATTGAATTTGTATTAAACGGCACTATAAACACATAGAATTAAAATTTGTTAAGTGCAATTAAGTACATTTTAAATGTTTCATTAAAATAATACATCTTGTTAATACAAAAACGTGAATATCTGCTTGCAGAGGTTGTTACTTGGCGAAATTATATAATGTATATATATAGTAAATAAAATGTTCCGATTGAGAATTAACACAGCCTTTAATATAGAAGTGTTCCGACATTAAAAACTGTGTTCTTTTGTATTCTCAACAAGAGCGTTTTATTTACTTCATAAATACTTCTTCGTCCTTCTCTTCTTGGCTATCCATCGTAATTCTTTCTTTTTAACTTATGAAAGAAAATATTCTTTTAACATTAATTGTCGTTGCTTTTAGGCTTGCTTTTATGAAAAGAAGAGCTGAATTCATGGATAGTAGTTTTAGAATGTTAGGATTTAGAAGTTTAAGCTTTTTCTGATTTTTCCTTATAAATATAGATATTTTTATAGTATAGTACACAACTATTGCGTCGACGGACGCAACATCCACAAAAAATGTCCACCGAGCGAGTAAACAAACGAAAATGTCACTGTACCTTTTGTCCGTGAATATTTCGACACCGGCACCCGCGATTCGCTAGTTCGAGAACGGACACAGCGCAGGCGAAGGAGGCACAGACTTTACACTTTTTCCTCACAAATGTCCAGTGCACGCGATCACGATATTGTCTTCCAAAAAAAAAACACGGAACAGTCCTTTTGACGTACACACACGAAAATTCGTTTTTCATCTCCTGGCAACGGAACAAAATAGTGAAGCGGCCGAACATCCCGCCCGCCATGACTGCTTGCGGTCATCATTGAGAAGGCAGAGGACAAAGCTTCACCAGTGGACGCGTGTAAACCCCCAAAGGCCAATGCAGTGGCGGGGCATTGTCCTCCTTGATGAGTACGAGGGTCCCGGATACGATGTCGGATTCTGGGGATATCCATTTGGAGCGTTGCTGTAGGGTGTGCAGATACTCAGTTTGCCAACGCTTCCAGAAGTCATTCCGAATGCGTTGGACTAGTTGCCAGCGAGCGAACCGGTTGCCGGGCATGTGAGGAAGATCAGAGACAGGTGCGGCGTTGAGGGGCCGCTGTATGAGAAAATGACCAGGTGTAAGTGCTCCAAAATCACACGGGTCAGAAGACAGCGGACAAAGGGGGCGAGAATTGAGCACGGCTTCGATTTGGGTGAGAACGGTAGCGAATTCTTCGTAGGAAAGCAACTGTGTTCCGACGACCCGGCGGAGATGGTGCTTGGTGGACTTGCCGGCCTCCCAGAGCCCTCCGAAGTGTGGCGCAGAAGGTGGTATGAACCGCCAGTCCGTACCCACAGAGGCGGCACTGGCAGCGATGGCGGCTTGATGCTTTGACGAGGCGAGGAACCGGGATAAGTCATTAAGTTCCCGATGGGCACCTACGAAGTTCGTGCCGTTATCACTGAAAATAACAGTGCTGTGACCTCGACGGGCGGCGAATCGACGGTATGCAGCGAGAAAACAGGCGGTGGAGAGTCAGATGCGGCCGGTAGTGATACTAAATGGCCCGGCGTAATCAACGCCAACTCGGAGAAATGGTGAGCGAGCCCATAGGCTGGATAACGGGGCGAGGCTTGCAGCTAAAACAGCGGTTGCAACGAGCGATCCTGCGCCGAGTAACATTCCGACCATCGAGGATCCAAAACGCCTGACGAAGAAGAGCGTGAGTAGCCATGGCACCCGAGTGAAGATTGCGTACGTGGGCATCATCGATGACAAGGTCTGTGAACGGATGCACCTTCGGTAGTAACGCTGGATGACGGTGTGTGAATGCAAGATCAGAGGCATAGAGGCGACCGCCTACACGTAGGATACCGTCGTTATCAAGAAACAACGCCAAACGGCGTACCAAGCGAGACCGGGTATGAGGATTTGCCGCTTCGGTGCGCTCGACGGTAAGAGAGGTGAGCTGCACTTGGAGCAGGACAGAGGTTAAGGCGGCACGAAGCTCTTGGCTAGTCAGTGGCCCGCATTGGCGATTCTCTGGCGGTGTTTTCACGTTGGTGAAAAAGCGGCGACAATATGCTACCACCCGCTGCAAGCGAGTAAGAGTGGAAAAACGACACTCTAGTCCAAGAGTCGTTTGCGTCGCAAGCAAGCTTTGAAGAAGGGGGGCGCGTTCCTCTTCTACTGCCTCTGGTAAAGGTACGTGAGCAAAGCTACTAACAGACCATAGATCGGGAGGTTCTTGCAGCCATTTAGGTCCGGTCCACCATAAAGGGTGATCACGTAGCTCACCTGGCAACAATCCACGTGACGCGCAGTCAGCCGGATTATCTTCGGAAGCAACGTGACGCCAACAAGAAGATGGAGAATTTCCTGAATTTCCAGCGACTCGGTTAGCCACAAAAGTTTTCCACCGATAGGATTCTCCAACGATCCACGATAGGGCGACAGTGGAGTCGCTAAAAGCATACACGCGATGAATTCTGATGCAGGAGTAAACAGGGAGTCCATTAATTTAGCGAGGAGATCGGCGCTGCAGAGTTCAAGGCGAGGGATGTTAACCCTTTTTAGAGGAGCGACCCGAGACTTGGAAGCGAGAAGGGCGACATAGGGCGACCCACGTTTGGGAGTGACTCGCAGGTAGACTACGGCAGCGAATCCCAGTTCAGAAGCGTCGCAAAATCCGACGATGCTGACATCCGTGGAGGTCTTGCAGTCTTCCAGATGACGGGGGATAGAGATATCTTCAAGCAGCGGGATTTTGGAATTGCTGCCACACTTCGGTGATAGCTTCAGGGGGCACCTCATCCCAATCTAGCTTCAGGAGCCAAAGACGTTGGATGAAGAGCTTAGCTCGAAACACCACTGGGCCCAACCAACCGGAAGGATCGAAAATTCGCGCAGTTTGCGACAACATAGAACGTTTTGTGCAACGTTCCGATGACACTTGCACGGAATAGGCTAAATGGTCACGATATGGGTTCCACTTGAGACCGAGAACCTTGACCGCCGGGTGTCGGTCTAGAGGAAAGGCGTCTGCAGAAGCGGGTGTTACCGGCGTTCAGTTTACCTGAACGTGGTAACAAATGCGTAATTATATTTTAATCCATTTTACGAGCTACCCATTGCTCCTAATAATAATATGCATAAATTCCGCATTATTGAAATAATCCAAACGAGATAATTTTCCAAAATGTGCAGCTGCCAGTGTGGAACAATAAGACCGGCCCTTTTTTCGGCGAAGAGGATCATTACCTGTTCCCGGAATTGCAGGGGCCTACGTGACCGAAACAAAGCCGCGTCACCGAAAACCACCATATAAAACCAGGCCCGACCATCGCTCTTTACCAGTCGTCTGCCATCAGCAGCGGTGGTCAGCCTGGTCGGTTCCGCCGATTCAAGCCTCTTGTTCTTGTATATATTGTATATTTTCTATGTCTATTTTCTGTCTATTCTGTTGTAATATATTTTCTTCTTCTCCAGGCCCCATGTTTTAATTTACACACACTTTCTCTTGTTCTTTACTCTGTTTCACAGCTAGCCGGTGCCCATACGTTGACGTGGCGTGGAAGCTCAAGCAAGTATCACCGACGGGAAACTGTTTAATCGAAGCCTGCGGCTGCTAATCCATGGAGAGCCTCGCCAGGGACCCCTGGGCCGCCTCCAGTGCGTGTTGGTTCCAGAAAGTACCGCCGGTGCTACTTCCTTGCCAGTCCATCACCAGGACGTCTTCCGCTCCGTCCGATAACACGGGGAGTCGACAATGTTCCTCCGGGATGCCCTCAAGGAGGGCGGGAGAGTTGGCTAGCCACTTACGAAGTTCGAAACCGCCCGCCATGAGGAGGTCTATTAGTTCTTGACGAAGATGCATAGCTTCATCTTCGGTGTCACATCCGGTGAGAATGTCGTCGACATATACATGCGATTGAAGCACCCTGGCGGCCGCTGGATAGTGGGAGGACTCGTCAATGGCTAATTGTTGAATTGTCCTCAACGCAAGGTATGGAGAGGATGAGACGCCGTAGGTTACAGTCTTAAGGCGGTAAGTGGTGACTGGCTCGTCAGGAGAGAACCGCCATAAGATGCGCTGCAAGCCGCAATGATCTGATTGAACCAGAATCTGGCGGTACATTTGGCGAATGTCAGCAGTGAAGACGAACTGGGCGATGCGAAATCGGGTGAGTAACGACGAGATTTCCGCTTGTAATTTCGGACCGGTTAGGAGAATGTCATTGAGGGACTTTCCAGAGGAGGTGGGACAGGAAGCATTAAATACAAGTAATCCCGCATGAATTCGTGATAGGCTCCATGAAGCTTCGGATCACGTTGCAGCCGAGCCTCGAGGCGATGAAATTGGCGAAGTGCCACATTGTAAGATTGACCCAGGTGTTTATCTATCAACGGCAGCGCGACACAGTATCTGCCTGCTATGTTACGGGTCGTGGTGGCCATGAAAAGGTCCTCACATTGTTGCTCAGCCGGAGTTAGTCGAGGCTGACAGGTGACTTGATCCAGCTCCCATAGGCGAGAGACAGCGTCGGCGAGAGCGATATAGATGTCATGGTTAGGAGAAACTGATGAGATGTTGGGTGGCATCATGACGCTAGGAGAGCAGGAGCTAGAGAGTGCGCCAGTCGCGGGGACGACGGTCATTGTTGGTGAGGTAGATCGCTCTGGACGCTCTGAGGATGTGTCGATGGCATCCAGGGTACCACTCGTATCATATGTCGCCTCTTGGAAAGCAGAGATGCGGTGTTGCCATCGGCGAGAAGGGGTTGCCCCTTGATTATCCCTCACCGAAGGATGGAAATGGACACGGCAAACCGGAGGCGGGTCTCCGTAGGGTCCGAGTAAAATCCATCCAAGAGTGGTCCGTCTTAAGTGGCAAACGTAAATATCTAGCACACTCGGTGGTCATAAAACCGGTACTGCTACCGGAATCCAGCAAAGCTCGTAGGTGATGGGTGCGGCCAATAGCATCGACAGCGACGACTCGGGCTGTCGCGGGCAGAACCTGGCGAAGTTGAGCGCGACATGATGCTGAGCGGTGGCGAGTGGTGGTAGGCAATTCTAGTCAATCGGAGACAGCGGATGACGCCGAGGACTGGGAGCTCCGCCGTGGCAGTCTGCGGTCAGGAGGTGATACCGCCGCCGTGGATACGGCGAGTCAATACAGATGGCATTTACGTAGCGGCATGAAGCTCGGCGATCCTCACGCGATTGGAGATGAAGTCCACCAACTGCTGATAGGTTTGGATCTGATCCAGAACTAGTTGCTATTCAAACGCGGTTCTTGTCGGGCTATCCAGGTTGTTCAAGGCGAGGGACAGCAACAGAAAATCTGAGAGATTTCCCAACGGTAAGGCGATAAGCGCGCTAACAGCAGTCTGGTGAACGTCCAGAAACCGACGCAGCTGAGAGGCGGAGTCGGAGGTGATGGGAAGGAATCCCGTGATATTGCCAAGATACATGGCAGCGAGCCGCCTAGGATTGTGATAGCGGGCCTTTAGAGCTTGGTAGGCGAGCGGGTAATTCTCTGCTCGCATATCGAGATCAGCAATGGTGGATAAAGCCTCGCCTCGCAATGACGACTTAAGGTATTGCAGTTTCTGAACTGCAGGGACGGAAGCGTCATCGTTTGGTGAGAATTGAGGAAAATCGACAGAATCTAGCTCTTATGATGATTATTATTGAATTCAATTTATGAATCAATAAGGATTTGCAGATAAATTAATTTCTTCAGTTATTTCTCGGTTTATCGATCTCAGAGAAAATGTAAAGGTGAGTAGTCGAAATATCTAAAGGTCCCGGGTTTCGGCACCAAAATATTGCGTCGACGGACGCAACATCCACAAAAAGTGTCCACCGAGCGAGTAAACAAACGAAAATGTCACTGTACCTTTTGTCCGTGAATATTTCGACACCGGCACCCGCGATTCGCTAGTTCGAGAACGGACACAGCGCAGGCGAAGGAGGCACAGACTTTACACTTTTTCCTCACAAGTGTCCAGTGCACGCGATCACGATATTGTCTTCCAAAAAAAAAACCACGGAACAGTCCTTTTGACGTACACACACGAAAATTCGTTTTTCATCTCCTGGCAACGTAACAAAATAGTGAAGCGGCCGAACAACAACATTCAAAACAATAATAAAAAAATATAAACTATATATGAAAAAAACAAATTATTAAACTACATAATTTATCATTTATCCTACAATACTCTTAGTCCTTACTATTATCTTCTCATGTATTAACTAGATTAACTTTAACTTAATTTCCTTAACTCAAATATGTATGCAAGTTTTTTTTTCCACTTGGATATAAGTTTATATCACAAGTTTTAATTATGAAAGTTGGTACTATTAATTAAGAAGACGCTTCGCAAACTAATAACCTCATCGACAGTGTGTCGCAGTAATATAATTTACAACTTTAAATTAATAGTTCGCCTTACATAATTCACTAATGGCTAAAGTTTAAATAATAATTCGTCTTGATGACGTTGATTTATACAAACGATTTCAACGTGATAAATGTGTTAAGTAATACTGTAATGTTGCATATACTAGTTTTTGATATCAAACAGTTAATATTAAATACGAAATAAATTAATATTCACTGTTGAATACATAAACATAAGTAAGCACACAAGAAATGAGAAATCAGAGAATAATGACATGACATTCGCCCCTTATATTATAATATAAATAAGCCCCCAATATAATTTACATTTTCCCTGTTTTGTCAATTCTGCTTACAGCTGCCAATCCTTTTTAGGAGAATATTTGCTGACGACGCTCCCTTTTCCGCCATAACTCCTTACAAAGTGTCTTCAAAATTTCTGTTTTATTCCTACTTAATACACAATGCATAAAACACCAACCAACATATTATTATAATATCATATTTATTTTACATCATTATCATTTTCTATCATAAAGACTTATAAAATCATTAGAACACAAAAACAATACTTCCCCTATATATACTATATAGGGAAAGTAATAATAATAATGTAATTCTGTTTATAAAACAGCAAGTAGATATAACTTAATTTACTAAAATTTACAAAATTTAAAACTTGTATTATGTGCGTGCTTTCAACTCTTATAAATCTCATTATAAAAGTAAAATATTGTACTTTTATTAACTGGAATTAAATAAAAGCACGTCATCACCCGAAAAAAAAAAGAAACGCCTGTTTCTGTATATTAGATTCATCGGCCCTTTTACGTCCCTAATAACGCATTCAACATTAAATATGGAACACATTACACATTCAAATATCACATTTGCATGCTTCCGTTCCCCGTTTCTCGTCTACATACATTATATTAAATATCTGGAATTCGTTTTCATCAGCGAAATTCGCAAATCGTATTCCTCGTGTTTGTTTAACATTATTTTTTTTGGCGTGCTCTGATTTATTGTCTTTGCATTTAATATGTGTTTCCTCCGTGAATTTCGCTCGCTAAATTCAGTCGGAAAAGGTCATAAATTTTCGCACATTACGGACATTTCGTGACGGTAAAATAATGCGTGATGTGTAAATGATAATTGCAAGTTAATTACAGTTTTATGATCTAAATATAAAAATAAAACATAGTCATTTAGTTACGGTATTTTTGTATTAAATATAAAGTTGTTACACATTTTTTTCTACGAGCAATAAAGGCGTAAACTGTATTAAAATGTACTTTAATTAAACGCTGGGGATATAGTATTTCCTTTGTTTATCATTCACACTACACTGGAGTGCATTCCAGCTCCTATAAAGTAAAGAGATTAAAAAACTTGATTGCTTCCCTTATGACATTGTAAGTGATAAAAATCCGGAAATTCTTGGAGATGCGTTTGATCTTTTACGTTTCTAAGAGCAAGAAAAAGAGCGAAAAAAGATAAGAGATAGGAATAACTTTTGTCAAACGGTCTTAAATATGAGTTTCATCAGATTTTATTAATACAATTGAGGATTTTTTTGTAAATCTGACTTTTAAATTAACTGTAAAGAAATAAAGAAAGTGTTTACATTATAATGTAAAACATGTGTGCAGAAACGCTGATAGAGAAGATTTATTTTTCTCAATATTAATTATAAAATAGTCTACTGGTAATTAAATCTCACTATCTGGATAAAGTTTTTTCTCAATAAATCTTTATATCCACTAGATCGACAATTCCTTTCACCATATCGAATATCATTCACTGTTATAGAATTGCCAGCAGTCTCTTGAAAGAAATATAATCAAACGCAATAATGTACACCACAAAGTGAGTTGGTAAGGACGTAAAGGCTTTTCATAATTTTCCTAAATCCTAAACATGATAATTTTCTTGATGTTCATAACCACCAAATTCAGACTTATAACAAAATTATTGACAAAAAAATCGATAGCTTTCAAATATACATATTTTACAAATCATTTTATTAATCAAATACTAAAGGCATGAGTTCAGATATATTGGGTGACCTGAATGGTAAAATTTGTGCAATATTTGACTCAGGCTGAGTTGGAGGAGGAAGCTAGAAGATTTGTAAGTGTTTCTTCAACGATCGTGCACTCCAAATTCTTATGGATTGCACCAACAAATTTATCCAGATTATTAAACCAAAATTTGTAAGACAACTTGACGCGATATCTACAATAGTTCAAAAAATTCCAGCATTTCTAGAACACCTGTATATGGCAAGCATTCTTAGATTTTCTCATTCGAACAAAGCACTTGGATTTGTGGCCTACTGATGATACCAACATCATGTTTCGAAATATCATGCATCAAAAATGGTTCATGTTCCTCCTAAGAAGTCTTCGTTTTGATGACATCAACTCGACACGATGCAAAGTGATAAACTCAGTACTATACTTGAGTTGTTTGCAGTGATAAACGTAAATTATATCTCCAACTACATGCCAACTCAAAATGTGACCACAAACAACAATTGGTAGAATTCCGTGGACGTTGTGATTTCCGGTCGTACCCTTCGTTGAAACCGAACCTATACGGCATCAAGTTCTTGGCGATGGCAGATTCAATTACTTATTTCCTTCAGAATATATGGAAATATACCTGGAAACACAACCAGAAGGCCAGTATCTTATGAAGAACTCAGCAGAGGAAATAGTGTACTGTCTCATCTCCCACATAGATGGAAGCGGCGGGAACGTTACCACAGATAATTGGAATACAAGCATATCTCTATTATGTGGCCTGCTGAAAAATCACAAAATCACACTATTGGGCACATTTATATAAAACAAGCGAGAAAACCACCATCATTTCAACCCTGCAAAGAACGTCAATTCAAAAGCTGCACCTATGCTCACCAATAAATCGTGACCATGGTTTCCTCCGTTCCACGGAATGGGAAGACTGTAATGTTACTTTCAACAACTTATCTGGAAGGTGAAGAGAACATCAACGATAAAATCATTGGCATCCTACGATGTTGGTCGCCGAATGAGAAGATGGCCCTTATCTAGTTTTTTCAACTTGATGAATTTTACGGAAATCAACATATACATCATTTTCAAGGAAAAAAAAACTGTGGAAAAAATCACTGACACGATTTCTTGAAACCACTTGTACAACAATTGGTGAAACCGTTCCAGACAATTAGGCTGAATTCTGTTGCCACTCCAAGGGAGGTCAGAAACCGAATCGAAATTTGGAACATGACACGTCAGGCAATACCGAATATAAAACACATTTTAGTTTGATATTGTGTTTAACTGAATGTATGTTCACCCTACAACCCTCACCGTGCTCCTTGTATTTTTAGTATCGCTTTAACCTTGTGTCTGAGACCGTCTTTAGATGTAAAATATGTGTCTGAGAGTGTAACAATGGCAAGATCAAGTGGTACGTCTAGAAGAAGCTGTGTGAACAATCAAAATAATTTTTATTATATTTGTGGGTGCAATGTAATGGATCCGCAGAAGATGATCATTACTTAATTGCTCAAAAGTTTGTATCTGGCATGTTTTAAAATGAAATTAGGAGATCAGGTCAAAAACTTCGCTCCCCACGTAGTGTATAAAATTTGTTCCGAAAATTTAAGACAGTGGTATAAGGGGGACCGCCCATATTCGCTTTTTGGTGTTCCTATGGTTTGGAGAGATCGACAAAATTATTGTAATGATTATTATTTTTGTTTGTGCAAAATTTCGGGGTTTAATAAAAAAAAACAAAGAGGCCATTACATATCCAAAACTTTCATCAGCAATTAGAACTATAGCACATGGGCCAGATATTCCCATTCAAATACCACCAACAACATTACAAGAGAGTACTACCAGTTCTTTTTCCACCTCCAGAACAGAAGACGATGATCAACTTATCTCCAGAATCACAAGCTTACAATCCACAACCTGAATTAATCGAAATTAAACGATTTGGTATGCAACGTTGATGTAACAAAAGAAAAAAAGTGAACTTTCAGGATCGAGGTTGAAAGAAGACAATCTTTTAACTCCCGATACAACTTTCTATTGATATAGACATTGCAACAGTGTACTGTTGGAATATCCCTGACTTGGTTGCCTAGGAACAGTCTATAAACCGGCAGATTGGCGTTTATTTATTGATTCTAGCAAAAGAAGTCTAAAGGGCGCCCTTGTACACAATGGAAATAAATTAGCTTTAGTTCCAGTAAACACAAATACAAATATTTTTACGATTCTAGAAAAAATAAAATATAATGAATACACGTGGGAAGTGTGCTGTGATCTTAAAGTGTGCGCTATTTTATCAAGGAGGTTACACGAAATGTCCGTGTTTTTTGTGTGCATGGGACTCTAAAGCCAGGGAAAGGCACTGGAGAGTTAATAATTGGCTAAAAAGAAAACAACTGGTCCCAGGGACAAAAAATATAATACATTGTCCATTAGTTGATTCTGCCAAAATATTTCTACCTCATTTGCACATAAAACTGGGAATACTGAAGCAATTTGATTAAAGCTTTGGGTAAAAATGGCACCTTTTACCAATATATTGCTAAAAGATTTTCGTTACTGTCGGAGGCAAAGGTGAATGAAGATGTTTTTGATGGCCCACAGATTCGCAAACTTATTAATGGAACTTCAAGCTTGGGAATAATTCAAGGACGTCATCGAGAAGTTTCTGGGTTAATGGTGATCAATATGAGGAAATTATAAAAACTATGTTCATAGAGTTCAGGGGACTGGGATATAATAAGAGCTTGAAGTTACACTTCCTCCATTCGCAATTTGAACATTTTCCAAAGAATTTAGGAGAACCGAGTGAAGAATAAGGTGAGGGATTCCATCAAGACATACACGAGATGGAAACGAGATACCAGGGTCGGTATCTACAATAATTGAAGAAATGCGGGCAATCCTATGACTCCTGTACATGGCAGGCGTTCTTCGATCTTCTCATTTGAACTATGTAGTTGGATCTGTGGCCTACTGATGATCCCAGCGTTACCATCTTTCGAGATATCATGCCTGCAAAATTATTCATGTTCCTCCTTAGAAGTTTTAGTTTTGATGACATCAACACAAGAAAATACGGGATTTTCAAATTTCCAATTACGTGCCTACCCGAAATGTGACCATAGATGAACAATTGATAGAATTCCGAGGACGCCAGTACTATCCGTTGAAACCAAACCCATACGGCATAAAGTTCTTGGAAGTGGAAAATTCAATGACTTATTATCTTCAGAATATGGAAATCTACGTGGGAACACAGCCGGAAGGCCAGCATCTCATGAAGAACTTAGAAGAGGAAATAGTGTACCATGTTGCCACCAATAATTAGAATACAAGCATATATCTAGCATATATCCTGCTGAACAATCACATCATCTTAGAAAAAACGAGAGAAATTAGATACTACCATCATTTCAACCC
This sequence comes from Ontholestes murinus, assembly GCA_963969525.1. Classification (NCBI taxonomy): domain Eukaryota; kingdom Metazoa; phylum Arthropoda; class Insecta; order Coleoptera; family Staphylinidae; genus Ontholestes; species Ontholestes murinus. Next base: position 16,905,150 of record OZ018390.1, read on the forward strand.
TTCAAAGCACGTCAAGTCCAAAGCCGCATCTAGGGTGGCCAATAAAATGTAACACCAAGGATCAGATGCGTGCATTCTACAATGCTGGTCGTCGAACGAGAGGAGTGCCCTTAGTTATTTTTTTCGCTTAATGAATGTTACAGTAATCAGCATACATATCATTTTCAACAAAAAAACTGAGGAAAAAGTTCACAGACGCGATTTCTTGAAACAACTTTTGCTACAGTTGGCGAAACCGTTCCAGAAAAGTAGACTGAATTCTGTCGCCACTCCAAGGGACGTCAGAAGCTGGCTCGAACTGAAGTTTGGAATGACACGTCAGGCATTACCGGAGAATCGAAGAAATGCAAAACGTTATCGTTGCCGCAAAAATGACAAAAAATATGAATAATGGTGTTGGTTATGCGAAAAAACTTTGCTCACTGCACTCTTGATGAGACAAAAATAGAATATTATCTGATTTTGAAATAAGACACTTGTTTGGTTTCATATTGGTACATTCAGTTTCGTTTCCTGACACGTGTTTCGGTTAATGACGACCATTCTCAAATATGAAAGCAAGCAAGTGTCTTATTTCAAAACCAGAAAAAACTTTGTACGCGAATTATAAGAAAATCGTATGTAATAATTGCCTGAATCTTCCAAATATGAATTAATTAGTTATTAATAAACAACAATATTATAAGTACAGGGTGGCCAATAAATACAGTTCCGATATAAACCTGTAATAACTTTTAAATGAAGTGACAAAAAATAGAAAAATAAATTCAAAATAGATGTTTAATTCATTTATTTGTTTACGTTAACTGTAAAAAATAAGTCTACCTTTACAATTCACGCACACATCATCTCTGTTCACTGCATTTTGCATCACTTTTCCAGCATGACTGGTGAAATACGCCCAATTTCCGCTCGAATGTTGTCTTTTATCTCCTCTAAGGTCCGTGGTTTGTTGATATAGACCTTTTCCTTGAGGTAGTCCCACAGGAAAATGTCTGAGACCGACAGATCAGGCGGTTGCGGTGGCCATATCAAGTCGCCGATTTTTTAGATTACACGATTAGGAAATTGTTCTCGCAACAAGTTCATTATCTCATGAGCAGTGTGTACCATAGCACCATCTTGTTGAAACTTATCTTTCGATCTTTACGTTTCTGCTGAGAGATGATAATTAAATGTGAGGAAGACTGTGAATTGTCTTCGGATCCTGCAGATGAATATGAGGATAATGATGAATCTATTCATTCCACAATCTTCAAAAATTTTATAAATGTATGAATAAACAATTACGATTCCCATATAGGTACATTATATTGTCATATTTATAGTGTAAATATGAAACTATGCGCGCAGGACAACTTCGATTGGTTTAATATAGAAAATCATGGTTTTGTCACCCCTTAATAGAGACTTGGACGATCTCGCAATTATTTTAAAAAAATCTCATAAATTAATCTATTTTAATTTTGCCTACTTCCATCAACATCAGCTAGCATGCCATGTAGAAATATGCATCAGAATAAACGAGTACCTTAATTCTAGACGATTTATCATATGATATCATTATATGCAGATGACACATCCACCATAATTAACCGTCGAATAAAGAATTAAAGTATCGCAGCAACCGTTGATTGAACCAATTTTCTCCTTGGATTCTAAGAAACAAACTTGTTGTTAATACTTCTAAAACGGTTTACATACGATTCCAAAGCATTCAATGCAGACAAAGTATTAATCTAAGCATTAATATGAATGAATATTATCTTTTACCAAGCAGTAGTACCAAATTCCTTGGAATTTTTCTAGATGAACACCTTGACTGGGCTGTTGTAAACAATATTTACTTGAAACTCAATTAATAGTTTATACAATCTAGACTTAAATAAATATATGTTTTTGGGGAGCATCAAAATCCTAGCCATCTGTCTTTATAGCTCAAAAAACAATTATTAGGTGCATCCCAACAGTGAATATTATTTTCAGTCAATTTCATTATATATTATCAATTAACCAACTTGAATTGAGATGGTTTATAAAGGAGACAAAACAAATTTTCTGAAGGGTTTGACCATCTAACCACATTCATATACATTCAACCTAATCAATATTTAATATGTATAGAGATATCATCGCCATACATGGCTAAATGATTCGAGAGATATTCATCAATATGATTTATGTATAGGATTAATACAATTGTTTCGAGAAGAAACCCCTGGGGAGTTATTCAGTTTTAAATTGGTTTTGTTCTCCGTCTTCCATTAGAATCTTGAAACCATAATTTCTACAAATAAGGATCAAGCCACTTGACGTCTTCTCCAATCTCGTAGAATTGTAGATTCTAGATTATGTGGATGCAGTAGGAAGCACTCTAGAAAAATAGAGTGTTGACGAATGTCCTTCCACCTCAATTCACCATCGTGCTCAACAATTGGACTTTTCAAGAAGCTCTATGCAGAGAGCTTTTACTACAAATCTGCATTTGCATGCCTACAAAATCCAATTGACTCAAAAAATCTGCAACCAGCACACCATGCGCAGCGCCATACATTCGCCAATTGGATAGAGGAGTATCATCAAATCGATGGTGATTTTTCAAAGAAAATCATCTTCAACAATGTTTTATATGATAATGTATTATGTAATATAAATATAAATACGTTTACAGCATACCACAAACAATAATTTGACGACTATAGTTTCGACCTTGGTAGGTGATTATTAAGTACAGTGGTGCCTCACACAACGAACTTAATTCGTTCCAGGAGCAAGTTCGTAATGCGAAGAGTTCGTTATGTGAAACGCGTTTTCCTATATAAATACATATTAAAAAAATAATTCGTTCTGTAGCATAAAATATGCTAAGATGACATAAAAAAGATAAATTTTTTGTTATTATTTTTATTTAGATACATACATCTAAAAACATATTTTTTTTTTAAATTTTAAGACAGACTAAGTAGAGTCTACCGAATCTTGCACATCTTCATCCATTTTCTGCTTTTTGGCCGATAGTTTCGTGAAAAACCTGTCCTAAGTCGTTTGTTTTTCTCTTTTCTTCAACATCTGCCGGAAACAACGGACAAGAGTATCGGAGTAAAGATCGTTGATCCTGTTTGCTTCCGCTGAATTGACAATGATGTTCTTGATGTCAGCAGTTGGGATTGGTTGATTTTGATTGTTGACCCTCGTTATTAGATGACGCTTCCCTTTGAGCATTGTCCTGTTGCAGGACCAGAAGTGCTTGGAGCTCTTCAGTTGTCAGCTCTTCTTCGTGTTCCTCAATAAGCTCCTCTACATCCTCTTCCTCTACCTCTAATTCCATCCACTGTGATGATGTCCTTCACCACTTCTGTGTCATCAACAACTGCTTCTTCCTGGGTTCACGAAGGCACAAGCATCTTCCAAGCAGAAATGAGGGTCCTTTGTAACACTTCTTCTCATGCCTTCTGTATAAATCGTATTGCCATAAGGATATTAAATTTCTTCTTCCAAAACTTTCGGACAGTCATATTGTCTCCACCAAACTCGCATTCTTCAAACACCTTATTAAAGAGGGCTCTAGTGTAGAGTTTTTTAAAGTTCCCAATAACTTGCTGATCCATTGACTGAAGAATGGATGTGGTGTTTGGTTACAAATACTGCACCCTGATAAATGGATAATTTTCCTGCAATATTTCCTCTAGGTCTTTTGGGTGAGAAGGGGCATTGTCAAGTATCAGAAGGGCTTTGAGCGGCAGTTCTTTTTCCAGCAAGAATTTCTTCACGGCAGAAGCAAAGGTTTCCAGAATCCATTCGTTGAAGATAACTTGGGTCACCCAGGCTTTTTGATTGGACTTCCAATGGACGGGCAGTTTGGACTTAATAACGTTATTTTGCTTAAAAATTCTTGGATTTTCAGAGTGATAAACCAATAGAGGTTTGATCTTGAGGTCTCCGCTGGCATTAGACGAAAACATAAGGGTAAGTCTGTCCTTCATGGCTTTGTATCCTGGCAATTTCTTCTCCTCTTTTGTAATGAAGGTTCTGCTCGGCATTCTTTTCCAGAAAAGACCCGTTTCATCGGCATTGGACACTTGTTGTGGGCAGTATTCTTCATTCTTAATACATTTTTGAAAGTTAATAGAGAACTTTTCTGCTTCTTTCTTGTCATCACTGCCAGCCTCACCATGCATAGTAACGCTGTGGATTTCACACCTTTTCTTAAATCTAAAAAACCACCCCCTGCTGGCTTTAAATTCTTCTTCATTATCTTGATTGCTGCTACTTCCAGGGACGTTTTTCTTTAGATCGTCTTGGCTTTGTGACAGATAATATCTTGGGTTGTTACATCACCTTTCACCTGCCTGTCCTTAATCCAAATCACTAGTAGCTTCTCCAATTCCTCGTGGATTGAAGACCTATGTTTTTCATTAAATAGTTTTGATACTCCTTTGGCTACTTTGGCTGATTTGATTGCATCTTTATTTGTCAAAATGGTGGTCCTGCTTAGGCCAAACTCGTTGACGAGGTCACACTGTTTTACTCCACAATCACTCTTTCTAATTATTTCCTGTTTCATTTCAACAGAAATCACTTTCCTGCTTTTTTTAGAACCCATGATATAAAAAAACTGCCGTGATACGTGCGTAAGTTAAGCGCAGTGACTAACGACTGCAGTGCCTGCGTGGGAGGATGCAATAGATCGGCAGCGATCGTGGAAGCTCGGGCGACTTCGTTGTGTGAAGCGAAGTTCGTTGTATGAATCATGAAATGAACGAATAGGAAGTTCGCTGTGTGCAGCGTTCGCTGTGCGAGGTGTTCTTTATGCGAGGCACCACTGTATTATCAAAATGAAGGTTTTGAGTGATTCTGATTGACTGATGCTAAAAGAAGAGTTTTTGGATCAAAATTACCTGCTGTATTTGGCCGCTAAGAAATTAAGATTAAGTGTTTTCAAAAGAGATTGATACAATTATAAAAGCTTAAATAATGGCCAAATAATTAAATCGGCCTGTTCGTTAAGTAGATTAGTGTTAAGATTTTAATTTTGCCAAAATATTTCTAATGACTCTAAAACATCATTTTTTACTGCAAAATTCCTACCGGTTTAACCTAGATGCATACTATTGCATTCGGAACATAGGGTTTCATATACTCCTTCACTTTTGAATAAGTTAATTTTACTTTCGATTTTAATAAATGGAACCTTAAAGGTATTATCTTGCTTTGTAAAGAATAGCATTAAAATATCAATTCTAATTTAATAATTTCTAAGAACTCACCTTGGGAATCATATCTGAGGGTATTGGTATATGTATTGCAAATTGCAAACAAGAAATCAAAGCTAAAGAACTACTACGAGTTTAAAAACGTTACGAAACTTCTGTTGAGTAGGCCTATTGGTTAGAGTCGGATTTAAAACACATTCTTATATTTGAAGGATATATGTTTGTTGAAGAAACAAATGAGATGATTTTTAATATTTTTTTTTGATATCTTGAAAAAAATTATAAAATATATTGAAATCCTAAAGTTCGTTATAGTTAATAAATTACTAATTGATATTGCGATAGTTCTTACACAAATTTAAAAGGTCGTATGAAAGAAAAATATTAATTCCATCAGTTTTCCATGAGCTATTAAAACGCTTTCGCAATAAAATCCTTTCATTTCCACCTCGCAAGTTTAGTTGACGTAAATCAGCTACGAAAATTTATTTACCGACGGTGTATGAATCATTCAGATAGTTGCATATTCCAATTGTTCATCGAATAGAACACGTCAGCGTAACTAATGCGATAAATCTGTCACGCATTGGTATCTCTTCGAAAATTTATTGTGGCGACCGTCGTTCAAGGATTTTTTATTGGGAAATTGATGAGGATTGCCGTTACCCCTAATTAATACGCAAGTGCCCTGATATGATTATTCGGCCTGCATTAGGCTTTAATCTAATAGTTTGTCTCTCTAATGCATGCATTATATTTAATGTGATTATATAGAATAGATAAGTGTTATTATTGTTGTATGTAGTAAAATCAGAGTTGTGTGTGTGTGTTGATCCTTTTAAAGAATCTGGTGTGTATGATATTCGTTGTTTAGACAAAGTGTGTCAATTTTCGTTCCAATCTAAGGTTTTCTATAATTTATTTCCCTTACTTTCAATACAAATGTTTAGATTATTCTTTAGCTCAATCAGAAATCATTCCAATAATGTTGAACAACATTACTATTATACACGGTAAAATTCGATTCATCAAATGATGTCACCCTAGCGTACAGAAGAAGGAAGAATTTAATAACAGAATGATTTAGCATCCGCCTGATTTGTAAATTTATTTTTCGCACGCATAAATCAATGATGGGGAATTTGTCGATTTGGCGAAAATACATTTTGTGCGTGGGCCGTCAGGAGTGTTTTCCAGCATCGGAGAAAGCGCTTTTCAGTTTTCAGAAGGAAATATTAATCAAGCGGTTTCCGGGGCGAAATATAATTATCTGGGGGGGCCTGATTGATGCCGGCGTATTTAAAAACGACATTGGCTCTGCATACATGATGAATAGTAACCGTAAATTATCTGAATAATTCTGACAAGATTTATAATTTTAGACGTTTACACGGGACTAGAAATATTTTGTGGGTTATTTATTAGTTACCCACTCCAGTTAACAAGGCACTCAAATATCTCAATTCGAGAATGAATTCCTTGAATACTCTGGAATTAATTTGTATATTTATATACTAAAAGGTTTAGTAATTAAATATTTTAATAATAAATTAATTACTCAATTATATAACTATTATTATTATTCATCGTAATAAATAAATTGTTGTAAAAATAATAAATATATTTATGATTTCTATATGGTTATACAGTTTGAAACACTCACTTACTTTTTTGTATTACCATATTAATAATAGTCTCATAAAACTTATAAAAGTAATTGAGTTAATTAACCTTCTAATCAACATAAAAATGTTTCACCACGGGTTAAGTGAGAATTTAATTAATCGTAAAGTAATTTTATAATAAATATATTTTTAATTATATAACAAAACTTATTTAAGGTTTCTGAAAGTTTAACATGTGGATTATATCCTTATAACTTTATCGCCTAACAAAAAGTAGTATTTTGTGTAAATAAATGTAAAGTAGTTATAACAGCCCTTTCGACGGTTACCCAATTATATAACTCTGTTTACCACACAGAGGTAACTTTACCTTAATTATCTCAAACCACATTACTTAATAATCCCGGATGCAAACAAAATTATAATAATTAAGCTTGGGGTAGCGCATTCTTAACACAAGTTTAAAGTCTATTACTGAAGTGAGGGTATAACTAAGGGAATTTAAGCCCTAAATTATTATAAAATATCACTGCCTGTGCCGTTACGATCCACTTGAGTTAAAATAATGTTGCCCTAGTGCGATACATAAAATTCACGCATACTTGGGGATTGTATCGTGCGAACGTGTCGAATCGCGTATGCGGGGGAGAAAAAACGGGTAAAGGGGATAGGAACCAAGGACGGGCGATGACACAGATTGTGTCTTTTATGATCTCAGATGTCGCGTAATATAAACAGAGAAGATGGAAATTCAGCTCGGATCGTCTCGCGTCTGCATCCGACCAATTTTCTATTCTATTTCCTCGACTCACTTGCCGACAAATCTCTTAACAAAACTCATCACATCACATCAAAATCGATATCGTGATAATGTATAGGGTGTATAATACTTACAATTTATTACAATGTATCAGAGTTGTAATTTATTGTTCTTTATGAATCACTGCCTTGTATTCTATCAAGGTTATTAAAATTATTAGTAACAAATAATTTCATAATTTATGTAAAGGCAGCTATGGTAGTAACTAGAAGATTATGACAAAATGTCAGTTGAGTTAAAATGTAAAAATCATTCTAAATGATGATAGGTTTAAAATAAGGGCTATACTGACATATATACCTGTATTACAATTTGTTGGTATGTTTTGGAGTACTAAAACTGTTGGTGGACCCATTTGAATGCAGTATTAACCTCTTTTTTCATGATTTATTTTTTACCAACAATTCTCTAAATAATATTTGATAAGAAATGCAAATAGATAACGAGGAGTGTAATGGACAAATTAGAACTTGCAGCAGATGAATATTCAAATAGAAAAATCTATTAATTATATTGAGATTCAAAATTACATTTGACACTAAAAGAAATATTGTGCCGTTTCCTAACATATATGTTTTTAGAATCTACATGAACCTTAACCTCATCAAGTACGACATTAAAATATTTGTTTACGCACGTATTTCTTATTGTACAAATCTATTTGATAAAGGAGAATCATATAAAAGAACGGAATTATGATAAAAAAAGATGCTTAGATCTGGATACCTCTTTAATATTGGCTGAAGAAGTTCTAAGCCGAAAACTTACGGTGTGTGAAATACTAGAGAAAAATTTGTAAAATTCTTGCAACAATGGCAATGTTGCTTTATTCTTCTTTTATTTTTGCATATTGTCAGGGGTTGTCATAGCCTGTAAGATAGTTGCAAAATACAGGCGTAACAAATAATCAAAATATTAGAAGTTAGGGTATCGCGACCAAAGACGATTGCCCCTCTTAGAATTGGAAAAATAGTGAAACCTATATACAGAAAAATCCAGTGTAACTAAAAAAAACCTTTATTGGTATAACTTTAACTTACAAACCAACTTTCTACATACATACATACAAACTTCTACATAAAAACGTTATATCATATGTTCCTCTTTATTTACTCTCCCGCTAAAGTCTGGCCAAAACCTTTACACCAGCTCCATCTTCTCTCATCCATTCAGTTACCTTCCTTTTCCCCCAACCACTCCTCACGTACTCCTTCACACTCTTCTCCCAAATGACTCTATGTATCCATCTCATTCTTACACAGTGCATACCTACCACAACTCATAATACCATAATTTTCTCCCATCCAAACCTTCCTTCCTCTCTCTTCAGTACCGCATCCAGCTCGCGCCAGGCTAATATTCTCTTTATTTGAGAAGACACTATTAGTCAGGTACCCTGGGACCCTCGCATATACCTGCCTACTTTTATATCCTGGATTATAAGAGCTCCTTCCGATACAACCTTGCCTCTCCTGCATCTCAACCTCCTTCCACTTCTCTTTCATCCATGCCCGCACATTTACCCCATTCTCTAACCATTTATTTACAATATTCTCATGTCATGTTTGGCAGTCACAATCCCATCTCTAAAAAGATGTTTATGTTTATTTTTATTAATTCTTTGTTCAACTTTCTTAAAAAATACATTTCAAAACACATAAATTAAATAAGGCTAAATTAAGACAAATATATTATAATAAACAGATCGAAAAAAGCACTCTCTCTGCCTACCAGAAACAAGGGTTAAAGTAGAAGATCATCGTAGCTGCATGAACTCCGCCCAGCTTCATCCATCCAAAATTTTTGTATGATTTTTATAATATTTTTGTATGCTCATTTATATCTTCTTTTTGGAAAACAAGCTAAAGTCTAATAAACCTACTCCTGCCCTTTCATACATCTTCTTACCGTCTATCCTCCACTCACTCCCCTTTATCCCCATGCACGTTCTCCATACTTCTTTCACCAATCTCTCATTATCCAATCGAACCAAATTCATCAAATTCAGGAATAATGACTGCTCTCTCTCAATACATTCATACTTCCATATTCCGCAAGTTTCTACCCCATACAACAAAATGCGGATAATATTACAATTAGAGTAAACGAACTAGACAAGGAAAAGAGAATAAAAAAAATAGTCGTAACTGGAGTAACAATTGAAAATAATAATGAGAATGCAATTATAAATAGAATGAAACACTTTTCGAAAAAGAGGTAAATGTAAAACCGGACATAGAGAAAGCATACAAACTTGGACCAAATGTATGTCTACTTGAGCTATATAATATGGAGGTAAAGCAAAAGATAATGAAAAACAAAAGTGTATTAAAACATATTAAGAATAAAAGAATATTTATCAATGATGATTTATCAACAGAGGAGAGAAATATGGCCAGACAATTAAGAAGAGTAGCAAAAGAAGAAAGAGAGAAAGGGAATCTAGTAAAGATGGGATATAATAAAGTATGGATAAATAATAAATTATTCAAATGGAATAGCCAAACAGTGAGGTAATGGAGGAAATAGGGAGGTAAATAAAAACAAAAACCTAATAAAAATACCCGAAGCAAAAAATAGGGATTGTTCGGCAAATAGCGACACAAAAAATAAGAGAAACAAACAAAAATTTGTTAAAAATAGGGAAAGTTGCTTAAGGATGGGGTTTTGGAACGTAGCTGGTATAAAGTAGAAGTTTAGGGGCGTGGATTACGTCATAATAAAGGGGCTAAACAGGGAAGAAGTTCGAAGAATGGAAGCAGAAGAAGTTTTGGGGTCGGACCATTTGCCAATCATGGTGAAGATAGGGGTGGGAAAATTTAGGGAAAATGAACAAGAACAGGAATGGTGAAAGTTAGAGGATAGTGTAAATGCTATCAAGAATATGGGAAAATGATTAGAAAGGATTAACTAGAATGAAGTAAAAACGATGGAAGAGACGGAAGTGATCGGGATTAAGCAGACAAGTGGAAAGAAGGGATGGGGAAAAATGCGCTTGGTTCGATAAAGAATGTCGGGACGCAAAAAGGGAGGTAAGGAAGACTTTGAGGCATTGGACCTTGGGTAGACGAGAGGAGAGATAGGTGGTGGCAGCGAGGACTATGTACGCAAAACTATGCGAGAAAAAGAAAATTTAGGCCTAGGAAAAAATGTAGGAATGAAAAGGAGATATGGAGTATTTTCAAGAGAGGTGATAGGATGCAACATATATTAGTGCCTCTATAAGAATGGGCATAGAAATGCAGTGTAATGAGAGGTGAGCCAAGTGGGGTAGAGGAAGAAGTGTCGATTGGAGAAGTAGAATAGTTTACGGAGGAGGAAATAGAAAAGACTGGGAAAAGTGCTGGACTGGACGGGTTAAAGGCAGAAATGTGGAAACAGAGAGGAAATGAAGGAAAGCAGAAGTTCGGAGAGCTGCTGAATCAGATGTGGAGAAGAGAAGCAGACTTCCCAAAAGCGTGGCGTGTGGGATTTATGTGCCCGGTACACAAAGGTACATGCAGTATGTACGCTGTTTTCCTGGATTTGAAAGCAGCGTATGATATTGTACCAAGAGAATGATTACTTGAGTGTTTGAGAAGGAGAGGAGTGAGTGCAGGAATGGTGGAATGGTGTATAAGGAAACGTGGGTGAGTGCGAAATTAGGAGCAAATGTGTCTGAAAGGTTAAGATTTTGGATGCTACAGGGCTGTCCGTTGAGCTCTTTGCTGTTTAACATATATGCCAGTGAATTGGAAGAGATTTTGAGAAAATGGCAAGCGGGAGGAGTATTAATTAGAAAAAAGAAGGTATGGGTGCTGGCGTATGCGGATGATGAGGTGAAACTGGGGAGAGATAAAAGAGGTGATGCAAAGAGTAGAGAGGTATATGGATAAAAGACGAATGCAAAGAAAACAAAGTGGATGCGATTTAGGAAGCATGAGAGGGAAGGAAGTGTGGGTAAATTAGAATGAAAGGGGAATGTGATTGAAAGAGTGAAGAAATTTAAATACTTGGGCTTCGTATTTAAATGCACAGGTGGATACAGTGAGCACACCAAATGGATACAGGCAAAAGCCAGAAAAGTTCGGGGCATAGTGAAGAAAAAGTGGGGAAAATGGTTTTCAGGCAACTTTCAATTGGCGTGCGAGCTATGGCATGCATGTGTGAAGCCCATTTTGTTGTATGAGGTGTAACTAGAAAAAACCCATTAAACGAGAACAGTCAGAATATCAAAACAAATGTTTTTACTTCTTCTTTTATTAAGTTATCTAACCTATAGATAAATAAATAATTGTTTTGGAGTTTTAGCAGATTTGTTAAATACTGTTGATGGGGGTTCCAAATAATGGAGGCATATTCAATTAGTGAACGAACTAGTAAACATTAAAAAAGTTTCAGTGTAAATATAGGAAAATCTTTTCAATTCGGAGTGACAAATCCTAAAATTTGTACAGCCCTGTTACCAATGCTTTGAATATGAGTATTTAATGTAAATTTACAATCGATAGTAATACCTAAGTCATGTATTTCATGGACATTCTCCAATGCTGAGTTATAAATTACATAATTAACTACAAATTTAGGATAACCACGATAGAAACTTATAGCTTTACATTTACTCATATTTAGCTGCAAATGATTTATGTTGCACCAACTTGACAATTTATTCAGATTACCTTGTAATTGCTGTGTGTCATTATGAGAATTTATAACATAACATATTTTTATATTTTGTAACATCATTAATAAACAATAAAATAATAAAAAAACAGGTCCGATGTGAACGCTTGAAGAACTTCTGATATCACTCAAATTAGCTCAGGCTCAAATATATCGATTTTAACAATCTGAAACCTGTTCACTAGAAAACTGCGGAGCCAATCAACAACCTGATTATTAAATCCCAAACAGCTCAAGTTTCTGGAGTAGTAATTTAGGTGACAGGCGGTCTAAGGTCTTTAGAAAAGATATGTAGTATAATGTAGTAAATTAATTGTCGTGGATCTACTGGATTTAAATCCATATTTTTCTGGAGCAACATTGTTTTAACTTTAAAATATAATTACTTTTGTATTATTCAATGTCTGTCGAAGTATTAGCTAGAGAAGTAGTTGTTTCAAAAGTGATTTGTTCTTGTAGTCTTAATAAGATTAATTTGTTGTAGATTTTACGAAAATATTTTCGTGTTTTTTCTATTTACTGTTTTAACTTTCCCAACTAAGCTGCTCAGTAGTAATACTTATATATACAAACATCTATATTGAAAAATACATAGCATAAATAATAAAAATAATATACATACATAAGTCATCAAAATGCCAAAGAACATATAATTGTGGAAGATATAAATATCAACCTTGTTGGTAAAGATGATTATGTACAGGAATACCTGAATATAATGAGTGAATATGGTTTTATATCTCACATAAATAAGTATACTAGAAATTAAAATCAGGAACAATCTATTATTGACCATATATTTAAAAAGAGTAAAGACAATTTAGACAATTTCGTCGTGGTAATTTTTGAAATATCTATTACTGATCATTTTCCTATTATTCTTCACATCAATTTGAAGAAAAACAGATTAAATTTAATTCAAACATTTACCAAATCATATACAGACTATAAAAATCTAAAAATAGACTTAAAAAAACGAAAAATGGTGTGATATTTACAAAAATTGTAATGTTGATGACATAACAAATATATTTATTAATAGAATACAGAATCACATAAATAATAATACGAAAATAATAAAAATAATAAAAAATTATCTCGGAAAGAATGGATTACTACCGAGCTAATAAACTCTATTAACGAGAAACAAGCCTTATATAGAAACATGATTAAAAGTCCGTTTAATGAACAAATTAAAAACGAATACAAGATATATTAAAATAAATTAACGCAATTAATAAAATCTGCAAAAATACAATATTATAAAAGGCTTATAACTAACACTGATTCCTCCAAAAACTTATGGTCTACTTTAAATAAAATATGTAATCGAAAAAACAATAAAACCAAAATAGATGAAATTATAGTTAAAAGCAAACTTATGAATGATAAAAAAAGTCATTGCAAATGAATTCAATGCTCACTACACTGGTATTGGTGAACTATTGGCGAAAAAAATTAACGATACAGACACTAGTGAACAAGTTAAAGAAAACGAAACGAATGATTCAAATTTTATCGCCCCAACAAATAAAATAGAAATTGAAAATATTATTAAAAGTCTGAAGCACCAGGTCATGACAATTTACAATCTGATTCTTTGCAGCAGATTGCAGAGGAAATTGCTCTTCCATTAGAATATATTTTTAATAACTGCATAGAATCTGGAAAATTTCCAAAAAGTCTAAAGATTGGAGAAATTAAACCATTGTTCAAAAAATGCAGTAAATTGGAAATCGTCAACTACAGACCAATATCCTTAACATCCAATATTGCTAAAGTATTAGAAAGAGTTTTAATAATAATAATAATAATAATGAACTTTATTTCAAATACAAATGCAGTACAGTTTAACAAAAAATAATAAAATAAAAACGTAATTAGCTATTTGAAATCTAATGGCGCAGTTCAGTCTTTGGCTAGTAAGCCGGGACTGTTTTTCAACTTAACCATTGTAGAGATTAAGATAAAAATAAATTTTACGAGTATAGAAGAAGTTGCGTATTTATATAATTTTGCAATAATGATAAATGTTAGTCCGTAAATAATGAGTTCAGAAGTAGGAGTCACTTATACACACTTATAACAGGCCGATACAAATTCAAATGCTATTAAGGTGTTTGGCATACTGTTTTCGAAAAGATAAGGCACATTTCGCTTTACACGCTTGTGGTATCTTATTGTACACTTTAGAAATTTGAATTGAAAATGATCTTTCTGCAAAGGCTGATTTGTGTTGAAGTGGAGTTAATAAACCTCTAAAGCGTACATTAAGTGAATGAACGTCAGAGAGAAATTTAATTTTATGGTATAGAAAAGGCGGAGTTTTGTATTGGATTATTTTATGGCAGAATGTGGCAAAATGGAGTAGACGGCGATCACTCATCTTGAGCCAACCTATCTCTTGTAACTTATGACTTATATGCTGGGATTTCCTAATACCAAAGATTCGCCTTAAACAAGAATTTTGTATAAGTTGAATTTAATCAATAGTTTTTTTATATAAACAAGAGTGGTATACTACATCGCAATAATTAAAATGGGACAAGACCAAAGATTCACATAGTATAGTTTTCAGCCTCTGAGATAAACAATGCCGATTTATATATATTAACCTAAGATTTATGTAACATTTACTAATACAACAAGATATATGCTTATAAAATCTTAAATTCGTATCAATATGAACTTCTAGGCTTTTTACACAATTTTTTATTTCAATCAAATTGGTGTTATTCAAAGTTATTGAAGTTATTGAATTGAAGTTATTGGTCCAAATAAAGTAGCTTCATAATAATAATAACCTTACTCAAATCAGAGTTAATTTTAGTGCACGCTGTAGTAGCATCCTTCTCAGCAAATGTATATAACAATTGGGTATCGTCTGCAAAATGGTGGTAATTATTTAAGTTAAGACTTGAAAATATTCGTGACGTATATATTAAAAATAATAAAGGTCCCAAGACTGAGCCTTGTGGTACACCTTTAGTAGTTATGAGTTCGTCCGAAAAATTATTTTTCAATCTTACAGTTTGCGAACGATGTGTTAGGTAATGTTTAAAGAAACTAATGGATAACTGATCGAAACCAATATAAGACAAAATTGCAAGCAGTGTGTTATGATTTATAGTATCAAAAGCTTTTGAAAATCTAATAGTATAAGTAACGTAAGGAGACCTTGGTCCTGGGAGATGATTATACTGTCTGTGATCATTAATTTGAGTTTTGGTCACTTTTACCAAAATTTTGGATAAAATACATAATAAACTAATTGGCCGTAGGTCTTTAGGATCGGTAACTAAAGCTTTTTTAGGTATAGGGATTATGTGGGATTTTTTCCAAGCTGATGGAAAATATCCCTGTGAAAAACAATTGTTAATAATATATGCCATCACTTCCTAGTGAACCCTCTGATAAATTATTAATTATAGTATTTATTTCAGATTCACTTACTTCAGTAAATGAAAACCTTGGTTTGTGGAGATTAAGTAAATGTGAGCTATAGTATTGGTTTAATTCAGAACTATCTATATAAGTGATAAGAATGCAGTTTACAAAATACTTATTAATCATATTTATGTCTAACACGGTAGAGTTTTCAACATCAGAATACTCCCCACGACCAATATTAAGTCTTTTTAACTCTTTCCATAACACTTTAGAGTTATTTGCTTTCAAGCTATGCTTAAAATATGCTTCCTTTTCTTTATTAAGACTAGATGTCGTTAAATTACGAAGAGATTTGTAATGCTCCCAATGATTTGGATCTTGTGTTCTTTTAAATCTATCGAGGACATTATTCCGGAGGTCTATTAATTTTCTAATGCTATCTGTTAGCCATGGACAATACTTTTTTGTAAATGTTGTTGTTTTTAAAGGTGCATGGAGGTCAAATAAGTCCAAAAGCGTTGCAGAGAAATAATAAATTTTGTCATCAATATTAGCTAGAGAGTAAATAAAGTCAAAGTTACAATGGGGAAGGTCAGTATTGAGATCATTCACATTAATTTCTCTAAAAGGCCTGTAAGTGAGTGTTACTGGTTTAATTTTAGGTCTCATAACTCGGATGTCACATGAGATCATATTGTGTTCCGAATAATTGTGCAAACTATCACAAGCTACATTACAAATTTGCTGACTATTAGTAATAATTAAATCAATAAGTGTTGATGTAGTATTAGTTACTCTAGTAGGACTGTCAATAATTTGTTTAAGTGATAAAGTAGATAGCAAGAAATCAAATAGACGCACAGAATTATTATTAACATCAAGTAAGTTAATATTTAAATCGCCAATACAGAAAAACATATCAGTTCTAGGAATTAAATTACTAAAAGATACTTCTAGTGAATTCAGAAAACTAGAAACGTTTAAAGTAGGAGGTCTATAAACAGCTTTTAAAAGTACGAATCATGTCATTCTTAGATAAGCATAGGATACTCTCCAAGACACAGTATGGGTTTAGAGAGAATACCTCTACACAAGATGCTATAGCTCATCTTACACCTCTTATAACAAATGCTATGGATTCAAATCAACCCTCCTTGTGTATATTTGATGATCTCGAGAAAGCATTCGACACTGTGTGTCATAAAATACTATTATACAAACTATATAGATACGGTTTTAGAGGGAAAGCCTACGATTTAATACAAAGTTACCTCTCAGAAAGAGAACAGTTTGTTAAAATTGAGAATGAAAAAAGTGGAAAATTATAGGTAAGATATGGGGTACCGCAAGGCACAGTTTTGGGTCCAGTGCTGTTTATTCTATATTTGAATAGTTTATTTCAATTGAACACCACAGGGCATGTTTTAAGTTTTGCTGGTGACACCGTAATATTTTATAGCGATAAAACCAGGTTTTTTGTGCCTTATTCATTAAGTAAAACTAAATACAGAATGACTGTAGTATAGCATTATTCATCAAAAGCGTACATTTTTTAAAGGTACAATTACTTGATAAAATCAATATAAGCATTGAAAAAGTCACAAAGTGTAAGATAATTTGCGCGACAAAGCACTGGAAGTCAGCAGAGGAGTTTCCCATCAAGGATTTTAAATTTATGTCAGCCTTCTGTGGTAATACTGGTGAATACGAAACACGTCAAAAGGGGGAACCTTTCAAGGCATCGAAGAGATTAAACAACTTCTGAATTTAATATCGGTACACGAATCGCGCTGGTAGAAACAATTTATTGATCTCCAGGCAGAAATAAATACTTATTTATTGACAAAATAATGTTACATGCGACTTTCACTTTGTGTTACATTTTAATAACTTTAAAAACACAATTAAATGGATGGAGAAATTACGTAATGATGTAATATGCAAATATATAACATATCTTCTGTATAGTTGTTATATTTAAAGTTGGTAGAATGAAATTTGATTAATTGCTACAGATAACGCTTAATATAACACGATTAGGCCGAAGGGTGGCGTCGTGTAAGAGTACCGGACGACTTATCCCTAATCCTTAATCCCGGATGAGGACGAGACACTTCAAATGTACGGATACAAATTGTGTCTGCTAACGGAAGAGGCCGTACAGGAATCTGGAGTGCCGGGATGTTGGTCCGGAGCGCGCCTCACTGACCACAACATCAATCACAATTCCTGCGGGGATGATGTGCATTCGAGCTTTCGCCGGATAAATGATCCCGGCGATCTTTCTTCACATTCACAGGAAACCATTTGGTATTATACCAGTATTTACATCGATCGCACAATGCCACGTCGGCAACGGCTTAACGCCGTAGGCTGTACGCATCACAAACTACTCGTATTTTCAGATATTTAAAGACATTTTTATAATGAGTACTTATTGACATTGTAGACTACTAAAAACTATACATTCTTTATAATAAATACTTCATATAATGAATCATACATTAAAAGAAATGTATTTTTTTTGAAGGAGCTACACTGTGTTATTACTTATACTCAGAATATTTTTTCGCCACAGCCCCTTCAAAAAAAACATGGCATTTCTTTTAATGGATGTTGGCCATACTGGCAATCAACCAGTCACCTTTGTTAGTAAAAACATGGCATATAAGCGCTATAAGAGCTTTTAATTTAATATTTGAAAAGTGATAATGAATTTTCAACAACATTCCTTGAAACTAGTCGAAGAAATATAAAAATAGTGAAACAAAACCAACCCATTTAATTAACTATAAAGTCTAACTGCATTAACATTTTTTTTAAATTAATAATAAATTCATAAAATTTTGAATGAATTCAACATCGTATGTATTAACAAACAAGTATATTTAATTAATTTACATCATTTAAAATTTATATTAAGTAATGGTGCCAAACATCAATCACAGAATTTAATTTATTTCCGTAAATAAATAATACTTAATTCGAAATAATTCATCCATTTAATATTCTCTTTAGGGCTATTGACGGCATTACTAATATAATATCAACTAATGGACATATTAATCTATTTAATGCCAGCGATACATTCCATATCAATCAATATTCCCTAAGGTTTTAACAAGATTACATTAATTTTCCCAGATTTCAAACTGCAATTTGCGTTGTATCCATTAGCAAGTTACAAATCTGATTTATTCCCGCTGGTGGGGGAGTACCGAACGATCTGTCTGAATATTTAATAGGAGCTTTATTGCGCAAAATGCAGCCACCAGGCACGGTTAATTGTGAAAAGGGCGTAAATATATTTCGTATGCGCCCGCCCAACAAGAAAATGGGCTGCTCAAGTTCGGAGATCAAAAAAACTGTGATTTAATAAGTGGAATGCCGTTTTCTTTTAGGTTCAAATCCCCCCAGAAGCGTCATTTTTATTGTCGTGCTCGAAGTTTAATGGTGAATTTTATATTACTTCGCAAACTGCGGCACTTTGTCGAGGAGTTGCAAATTTTCCCGATGTACATTAAGTTCGGGTATTATGTATTTAGCCATTTTGGGAAAATTGCCTTTCACATTTACAACGAATGTGTTTACCGTTGCTTTGTATATAAGATTGTGTCCAATTCAGAGTTGGAATCTTTAATGAGTTCGGTTTGTTTGAGTTAATTATAAAGTTTTAATTTATTTCTAATTGTTAAAATAAATTGTTAGGTGATTAAAAATATTACCTATCACATTCTTCTGAAGTAAAATTATAAAATAAATAAATAGTAATTATTTGCTAAAACTTTGTTATCATCCTTTACACATATATTGCAACTTTTGTCGAAAAAATTCTCATGTTTTTGTGTGGCCCTTCAATAGACACATTTTATCCCAATTGTCTCTTACCCTTTGTTGATATACGTATCTACGATGTGATAACTTCTATAATCACCGAGACAAATATGATATTGCAGCATTGGTGCTGAGTGATTATTCTCCAGAGATGATCAGTTTAAATACTGTATCAAAAGTCTTAGTACTTAAAATACTGCTCAAAATAACTATCTGTATATCTATATATTTACCACCCAATAGACCATTTGACTCTAGAGATTAGGGGGCAATAATTCATCAATTTACTCCTTGGTGATATCAATGAGCATCAATGAGCACTCTCCTATGTAGGCATCTAAAAGGAGAGACATGAGAGCAGCTGAAAACCTTGTTCGATAACCTTGAATGTATCTTACTAAATAATGGAGAAAAAATTCACATAAACACATCAAACGAAAACGAATCGATCATCAATTTGAATACTGCCCTAAAATGTTCTTGGGATAAACATCCTTAATAACTATTCATTGGTCACTTCCCCATCATAATTAACACCAAAATTCTCAAAATTACTATTGAGTACGAGAAAAGATGGAATCTAAAGAACTGACAGAAGTTCACATAATTTTTCGTTGCACCACCCGAATGTGAAGATATTGATTATTCCATTTCATTATTTTGTAACTCAGTAATGCTGAATGCAGCACTCTTTTAAACACAAAAGGCTCTATTCACTATAGAAGAGTTTGATGGTGGGATAGTGAGGTAAAAGAAATATTTGCAGCTAAAAATCGTTATTACAATAGTTTGACAGATGGCAGATGATAGATGACAGATGACAGATAATAGTTTATACTTGATACATAATGGAGAGTCATTCAAATTCGCTTACCTAGAACTTTATTTTTTTTTTAAATATTAGCAAACATATTTTGACGAAAACTAAAAAGTTAACAAATGACAGATGAAAGATAATAGATGGCAGATGATATATGATATATTGCAGATGACAGTTGACATATGACAGATGACAGATGATAATTGACAGATGACAGATGGCAGTTGATAGATGATACGTGACAGGGAACATATGACAGATGACAAATGACAATTTATATTTTACACATAACGGAAAGTTCTACAACTGTACCAACAAAGAACAATTCAAATTTTTAAACATTAGCAAAAATAATAATCCTAATATTTCCTAAGAAACATTTGTTTCAGACAAAAAGGAATTTGAAAAAAAATTTACAAACTTTAAAATTTTCTGGAAAACTAAAAATTTATACATGACAGATGAAAGATAGATGATATATGACAGATGACAGACAACAGATGGCAAATCACAGAAGATAGATTACAGTTTCTACTTGACATATGAGATGGCAGATGTCAGAAGATACATTACAGTTCCTACAACTGTACTAATCTAACTAATTATAAAAATATTAAAATTTATTGATCATTAAAAACAGATTTAAAAAGAATAAAACTTTATTAAAAAAAATAGGAAAACTATTTTAAAAATAATTAAAACTGACAGATTATAGATGACAAATAACAAATGGTAGATGACGGATGACACATGATAGATCACAGATGACAGGTACCAAATTTTATATGGCAGATGAATATTTAAAAAAAATGAAAATTTAGAGGAAAATTAAAAAATTAAGAGGTATTCATTAACAAATGAAAGATAATGGATGGCAGATGCTATATTATATATTTGAGATGGTAGTTGATAAATGACAGGTGACAGGGAATATATGACAGATGACAGATGATAAATGATAGATGGCAGATGATAGATGACAGATGATAGATTGCAGTTTCTACTTGACATATGAAGAAGTGTCCCACAACTGTATTAACCTAAGTAATTATAAAAATTTTAAAATTTATTGATCATTAAAAACAGATTTAAAAAGAATAAAACTTTTTTAAATAAAAAACAATATTTTAAATCTTGGACAAAAATAACAGATGAGATATGACAGATGGTAGATGACAGATTATACATGATAGAACACAAATGACAAATGACAGATGACAGATACCAAATGTCATAATTTAAAAAAAATCAATATTTCAGGAAAATTAACAAATTAACAGATGACCAATAGCAGATGCAAGATATCGGATAGCAGATGATATATGATATATTATGACATATGACAGACAGGACAATTATACAATAAACCGATGAGATATGTCCAATGGCAGATAAGAGATAACGGATGACAGTTGATAAATGGCAGTTGGTAGATTACTGATGACAGATGGCAAATAACTGTTGATAGATAATAGGTCACAGATGACAGATGGCAAATGACAGATGGCATTTTAGACTTGACACATAACGGAAAGTCCTAAAACTGCAGTAACCTTTGGATTTTAAAATTTTTAAATATTAACAAAAGTAATAAACTTAGTTAAGTTTCTTAAGAAAAATTTATTGATCATAGAAACCGACGAATGTCAGATGATAGTTGACAGATGACAGATGGCAGATGGCAGTTGATAGATGCCAGGTGACAGATGACAATTTATACTTAATTTAGAATTTAAAAAAAAATAAACATTAGCAAAAATTTTAAACTGAATATTTGTTAAGGAAAATGTGTTCAAGACATAAACAGTTTGGATTTTTTTTAAATCCAAATTTTCAGGAAAACTAAAAAAAATATAGATGAAACATAACAGATAAAAGATAATGGAAGATAGATGATATATGACAAATGGCAAATGACAGATTGGAGACCACAGATGGCAGATGACAGATGGTAGATTACAGTTTTTATTTGACATATGAAGGAGTGTTCTACAACTGTACTCATTTAAGTAATTATAAAAATTTACTAAAAAAATAACATTTTAAAACTTGGACGAAAACTTAAACAATTAAATTTTTTAGGAAAACTATTTTTAAAACAGTTCAAAAATGACAGATTATAGATGACAAATAACAGATGACATATGACAGATGGTAGGTGACAAACTACACACGATACATCACAGATGAGACATAATAGATGACAGATACCAAATGTCATATGGCAGATGACTAATTTAAAAATATTTCAATTTTTCAGGAAAATTAAAAAATTGACAAATGACCAATAACAGATAAAAGATAACGAATAGCAGATGATATATGATATATTATGACATATGACAGACAGGGAAAATATAAAATAAACAGATGAAAGATACTAAGAGACTAATAGCAGGTGAGAGATAACGGATGACAGTTAATATATGACAATTGATAGATTACTGATGACAGATGGAAAATAACAGTTGATATATAACAGGTCACAGATGACAAATGACAGATGGCCAATGACAGATGACATTTTATACTTGACACATAACGGAAAGTCCTACAACTGCAGTAACCTTTAAATTTTAAAATTTTTAAATATTAGCAAAAGTAATAAACTTAAAGTTTCTTAAGAAAAATTTATTGATTACAACAACCGACAGATGCAGATGTTAGGTGACAGATGACGGGAACATATGATGGATGACAGAGTTTATACTTTACACATAACGGAGAGTTCTACAACTGTACTAAGATACTATTTAATTTTTTTTTAAAACATGAACAAAAATATTAAACGCAATATTTCTTAAGTAAAATTTGTTCAAGAAAAAAACAGTTTGGATTTTTTTATTGAAAATTTTCAGGAAAACTTAAAAATTTATAGATGACACATGACCAATAACAGATAAAATATAACGAAAGATAGATGACAAATGACAGATGACAGAAAATTTATGGCAGATGACAGATGATGGATTACAGTTTCTACTTGACATATGAAGGAGTGTCCCACAACTGTACTAAAATTTATTGATCATTAAAAACAGATTTAAAAAGAATAAAACTTTATTCATAAAAACATTATTTTAAAACTAGGACGAAAACTTGCAAAATTAAAATTTTTAGGAAAACTATTTTTAAATAATTAAAAAATTACAGATTATAGATGACAAATAACACATGATAGATGAGATATGACATATGGTAGATGACAAATGATACATGATAGATCACAGATGACAAATGACAGATGACAGATACCAAATCATATATGGAAAATGACTAATTTTAAAAAAATGAAAATTTACAAGAAAATTAAAAAAATAACACATGACTATTTACAGATGAAAGATAATGGATGGCAGATGATATATGATATATTGCAGGTGATAGATGATAGATGACAGGTGACAGAGAACATATGACAAATGACAAATGCCAGTTTATACTTTACACATAACGCAGAGTTCTACAACTGTACTAACATAGAATTTTTCAAGTTTTTAAACATTAACAAAAATAATAAACCTAATATTTTCTAAGAAAAATTTGCTCAAGACAAAAACAGTTTAAAAAAAAATTAAAATAGTTGGAAATTTTCAGGGAAACTAAAAAAAATATAGATGAAAGATGGCCAATAATAAATTAAAGATAATGGAAGATAGATGATATATGACACGTGATAAAAGATAGATGACAGATGATAGATTACAGTTCTACTTGACATATGAAGATGTGTCCTACAATTGTCCTAATCTAAGTAATTATAAATATTTAAAAATTTATTTTTAAAACTTGTATGAAAACTTGAAAAATTAAAATTTTTAGGAAAACTATTTTAAAAAACTAAACAAAAACAGATTATAGATGACAAATAAGAGATGACTGATGACATATGACAGATGGTAGATGACAGATGATACATGATAGATCACAGATGACAAAAGGCAGATGACAGATAAAAAAAAAATCAAAATTTAGAGGGAATTAAAAAAATAACAGATGACTAATAACAGATGAAAGACAACGTATAGCAGATGATATATGATATATTTCGACATATGACAGACAGGAAAATTATAAAATAAACAAATGAGAGTTTACCAATAGCAGGTGAGAGATAACGGATGACAGTTGATTACAGATTACAGATTACAGATGACAGATAGCAAATAACAGTTGATAGATGACAGGTGACAGATGACATTTTATACTTGACACATAACGTAAAGTCCTACAGCTGCACTAACCTTTAACTTAATTAATTCATTTTTAAATATTAGCAAAAAAAATGGTGATGTGTCCATCATAGTACTTTCCCTAATTTTTTCTCGAAAACTATGAGATTTATGCAAAAAGGCTATTCTTAATAATTTATTCGTTTTTTAATTCTCTACAATTATTTGTTATATAAATTTCATGTAACTCCAACAGTTAATTAGCAGTTGTCAAAAAATATCGAAATTTTCAGGTTTTATTTTTTTTTCTCAAAAGTTAAAAATATTATGAAAAATATGTTTAAATAAAACTTGTTCAGTTTTTTATTCTCTTTAACTTTTGTTTGAACTGTTTTTTAAAATTTTTCATATTTAGAAAAATATTACCAAAAAACAAAAAACGTCCACTTCCGGTCTACGAATGTTTACCAAAAGCTTTTCAGTTCCAGTTTTTAAAGATAAAACCTTAAGTTTAAAGTTTCATCTCAATCAGATTATTCGTTTTTGAGATACAGCACCCACCGACAGACAGACAGACAGACACACACATAGACACAAAAATTTTTTTTCCAGAAATTAGTGCAATGGACTCAGGGGACCTCAAAACGGATATTTCCGCAAAAAAAAAAATTTTCAAAAAAAAATCACGATCACAATTTCATAAATGGTGATGTGGCCATCATAGTACTTTCCCTATATTTTACTCAAAAACTATGAGGTTTACGTAATAAGGTTATTCTTAATAATTTGTTCAGTTTTTAATTCTCTATAAATACTTATTATATAAATTTCACGTAACTCTAATAGTTTATTAGCAATTGGTAAAAAATGTCAAAATTTTCAATTTTTATTTTTTTTCTCAAAAGTTAACAATTTTATAAAAAATATGTTTTAATAAAACTTATTCCGTTTTTTATTCCCTTTAACTTTTGTTTGAACCGTTTTTTAATATTTTTCATATTTAGAAAAATATCACGTAAAATCAAAAAACGGCCTCGAGTAAACATCCACTTCCGGTTTTTGAATATTCACCAAAAGCTTTTCAGTTCCAGTTTTTAACGATAAAACCTTAAGTTTAAAGTTTCATCTCAATCGGATCATTCGTTTTTGAGATACAGCGCCCACAGACATTTTCTCGCACGAAAACAATACTTCCCCTATATATACTATATAGGGAAAGTAATAAGGAAAGTAATAATAAACTTAAAGTTTCTTGAGAAAAATGTATTGATCATAAAAACCGTTTTAAAAAAATTTAAATTAAGAAAAATGAAAATTTTCAGGAAAACTAAAAATTAACATATGACAGATAACCACTAACAGATTTAGTTTACGTATGAAAAATATAAGTTCATGTTTATGATTATTAGTGTTTAGATTCCTTCACAAAAAATACATATGAATATACACAAAAATGTTTATACAAAAATTTTGGATGGATGAAGCTGGGTGTAGTTCATGTAAGTGTTAACGCTGGATAACTTTAAAAATAAGCAGAGACGCAGCAAGAAGATGCGTACTCAGCAAAATTTGTGGAACTTGCGAATTACTTGTGGAGCAATAGCTTGTCACTAAACAATAATAATAATAATAATAATAAGTTTATTGATGTAAAGATACACAATTTCTACATATAAACATAAACAAGGATCCACAAAAGATATAATCTTGTGCGTATACATATATACAATTTAAAATAGCGCATTTAAAGTATAATTAAGAATTTAATAGTACGAATAGTACGAAGGCCATAGCATCACAAGGAGAGTTAAATTAACAGTAAACGATCGATAATTTATAATGTTTAAGAATTTATAATAGTCCCTCAAAGGTATCACGTTAGTGATACTTATATATAGTTTAACTTCACTTTTAAATTTTTGTTCGGTTTTCACACATTTAATATAGTCAACTATTGCATTAAAAACTGTTGGTAAGATATACTCGAGTGATCTTTGGGAAACTGCCAATTTCATTTTAGGTACTACCCAGTCATCCTTTCTTCTAATATTATATTGATGGGTATGCTTAGTTACACTTACTTTCTCTTTGAATGCTTCTCGACCTACCTTATAGAAATAAAGTTGGCGGGCAGTGTTTACTCTACTTTCTTCAAAAAGTTTGACAGATGAATGGTCCAGGGGTTTGTTGAAAATTTGTTTCAAAATTTTCTTTTAGATACCCTCTAGCGGATACAGGTGAACCCTGGCTGATCCCCAACATGTTAGACTATAATATATGTGACTAATGATAATAATGATTTTCAGGAAGTCACGGTCGAGGAATTCATATTGTGGTTTTATTTGGCATAACGTGTACCTCAATTTCCGGACATCATATAGAATATGTTTATCCAATTTAATATGTTCATCAGTTTATTTCTCTACATGATTGAATATTATAAACATCTCTGCTTGGTTTGACTAGTAACTCTTGGAATGTAGGGAGGGTGTCTGCTTGGCAAGAGAAGGATAGATATTTGTTTTTTTCTATATTCAATGATAAGAGGTTGATATCTAGATAATAAAAATTTGTCTAAGATCTTGTTAAACATTCTCTTTCAGTCCAATCCAGCTAGTGTCTTCGTAAAAAGCTGTTGTATCATCCGAAAATGCAATCAGGGTTCCATTTGATCTAAGTTCGAGCAGGTCATTAATATACACCAAGAATAAGATAGGGCCCAAAACGGTTCCTTGAGGAACACCACACTGAACAATCTCCTTCTTACTGGAATCGCCATCTAAATCAACACGTTGCACTCGTAAAACAGCTAAACAGCGGTTTCTGAATCTGCACAAAAATCCGTTGTTATCGCTGGATGGCTAGGCCTTGCATGTAGCGGATCATGCAAAATTACTTGGCGTTACCTTTGATTCTCAACTGCGGTGGAAGGCAATAAAAGTAGTTTGTTTCATAATGGTATACGTATTTTAAGATTTATACAAGGAGTATATACCGGGTGTCTCAGACCACCCGTACCAGCCTTTTATTTCGACAACGCTTAGTCGAATGTGACTGGGACAAAAAATTTTATTACCAAAGTGAACCTAAGGAATCCACTGATGAATTTATTTTTTACCGGAATAATCCGGAAGTACCCGGAACCGGAAGTAACTTTAAAATTTCAAATGGCAACATAGGTCGAGTATGGTATTAATTGATAGGTCTTTTTAAAAGAAACAACTTTTATTAAAATGTTTTTTTTAATATTTTGCATATTTATAAAAATAAACGAAAAAAACTAAATTGAAAATTGGTTACCCATTCAACATTCAATTTCCTCAAGTAGGCTTTGCTTTTTTGTTATGTCAAAATAATTGACGTTCGTGAATATTTGAAGTAAAATAAATTATTATTATCAAAGTATTGAATGTTTAAATATGGTTTTTACAAACCTCAAAGGTTTGGTGAATGCGGCTAAAACTATCATGCTGCTGAGTGAATTTATGCTGATACCCTCAACGAGAAAATCAGTCAAAAAATGTTTTTCGGCGCCTTGCAGAACGAAAATAAAGTAAATGATAATTAAAACAACTATTCACTTATTTATGGTATGTTCAAATTGCCTTCCTTCTTGATCAATGCATGTTTGTAGCCGATTTCAAACGTCGTACGGCCCGTATAATCTCATCTTCAATAAGTGAACGGCAGACGTTCCGTATCCTCTCCTTCATATTATCTCTCATGGTTGGAACCTCTTTATAGACTAGGTCTTTAATACGTCCCCTCAAGGAGAAGTCAAAAGGCTTTCCAATCCATCAATCAGGGAAAAGGCGATCAACGGTTTGACGAGAAACGCTTGCGTAATGAAGGTCAATAAGATTATTGTCTAAAAAATCAGCGTATTTAGCTCCGTTTAATGAACCATCGAAAAAATGCGGACCATTAATTTGATTTCCTAAAATACCACACCAAACATTAAGGGTCCACACGTGTTGATTATCAACTTCTCTTAACCAATGAGGGTTTTCATTACTCCAGTAGTGAGCATTATGTAAATTAACAACTTGCCTTTGAATGTCGCCTCATCTGTTCATAAATTTTATGATGGAAATTATATTTTTTTTTGAGACAACCATTCACAAAAATTCAATCTATCTTGAAAATCCCGCTCTTCAAATTTCTGGTATAGAGAGATATGATATGGATGGAATTTGTTTGTTTTTAAAACTCTCAAGTAGTGGAGCGAGTTATTCCAGCATCGATTTAAATTCTTCTAGTCGAGATGTTCAAGTCCAGAGCAATTGCTGCAAGAATATCTGGTGTTCTTTAATCTTGTACACGTTTTCTCATACTTCGACCTTTGTTGTGGCTGGGCTGTAGCTTACTAGTTGTCTTAACTCGTTCTGCAAGGCGCCGAAAAACATTGGCTGGTTGGCTCGTTGAGGGTATCGCTCAGCATAAATTCACTCAGCAGCATGATAGTTTTGGCGGCATTCACCAAACCTTTGAGGTTTGTAAAAACCATGTTGACACATTCAATACTTTGATAATAATAATTTATTTTACTTCAAATATTCACGAACGTCAATTATTTTAACATAACAAAAAGCAAAGCCTACTAGAGGAAATTGAGTGTTGAATGGGTAACTAATTTTCAATTTAGTTTTTTTCGTTTATTTTTGTAAATATGCAAAATATTAAAAAAAAACATTTTAATAAAAGTTGTTTCTTTTAAAAAGACCTATCAATTAATACCATACTCGACCTATGTTGCCATTTGAAATTTTAAAGTTACTTCCGGTTCCGGGTACTTCCGGATTATTCCGGTAAAAAATAAATTCATCATTGGCTTCCTTGGGTTCACTTTGGTAATACATTTTTTTGTCCCAGTCACATTCGACCAAGCGTTGTCGAAATAGAAGGCTGGTACGGGTGGTCTGAGACACCCGGTATTGTCAAGAAGAAAAACTTTAATCCCAACCAAATAGAACGATTGCTGTAAAACAGTTAAAAATTAATTTTGTTCAATTACAATAGTATTAAAAACGTATTAAAGACAATACCAAAGACGACTATTTTATCATAAAATGGCATTTGCATATGTAGATGTAACCAAAATAGATTTTATGTAAATCTTTAAATATGGAGGCGTTTACTAATATATTGAAGAAGGGGACACGATTACTATATTTTACCACTTTACAATATAAAGTAGTAAAAGAAAGTATTCGTCAAAATTAATTAGATTTTATGTATTTATTATGTGATTTGATATTTATAAGAATGGGCAATTAAATTAGCATACTGGATATAGTAAAAGAAAGAAATATTTATCATTCCGAGAACAATAAGGATTCATCATGTTTTCGTGAAACCGAGATAATATTGATTGAATGTGTTTCCAGCTAAAAGAAATTACATTTCAGATATATTGAGGATTCGCGTGCAGAGTGACCGTTACGTCGACTATATCCTATGATTAATGCGCGCCATTTTCATATTATGCCGCTCTGGAAAGAATCAAATATCATTTTACTCGATTTAATACGAATGATTGCCAACAAAGTATCAATAAACGCATTAAAATATATTAACACGCGACCACCATATTTTATAAAATGTTTTATTATAGATAATAATATATGGGTATAGTAGATTATTAACATTAAATTGAATACATTTATGTAATAAAGTGGACATTTATTTCACTATTTAGAAAACCAAATTATAAACGTTTTGCTCTTTAACAGTAATGAGCTATCATGGTTATAATTGTCACTTTTGACAGATCCTTTTAATGTCGGTGGTTATCCACCTATTGGGATCTAGTGCTACGTTTAGACAATAGGTGGCACCTTTATGGTAATATCGTAATCGATGGTTAATCCGGAGAGTTAAATACTCCAAAACTCCAAAGGAAATCTCGATTCCCTATCTCCAATTGCGCCACACTGATGAGAACAATAATTAATGTTCGCAGTAATGAACAAAATCCTTCGATATCTAATATACACATACGAAAAGTATAAATATATACAAATATTAAATAGAAACCGATGAGAATTTTAACATTATCTCTGTTTGATTAATCAAATTTACTAAAATCTTAAGATTATTTATTTATTTTTATAATTTTAATAATATCGACGAATAATTTAAACAGCTCTTTAATATTTCCACCTTCTGTGTTTGAATAGTGTATTTCCATTCTAACGAAGTGGAAGATCCACCGGTCGATAGTGCACTTTCCTATTAATATATGTATATTGCAGCATATTGCATTAAATATGTATGTGCATTTTGTGTGAGAGGTGATATAGACTAAGTAACTATGCAATTTAGTTTTCAGTGTACATTAGCAGATCATCTTCTGTGTGGAACCAAAGTTTCCGCGACTTAATTAGTATGCACCCCATTTGCACTTTCACTTTGAACACTACTCTACTATCTAATCAAGTAATCTTATTACAAATAATTAATAAACGTACATTCCCATTCGTTAGTTCCTTCTGAATTAAATTTATTGTTAAATTATGTGCACCGTACGTTAAAATAATGTTCATTCTCCCAACGACTATAAATAATTGTAGTAACCATATCGCCTAACATCTTTGTTATATTATTATTATTATTTTTAGATATAATAATTAACTACAATACACCGTTGTTTTATTTCAATAATTATTTCTTATTCTTGAGGGTCTTGAAATAGGAAGAATAACATTTTAATTCAGACAAACAAGTAATTATATGTTATATAATAACTTGTTTGTCTGAATTAAAATATAATATAATATAAAATAATAAAATATATAAATAAGTAAAAATATGAAATTATTGTTTCTCTGTCAATAACAGTTTAGGATGTCTCATCAGCGCAACATAGTTTAAGACAAAGAAACAAAATGTTACTTAAGGAGTTTGAAAACCTAAGTTCTCTGTTAAGGATAGAGAAACAATAAGTAACATATAGTGTTTAAACAATAATATAATTTTAAGTCAGCTAAATTATCGAGATGATTTGAGCTAATGAATGAATTCAGTGTGATTGAAGAGTATATTTGGGCAGGATATTATTGTTTAGGGGAATGCAAAAATTGCAGAATGGTTAGATTAAAGGTAATGTTGAAAAATTTTACACATAAGGCTAATTTAGGTGGTTTCATAAAAGAACTTGTTAAAAGATTGTATTTCAATTTATTAGTTCCTATTTATTAATAACAAATTCTAATTTATACAATTTAAATGTATTTGTTTTTTTTTAATTTTAATCGCACTCGCCTTCCTTAAAACATTCCAGAATCCCTTCAGTTTTCTTAGGTTTGGAATTGAATTTATTTTTCTCCAAACCTATAGGAAAAGTTATGGATGATTTTTCGTTGTAAGTTGATGGCATATCTTAGTTTGGTGGTTCTTAGGGCTGACTTTTACGTACGTGATATTAAAGTAGTAAATAGTGAACGGACAGATTTGGTTGAAATTTAGTTAAAGGATTGTGTTGTAATCTAT
This sequence comes from Ontholestes murinus, assembly GCA_963969525.1. Classification (NCBI taxonomy): domain Eukaryota; kingdom Metazoa; phylum Arthropoda; class Insecta; order Coleoptera; family Staphylinidae; genus Ontholestes; species Ontholestes murinus. The sequence goes on from OZ018390.1 coordinate 16,937,177, forward strand.
AAGATATCGATAAATCAAGGTAAGTAAAGGGATGTTAAAAATCCAAAGAATAGCTTGAAATTTAGAGGTATAAGTGGCATAAACAATATTGATAGGGAGGTGTATTGTTATTTTATGTGAGGGAATAAATAAATTGGATTTGAAAGAGTTGATTTCCATGAGCTAATTGAAACGAGAGGTCCAGATCGCATGTAGTGATGATAAAAGAGGTAAGTAGACAGATTGCAAAGTAGGGGCATGGTTAACAAAGATGGTGCTGTCAGTAAATAAAATTTAACATTAAAGTATAGGGTGCGGCACTGGAATCGAACGTTTTTGGGATAAGTAATACTAAACCGGAAGTGATCGGAGAGAGGAGCTGGGACTTTGCAATTTGTGAATGGTTTTCATTTAAACACTTACTACTAAACTTTGTTTACTTTCAATCTTACCGCTGTGAACCGTGGAGAACCGCGCTTTCGTTAATGATAGTTTTGTGAAGAGTGGCGAATCAGACAAAGAAGTTCAACGTCTCTTTCTTCGAAGGTTTAACGTTCCTCGTCATGAAGTCATACCAAGTTGGAATACCATTTTGCGATGGGTTAATGCTTTGTGTGCTGGAGGTACTTTAATAAAAAAGCAGCCACCGGGACCACGTCGCATATTTGTGAGGCAGGCTATGCTACGTAGTCCAAGGATTTTGCCCGACACTTTAATACGGCAAATTTTCCACCAAGTTTTAGGTTTTTGCCCCTATAAAATGGCAACTGTTACCAATTAAAAGAGACGAACTATCCACAACGAGCAGCTTTTGCTGAAGCAATGCCTCAACCTTTAGAGGCTCATCTTCATCTCAATGGTGTTGTGAATTGTAAAAACTTCCGATACTGAGCCCCTGAAAATCCACAAATTCTACATGAATTACCATAGCCCCAAAGTTATGGTGCGGCATCGGGAAGTTTGGTGTCATAGAGTTCTGGTTTTTTAAGGAATATTCTATCGATGGCTACTGTTAGACAAATGTTCCCTAATTGTATTGTCTGCAGATTCTTGTAGTGGAATCCAAGGTATCGGGTGTATAAAACCAAATGACATGAAACGTCAAGAAAATGTGTAGTCTCATACAAAATGAGTAAGATAAGCCAGTAATGGACAAAATATTGCATAGAATGGCCAAAAATAACTGCTGGTGAGGATATCATCATCCAGTAATATGGGTTTGAGTGGAAGAACACTATGTGAACTCTACCCGCATGTTCCTGCTCTAAATTGTTAAGTTATATGTAAATTTATATTAATTGTTATTATTTTGAAAGTAAACATGTAAAGTAAAATTAAAAAATCAATAAATCAAATTTCATACACTGGCTGAACTGTGAAAAGCGATAGAGCAAAACATCACTCAGATGAATGGTCAACTATTAGAGAGAGTGAAAGCTAACTTCAGAAGATATCTCCACACTTGTCAGCGTAAAAATGGACACCATCTAAATGATATTATTTTTCGTAACCCAAACTACAATCTGCATGTACTGACCTACATATTTCTGCCAATAATTTTTTAAACCCTAAAATACTGGAGTAGCGATCATTTGTAAAATCTTTACAGAAGTATTGTATAATGGAAGTAATAGAGGAGAGCCTTGTAGCTTTTGATATATACGGAATAAATCGTAACGGTTTATCTAACCATAACCTGACAGGTTATATTGTAGAGGAAATTGTATATAAGGATGATTAAGTAGCATAGGGCACGTATGATTGTAAGGGACATAATACATGATTTAAAAAATTGGCGTCCATGGATATCTATAAAATAATCACTAGTTTCCTTAAGAGGATAGTTGACGTTATTATAATACCGTTAACAAAACTAATAAATAGTTGTATCAAAGCCTGTATCTTTCCGAGTACTCTAGAAAAAGCACGCATTACTCATATTTTTAAGAAGGGTGACGAAAATAACGTAAACAACTAGTTTCTATACTGCCTATTAAAGCAAGGGTATTTGAAAAGATTCTATTCATTTAAATCACTGAATACCTCGAAGCCCATAATCTACTGTCTAATACAAAGTTTGGTTTTCTTAGGGGACGGTCTACTGTTGGTGCGGTCTTACTGAAGAAATTATATAGGGTTATCAGTTAGGTATGGATATCGTTTTTTTTCCTGGATCTAAGTAAGGCGTTCGACTGCATAGAGTCTATGCAGAATATCATGGTCTATGCCATAGACCATGACATTCTCCTACGAAAGCTGTACTTCTACAATTTCTATCCAAGTAGCTGTCGTCTAATTAGATGAATTAGTTGTTATAAATTATCAATCGTCCGAAGAAATATATTTAAAATATGGAATACCTCAAGGGTCTATACTCGGACCGATATTTTTTTCATAACATGTGAATGAATAATCTTAGCTTAGGGGCATTCTGCTATTATAAAACATGTATTTGGTCTGCAAAGACAAGCTTTAAGGATCATATCTGACCTAAAGTATCAGGAAGACTGTAGGACAGAGTTTATTGAAATAGGCATTCTAACATTACCATCATTATACATTCTGGATTCATGAGACCATGCATGTTAGGAAAAATATTTCGTCATGTAATGTTAACACAGATAGACATAACCATAATACACGAACATCTTCAAATCTATGTCTAAAAGATATGCGTCTGAATAAATCGAGAAATGGTATAAATTATTATGGACCTAAAGTATTTAACTTATTACCTAAATCTATTAAATCACTAAACAACTAAAAATTTGAACACTTACAAAAAAGTATCTTATAAAAGCATTCCACACGTTAAATAAAGCTCTGACCAATTTTTTAATTAATATTATATAATAATTCATTATAAATGTACAATACATTATTTTAAATACACTTATCTGTCACCACAGCTTTAATCTGTATGCTTATTTATCATTTTAGAACTACTTTATTATTTAAAATTTTATACCTATTAGTTTACTTAAGTTTTATTGCTGCAATAATTTTACTTATACGCTTATACAATGATTTTAATTTTTATACCTATGATTTTATTTAGTTTTTAAGTTTTATTTAAAAAAACAATTTTAATTTTTTACCTGTTATCTTACTTAGTAATTGAGTTTTATTTCTACATTAATTCTATTTACATACTTTTACAAATAATTCGAGCTTTTACACTTATTATTTTATTTAGTCTTTAAGTTTTATTACTTATAAATATATTTAATCTTAAGCTTCTCCATAAACACTACATTTTATATATATATTTTTAGCTATATTATATTGTAATTAATATTGTAATACTTGACCTGTGTTAAACAAACGTTACTAGCACCAATAAAGAATTATTATTATAAGTATTATTATTTTTATAAGATGCCAAACTTTATCAAATTCTGTCTGAATGCCGATGGATATTAGGATAAATATGAGAAGATTGGTTGAATTTTGGAACAACAAACTTATTACTTTTATGAGTGTAAAGGGATGGTAAATTGATAAGAGTAGAAGGGGATCGCCAATTCTAGAACCTCCTAGGACCTTGACCCCGTCCTTGACCCCTTTCGAGGTCAAGGCCAGAGTTAAGGTCAGAGGAATTACTAAAAGTATATATACAGTGAAATAAATAATTTTATTGTGGAAGAGTTAATTTTTTAACAATTTCAAAACATTAATGGAAAATACAAGAGTAGTCTTTTATTTCACAAGGTGAAAAAAACATTTTTTGAACAGTACATCCGCCAAATATTCTCCGTTGTAATGACAACGGCCTTACTGAAGAAATTATATAAAGTTTAAATGTTTAAATATAAACATTCTTGGAGTAAAGACTTAAATTTTTGTATAACCCTTCTCAGCATATTAACAGGTATTGCTGCCATCTCATCGCGAATCCGTTATTTGAGGGCTGGGATTGTCCTGGATGGATCAGTTTAGAACACACGAGTTTTCTGGTATTCTTATAGAAAGAAGTCGCAGACTGTTAGGTTGGGAGACCAAGGGGGCCAATGAATATCTCCGTTTCGAGAAATCTCACGGTCTATAAACAAGCATTTACAACATTAATTCAGATTCCAGCAGTGTAGCTCTTTGCTCCGTCTTGCTGAAATATTGTATATTCATCATCTGGAAAGCGGATAAGTTGTGATGTGAGGAAGTTCCGAATCATTGCTACGCCTTGCTGCAAATTAACTGTCACTGCATTTTCATTTTCATCCTCTAAAACATAAGAACCGATAACTCCATTGGCCGATATCTCACACCATTACTGTGACTCTTTGAATGTGAAGAGGTGATTCATGAAGTCCGTCGCTTATTTCCTTCGCTCAGTATCTATTCTTTTTTAGTAATAAAACATTTTGATAAATCGCTTTAACTGCGTAGCCTCGTTGTTCAAGTAAATGGCAAACCATGCAGGTTATGACATATCGCCAACTATTACGTCACGAGATGCTAACCCCATCTCAAAACTTTCCGTTTCACTGGCGGACACTTTACATAAGTATTCCTAATATTTTTTCGTAAACACGACTGCTCACTGCCAAAGCTTTATTTTTTGGTATAAAAAAGTTTTCACCTTCATATTTTCTTTATTAGATAAAAAGTACAATCCTCCATATTCCAGATCTATTTTAACACTACGAAATATTTCGCATTTAGCTTCTATTAACGTAAGAACTGTTTCTGTTATAAAATATACAAACTCGAGCAAATCTACATAATACCCACATTCAGATACTCTAAACTTTTCGCTTTTCTGCCCAAATACAGATATCAACTTTTCTACATTATCATGAACTACTACGAAAACATTATTTTTATGAGCACTACTTTTTAGGTGACCAGACATACATTTCTTCTTTACTTGTACTTTGCAAATTCTACATGTCATGACGTCTTATAACTTCTTAGCATTTGAGGTAGTAGGATATTTATCTACTTCTATTGATCTTCCTACACAAGAGTTTTCTTTACATTGTCTTTTTTTTCTTACCACAATCTAGGCAGGGAAACAAGACGCTATTGGGCAGTAATTAAACAAATTTTAGTTGAACACTCTTCAATAGTTCCTTTGAACTAAAAGATGAAGTCTAAGTGAGTACTGAGAACAAAAATGGGCCTACTCCATAACTGGTTAACCTTGAGTAACAGCACTTCACCCAAGGTTAACTTTCAGTAAATTTAAACTTGAGTAAAGCAATTTTATTTACAATTCAATCTTTGTCAGTATCAGCCTTGTCCATATATCATATAGACAATAATTTTCCATATTGTCACCATGTGGTCCATATTGTCACCATCAATGTCTGACAAATATGGACTAAACATTTTCGGAAATAATTCCTTAGCATGAAGCTCAAACATAAGTCGTATGTTTTTTTTTTCTTGTCGAAGGAATTCAACTACATTAACACCACGCATCAAAAAAAAAATTTGTAGTACCTCGTCCAAAAAAAAAAACGTGCTTTCCGACGATAAGCAAGCCCCATATAGTGTACGCAATAACTCTCTTTATTTCTGTCCACTTAGAATGTTTTCTTGGCAGCTACAATATATCTCCGAATACAGGAAATCTTAATGAGGCTTCAAAAATTTTCGTAAAATAAGACTACCGAAAAATATCGCCTCAATAGAATAATTGTGTTGTCCACAAAATTGTTGTTGTTTCTCAGCGCAATACATCCAATTCAGGTATTTCCACCACTGCTCCATCATATATTCCAATGGTTTCGGGATGTTACCCTGTACAACAAGTTTCCTAACGTGGAACTTATTTTCCTGAATCAGAAGATCAAGAAATTTTATCGCTATAACCGACAAGCTGCGTGGCTCTCATCTACCTACTATTCCTCTACGTATTGGATTCATTTATTTGCGGATTGCAAAATCTCTCCCAATTGAGAAGGATATCAGGTGTCTTTAAAAGCCAAGGTGACTTGAGGGTCAAGACCAGTTGAAGGTCATTTGAAAGTCAAGGTTACTTGAAGGTCGAGGTCATTTAGTTCAAGATCTTGTTAAGGTCAACGACTTCCTCTATCTTGAACTAGCCGATTCTAGAATCTCCTCACGTTCCTCATGGTCAAAGGAGGTTCTAGAGTCGGCTAGATCTCTCTACTGATACGTAGGATCAGTACCATGATGTAGAATGCTGATTATAATACCTTGCTTCTATTCGGTAAGTAAATGTTCTTGGCAATAACAATAAGTGTATATGTTTAAAATGAACATGTGGATGTCGTAGTGAGTTTTTAAAGAATGGTAAAACAATTTTGTCAAGGCCAGGCAAGGAATTTTTACCAGAATGCAGTTGTGTATAAGGAATTAATATTTTCTCAAAAGGATAAAACCGATGGGTTACTGCATGATGAAAGTTATTGTCATATTTGTTCCTGTCTGATTTTCTAAACATCTTCCGTAGCTGTATTATAAATTCTTTCACAATCGATGTATTGTATAGGCGATAAATAATCGCCGTTTTAGAGAGAATGCACTGCGACAATTGTTTCGCCACAAATTGACTTCATCAGGTAGATGATTAATGGACTTTACAAACTACAATTATATACTTAAATACTAAAATGTTGTTTAGGGGGATGAGAAGTGTATAAAATTCTGCCACAGAACAGAACAGAACTTTCTCTTTTAGTTAACCAATAAGCGGATATGTTTATGTTTCATGTGTACATTTTTATTTTGTATAAGAAACTATTATTTATTTTATAATTTTTCCCTGTAATAGGATAATTGTATATCTGTTGGGAAATAAATAAATTATTATTATTATTATTATTAAAATTGTATTGTTATACAGTAGTGTATCGTAAATTGAATTTTTAATATTTACAATGTGATCAGATTATTATTTATTTCTCATGTTGATGATCATTTCATATTCAGAAATCTAATTTCCCATTAATCTGAAACACTGTAAATACTCCGACTCACATATTGCCAATTGAAATGTGCGAATGCTATAATGAAACGGCGATTGCATTTACTAGCTGCATTGAAATGCAATAAACTTGATCAAGCCATAATTTTGTTAAATCATTCTGCATTTGTGAAATTAATGAACATTTGTGAAATAATCCTAAATTTAACTTTGTGTGGAAAATCCAAGGTAAATTATCTAAATTTATTAAAAATTACAAAATAGTATTCTAGTAGTTACCAAAATAAAAATTCAGTTATACAAACAAAGTAAACATTGTGTTTAATTTATAATAAAGACAAAACCCTATAATTCAATAGGTAATATAAAAAGTTAGTTTTAATATATTTATTTATACTAATATTTAATTTTCTGCAAATAATATTCAAAACTATCATTTTAAATAATTGTTTATTGTACGTAGTTTAATTAATGAATATTAATTTTAATATTTTATTTGTTTATAAAATTTCCGTTTGTGCAAAGTGACACAAGCTAATTGTATCAAAGTACAAAAAGTTAATTAAACCGACCGTCAACTTTAATTAACTTCAATTAAATAAATCTCTAGCAATACTTCTCGCTGTAATTTAAATACACAATGGAGGACGTTTTTAGGGAGGGTTTAAATGATATTAGGAAGGAAATTAATACGCGTTTTATGCGGACTCTCTTAACTGGAAGAAGATATACGGTATTGTTTTAAAATGCTCAATAACTCGTTCGTTTCTTAGCGTTCCAGAATAATGTAGATATTTTTATTAGATATGTAAACAAACGGTTTATGAAGTAAAGTCTGTAAAATACTTGCTGAATTTCCATATAATACCATTTTTTAAGCAACTGGTTAAGGAAATGAGATAGTTAAAAAGCGCTAGTTAATTTATAATTGGTTAAGAAAATTATATTAAAAAATTAATTATACTTATTTACCTTGAAATTTCAAACGAGAACAAGGCGTAAGAAAAATTATAACACACGCGCAGTGTTTTCCTAGTCATTATGATAAATTGTAAATTATATAATTACAGATATGATTACTTTAAGAGTCTTTCAAAATTGTATTAATTTAGTGTCGCACATCTGCGTTTATAGATACCACAATAAGAAATAAATAAAAATAAGCAATATTTTGCATAAATATTGATAAGGATGCGATACCTTTTATAGTGTATAGCTTTTGCTAATTTCTACTTGGTAGTTTTACCAAAAGTAAATAATGTTTGCAGCACCGCTTTTGCTTATTTATTAAAAACGACTGGTTGCTGGTATGATCCTAATTTGGAGTCTAATACGGTAGGTATTATGTTTACTTATGGCGGCCAGTATATATAACACATTATACTGTTACTTTTTAGAATGTATTTATTATATGAATCCGGAATGTATTATGTTGGATTTGGCCAGCCTGTAAATAAAAAAAACTAACTTTTCTATACCTCCAAACACCGTTCCAAATGAATATGTGCAGATTTTTGTTGGAACATATATTTGGAGCAGATACGGGCGACCAATTGAGTCCGGTACTAAACCAACTAAATTAATAACATTTTTGTAATTTGCATTATTTTACAGTATATTATAAGGGCAAAGTTATTATTAGACCGTGAATCGATTTTACCCATATTGCAATACGCGCAGCTGTGCAATAGTAAAAATTTTCAAGCATTTAATTATGGAAGAAAAGGAAATTTGGAGGTTTATGGTCAGGAAACCCCTAAGGTGTACAATATTAGTAAGATCGAAGTTCCAGTATATCTCTTCTATGGGATGTATGATAATTTGGTTAATTATAAGGTAAATATTTTATAAATTATTATTATATGCAAGTAGAAACGATTTGATGTTATGATTTGATTAAATTTTAATAATTCCTGGAGAAGATTGATGGGTCTTCAACAATTAGTATCCTTTAATTTTCCGAAGAATTCTGACAAACAAACGGTTGTGTATGGTATATAAAATTAACAGTCTGACTTTGCACTAATAGAAAAGTTTTTAAAAAATAACTGGTTTCTAAGTGCTTCATGCGCTAATAACTTTTGTTGGATATAACCAATCCCAAGAGAGTCGACTATTATTTACTTTCAGGTTCATACGCATCTATTTGTGATTCATCATCTGTTACAATATCATACGCATCTTTTAAAGCACTGCAAACGCATTTCTTTAAAATTTCCCTATTTTGGACCTTAATGGGATCAACCGCAAACTATTTTTTTGACATCCAAATGTTTCTGCAATATTGAATTTATGATGGTCCCATTCACTTTTAAGGATGTCCACAGTTTTTACCACTTTCCTGTCATGGTTCAGACGTTCGGTTGTGAATTTTGGCGATTGTTTCTTAAGGAATTGTTTTGCCTGTCCGCACATTCTACGACATCTTCCTAATGCTATTGATACTTTTTTGGTTGCTTTTGTGCTGTGATACCTCCACGTCATTTTGGCGTCGAAGGTTACTCCCAGGTGTTTATTCTCTCCTACGAAGGTGATTTTCGTACCCCGAGCATCAGTGGCTTTAGGTCTTCCAATTCTCGTTTTTCTGTGAAGATGACAATTTGTGTTTTTTTGGGGATTGATTGTCAGTCGCTCCTGTTTGCACTAATTGTCTACTATGGATAGGGCTCTTGGTGCTCACACCTAGACTACTCTCGCGAACAGGCCTCTGATGGTCGTGGCTAGGTCATCCGCATACCCTAGGCAGTGGATATCCTCTTTGGACAATTTTCTTAGAAGGTCATCTACTAGTGTTGTCTATAGCAGTGGAAACAGTACTCCTTCTTGTGGGCAGCCTTCTCCTGCCTGAGCCTTAATGGTATGACCCCCCAAAGTTGATATGATTGTCCTTTTCTTTAGGCTGGCCCTGATCCATTGGCAAAAGCAAAAGAGGGGTTGTTGTGACGTTGTTAAGTACTGCTTCTATAACTAGAAATGTAGCCATAGCTATATCTTTGTCTTACATTGACGTTGTGATGATTTTCCCGGTTGGTTTGCATATTGCCTATTGTTGAGGGAAAGTTTCCTCAGTATCTTGTTCCTTATGTGCCTATCTATCAATATTTCCATTGTTTTTAGTAGGAATGAAGATAAGCTGATGGGTCGTATGACTTTCTCGTTAGATCAGCTATTCTGCCGACCTTGGGCAGGTAGATTACCCTTACGCTTTGCCATAATTTTGGTATATATCCCCATGCCAGGCAGGCTGCTGAATAGGATTTTGTGACCTCCGTAGCTAATCTTGTCATTTCAGTAAGGTCATTTAGGTCTTTGATTCAAATTGTCTGGCTTGTTATTTTCTGCCAGAATTGCTGAGGCTTGAAAGTGTACTTTTAATAGTTCCTTGAGACTTTCGTATATTGTTTCTATGTAGGTTTCTTGAAGAAGCCTACTTATTTGGCAGCACTTCTGTTCATAGCCCGGACTTTGTGGATTCTTGAACATGCCGAAGTGTCGTTTATCTCTTCCATATTGCTTTTCGTATTTCTTTTTTATATTTTGTTAGTTTACCTCTCTACGTGCCCCAGTCTGGTTGTTTTTGGCCCTGCTGAATAGTTTTCAAACCCCAATCCTCATCCTTTCGAGGTCACTTGCCAATTCGCTATACTATCACTCACTTTCCCGGTACAGATGGTTAAGTCTACTACTTCTTGGCGGTTTTTCGTGACGAACGTTGGCTTATTGCCAATATTGGTCACTGTAAGTCGTTCTACTGAAGTAGAGTTAAGTAAAGACTCAAATCATTTGTTGGTGTCCGGGCTACCCTACAGTGTTGCACCCTATTATGAGTTGGTATGCCTTCTCCGCGCATTAAGCAACTATGTCGCTTAGTATGCGTGGAATGCATACTTTCTCGTCTCCTGGGAAGTAGGCGGAGCAGATGACCCAGCTCCTCTTTCCTTCCTCCGTCTTGACCGACATGATGCCTGTAACAAAATCTTCAGTGCATAATTGCGGCATTAGTGTACATATGACTCTATCACTGAATTATGCATGCTCTTGACCTTTTGGCGTTTGAGCTGAATATTAACTGAGAGTGTTGTGGCGTTAGGCCTGCTACTTTCTCTCGGAGCAACCAAGGTTCTTGCAGGAGGGCTATATCTATGCGGCTTTTGTGTGCATGATTTGTATTTCTCTTTCACTATTAAAGAGGAGGGACATTTTCATGATCTTCCTGCATTTGAAACGCCTTCCCTTGGCCGATGGCCTAGAGAGAGGACTGATCCCGCTGGCAGAGTGTTGAAAGGATCATGTCCCTGCCCCGGCCTCTCTAGTGCCTTAGGTCTTTGCTGGTATCTTTGGGGTAGTGGCCTCTGGGTTCTGCATTTGTTTACTCCCTTCCGTTGCCTCATTATTCTCCTTGATACCCAGCCGAAGCCTCCTGTATCCGAAGAATGGGTAATGGTCTAATTTTGATGGCTCCCCTTTGGACTTGTTTAGGGTGAAGTGACTTTGGTAGCAACAGTAGGCTGTAAGCTATTTACGCAAGAGCTACCGACAGCAGATCTAAAGATACCCTTAATGCCGGAAAAGGGGGGAAAAGGACAAATCAGCCGACTAACCTGTCTCCTTTCCGGGAAGCACAAATTATCCGACACTAAGGGCGACGAGGGTGAATGTAGTACTATAGCAATGTTCCGCTTGTTCTATACCGTTGCCCGGTTTTTCAACGACTCTGTCGAGTATAAGTAATAATCGGCTAATTTCAGGTGAGGGTAAACAAAAAACAAGAGAAATAGTGCGCATGGAACGGGACGGGAAAATTAACTAATAAATTCGCTCGCTCTATTTGCACCGAACAGAAATCTTTATCTATGGAGTATGTCCATATCACACCTTTGCCTCCGTGTTTTTTCCCATACTGTCCACAGGTGTGTCTTTAAGCCTCGGTTCCTGATTCTGAATAGTTTCAGGATCCTGTCGGCCTCCAGTCTATCCTTCCACTCATCCGGGACGTATGCTGTGCACACCCATGGCTTGGCGATCTCGTCTCCCTTCAACTCCATCTCACGGTGTCAAGATTGATTGTCTCCGTTAGCTATTGTGCGTTTGCTTATTCGGCGCAGGTTATCATTAGATATCCTGGTCGGTGTGTGCACTTTAAGAAGCGGACTTGTGACCCTTGCTCCTTTATGTGCTTATATGCCGTCATGATAGCTTCTTGGGCTGCCTTCAGCTTGTCCTGGTCGAGCTGAGTTTCTGGGAACCCCTGGCATGCTATGGATTAGGGCCTCTGTGAATGATGGCCCGTCAATTTTTATCTTTTTGGTCTCCTTGGAAATGCTGTTGTCCGATCTGATCCTCTTTCCAGGTTCTTCTTCTGGTTTTTGAACACCCCCGTACTTTATTTGACCTTGGAGTGCCTTCCTTATTTGCGCCCAGGCCCTTGCGTGCCTGTCTGACAGTGAAATTAACCTTGATTACGGTCCTTTTGGTCTTAATGTAATTCTGGCCTTCCTTTCTTGTATAAAGGTATCCTGCTCTTTGGCTTAAGTGTCCTCTTCTCTGGCTTGAAGGGAGGTTCTTGGAAGTCCCCTGGCCTGTGTTTTTTGTCATTGTTTGTTTTCTGTGTTTGCATTCTTGTTGTTCCCACGAAAAACTAGACAAATATTCGGTCGGACTGGTCAGAGCCTCGCATAACCAGGCAAGGTTAGATACAGGGGGTTTCGCGTGGTGCCCCCCCTGGGAAAGTCCGAGACCGCATATACATTTGCGGTCATTCAGCTATCAGCACTTTGCCTTTCACCTTAGCTTAGGGTTTGGGTTACGCTTCGTTTCCCTACTAACTTACGATCATTGAGGGTATGTATCCCTTGCAGCACGTAAAGGTGTAACCCTCGACTAGGAAAAAATCTAACAATAAGAGCATTTTCTTCGGTATAAGTAGCGCAGCAAAAATATGTAAAATATTATTAACGAAAAGAGAATGATTGGTTACAAAGGGTTTATATATCATTTTCTTTAATTATTTAATTACTGATATATAAACTTCCAGTTTATAGATTTTTTAATATTCATGTATGTTATTTTGTGTATTTATCGTTTCATTTTCGTTGTAATATTTAATTAATTCGTAGAACGCTTTTTCTTTCGAATTCTCATTATCTCTTATGTTTTAAATATTTTAAAGCTTTATTTCTTCATATTTAAATTCTACCTAATTGTATTATGAAGAAAACACTCAATTGATTTTTCTGCGTAATTACTGTCTAATTACTCTTTTTAAAGAACACAAAATGTTTCGTAAAATATTTTATTTTATTAAGTGATATTAATTTTGCCTGTGTTTCAGAATGTATATCGACTTTATAATGAACTAAAATCGCCGAAGAAAATAATTCGAGTCGGGGACGGCCGTTATAATTTCAACCATCATCATTTTGTGTACTCAAATAGACTACAAGAAGAATTATACCCGAAATTATTACCTGTGATTGATGAAGTGGCAAGGCTATAGAACAGTGTCCTTTAATTGATATTTTATATAAAATCTTCACCTAAATCATCAATCAACATTTTAGATTGATATAAAATGTATTAGTAAAGAACCATAAGTTGGATTGAATTTGTTATTTTGATATTAAAGAAATATTTAGTATTTAGTATAAAAATGAATACCACATTTATTAGTTAATAAATAAGTACTTTAATTCGCTGTTCGTATAAATATTAGAAAATTTCATTGGTGTTTATCGTGGACCTTATTTTAATTTATTGTCAACCAGTTACAAGTTTATTTATCTGTAATCCAAATTTATTAAATAGGGAATGTAGTAAATAGAAGTTTGATCAAACAGAAACAACCTTCTATGTAAATTTACTTCATTATTTTGTGTTATTTTTGTGTAATATTCAAAAGTAAAATAAAATAATACTTATTAGAAACTTATAAGTGTATAAAGTTATCAGCGCTCAGTTATATTTATATAGCAGAATTAAATCTCTCGGTAATTACAGTTTAACTGGCAAATAAATATATTTAACTATAAGTATATATTAGTACGCATCAACTATACTTTCAAGGATTTGAGGGCGGATAATCGAATGTGATCACATATAATTTAGTGTGCGTATTTATATTTTTAATGTGTATTTGTTTATGTTTTGTTCTTTTGTTTATTTTTTTTAGGCTGAACCACTGGTGGAAATAAAAGCGTATATTTTAACGAAAAAATGACGGTTATTTGCATATCAAAAGTGATTTACAACAAAAATACCTATTCGTTTCACTATGTTTGCACTGTGCGTTTTTTCCATCACTACCGATATCATTTAAAATTGTTTACATACCACTAATTATCGCACAAAAATTCGATTTTAAATTTTCTGAAAGCTATTTATTGTATTTAAAATATTCTAGAAATTACAGATAATTCTTTGCATATATATACTCACCGAATATCTTTAGTATTTATTCTTATTTTATTTACTTAAATTAATAATTTTTAAACATCCGGTTTTAATGAAGGAATTTCGACAAGATCATCATCAATCTATTACAAATGTATTTAATAAAATGATTCTCATAGGCAGAAAGACATTACGTCGATAGCCTTTTGACATATAATTTAATACACAAACACCTCATTTATTATAAATTCTATAAATGTTTACATGTACATATGTGTCAATAAAGATGTATGCTAATACTACTCATTCTGAGTTTAAAAACTTTACTCTTTAGGTATTAGTTAAGAAAACACATACTTATATTGTAATTTTAGCTTACGTTTATTATTTGCTTCTCACATATAAATAAATTTGATTGTGCTTAATGATCAATGACAAGATAAATACGTGTAGAAATGTTTAACACATATATAAAATTATTCAATTTCTTTGTATTTTTTGTTATATTATCAATATAATTTCACACCAAATAAATTGTGCCCGTATATACATAATTACTATGATTTGCTAAATGATAATTGCTGGGCTTCTCAAGCGTACTGTTACGTAGTGATAACATGCTGTATATATAGGACCTTGTCCTAACATTATTCGCATTTGACAAAATGAAGTGCACATTATTTATGGTATTCCTGTTAAACTCAAGTTTTGTGTTCGCGGTCAAAAATAATGTTTGCAAAAATAAACTCGACTACTTATTCAAAATGAGTGGTTGCTGGTATGATCCTGATTTGGACTCTAATACGGTATAGTTTACTTATTTTTAGTATTTAATTTACTTCTTTATTCATAATTAATTTATAAATAATAAACCATTTGTCGAAAATATATAATGCAATATTTGTACTACTATATTTTCATATTATTTATTAGTCCATCAATTATTAAAATAATTATTTCAACTCTAATCTACTAAAACAATTATAATTTTTAAATGCACATATATTTTAAACGGTAATAATACAAAATTATAAATTATTCTTAAAAAGTTTTACTGGCCCGGAGTAGTTAATTTTTTGTGTTCTAACACTATTGAATTGAATTTGTAGCTTTCATCTTTTTACAATAAATAATACAACAAATAAATATATTACAAATTAGATAGATAAAAATATGTACTTATAATTGGGAGTTCACTCGGCAGAATGTTCTTCCACTCCAGCCCAATTCTGCATTTTAAGATCTTCAGCTGATCATACTTGCAGCCTACTAATTGCCATGTTGGCTTGATATTGCTTCAAAAAGCATTATTTAGCGACTGAATTGCGCTCATTATATTTTCACTCTAATGCCAAACTGACATTATATTTTAATTTCAACAAATAACTATTATAGTATTACTTACTATCGATTTAAAATATGACTTTACGATAAATTATTACTAAACATAGAATTTATAGATTAAGCACAATTAACTTTATATCTTATATTCAGGTAGTTTTAGCGTTAATAAAAAAATCAATTAACAATAATAAAACATGTATTTATTATTTGTTATCGTCATGATTTATGAACAGGTTTTGAACTGTTGAATCTCGTCTGCACAGTGTGGTTGAAGATAGCAAAAAAAAATAATACTATTGATTTACTATACTGCGCTAAAAAACACTATTAAATGAGAGATCTGGAGATCTTAGGTCGTCTCTAAAAAACCACACGCATGAATTATCGAATATGTAGCAATACTAAACTAATCTTAAAAACATCTAGTCATATACCAAGAGAATGAGCAAGCCGTCAATTTAAAATTCATACATATTTCAAAGCGCTACTTAAAATAACTTAATGCATTTTAATAATGTTTTGATATTTTTTTTAGACTGATATAATAGCACGCCATGGATATCCAGTTAGTGTGCATCGTGTTACAACTGAGGATGGCTTCATTCTGAAACTTATTAGAATACCACACAATGGAACTAATGAGAATGCTATCAGGCAACCAATATTTCTGCAGCACGGTTTGCTTCAAAACTCGGCCATTTGGGTGGATCTTGGAAACAAATCACTGGGTAAAATTAAATTCAACTAAAACTAATTTTATTTATTTGGGACTTATTGTTATCAACATATACATCAACAGTTTTATTTATTAGAATTACAATTTTAATATACTCCTTGGACTTCCGTTGACGCCCTCTACACTCTGGCTGCTTCCGCTGCCATTTCATCCCCTTGGAAGTTAAATAGTGGTAGAGTTGTTATATACTTATAACCTAAAAACATTACTATTTTTTTAATAACTCCCTGCAAAATACTAAACATGACACAATTTCTAATCACCTAACGTAATTTAGTTTTTGGGCTGCCAATTAATTTTCTATAAATTAAGGGAAGCGCTCATAGCTTGTATAACTTAGATCTGCTTTTTTGAGAGAGGAGGCATCTTCATACAGGCTAATAGAGGTGTGCGAGACTCCACCTACTACTGGATAGGCCCTACTCATTAAACCTCATCTCTTTTTTCTAGGGGCACCCGTGGGAATGCAAGACATTCTTCGCCCGGAATCCCCCTGCTACATATGTCGATGCTACTCGTGTCGCCCCGTTTCATTCATAGCTGTTAGAAGAGTTTCCTCGCAGATCACTCACTTGATCGTGACTATCCTCACTTCCCACTTCCGTGCCTATGAAAACATGGCAGGTGCAAGTGTTTCAACTGTTACAGTACCCCCAGCTCACGTTCTATGCACTTCTTCGCACTACTCTACCAAAGACATGTGTGAAGCGTATTGCTAGCATCATCAATAGCGCTCGTACACCAGACACATCTCTCAATACGCTGAAGACAAGGCCGAAAGCAGCCATGTCCGATGAAAGACTGCGTGAGGTGATGAGACACCATACAGTACGCTAACCTGATCCATGGCCCCACCTAGAAAATTAGTTTTCTAGTCTAGGCTCCTGCGAATGCCGCATTCTACCTGTACTTTATCTCCAGGGTTGTAATTAAAACATGATAACTTTGTTTTATTACTATATTTTCATATTTATAGTGGTAACAAATTTATCGTGTTTCAAACACAACTCAGTTAAAATGTACCACGAAGTAAACGCTCTAACCATCAAATACTTACTCCACCTCTAGTTCGCACCATGTTAGATCCCTTGTCGCCTCCTGTCTAGCTCCTCCAACCACTAGGTCATGTATCCATGGCCGCGCTTTTAGACACATGTCTGGTGCTGACATTAAGATCATATTGCTGTCGTGGAGACTATCCTCTACCCCAGTCTAGTAATATTCCTCCTAGATCACCTAGGCATTCCACCCATGCTGGTGCAGCGTACAACAATTTTGCAACCACTATCAGCAGTCTTTTAGTACCCTCCTTGGGGTCACCCACGTTTGCCAACAATCAGGCCATCACCTAAGCTCTCTTGCTCCCCCCGATGTTGCTCTCTAGCATAATTCTAGGCATTTCATTGTCTTCTTTACTACAATCTCCACGTCGTGTTCTTCGCGGCCATAACTAGTCCTTCTGCAGCCAACCACTCCGCGA
This sequence comes from Ontholestes murinus, assembly GCA_963969525.1. Taxonomy (NCBI): domain Eukaryota; kingdom Metazoa; phylum Arthropoda; class Insecta; order Coleoptera; family Staphylinidae; genus Ontholestes; species Ontholestes murinus. The sequence continues at coordinate 16,955,000 of OZ018390.1, forward strand.
CGGCCACTAAGCATAGATCAGCTATATCCCTCTTACTGACAACTATCAGCAGATCGTCTGCCGAACCTATTGTCTCTCTCCATTCGTAGAGATCTTTGGGGCATCCCACAGGTCGTCAGTATTACGTGCCTGGAAGGGTGTTGAAGGCGTTTTTGATGATGAGGGTGATGCTCATGTAGTGCTTTCGCTCCCTTAATAGGTCGCCCTCTGCCAGGTCTATTAGCTGCTTGACCTTAAGGATTGCATCCATGGTGAATCTATGACGTCTGAACCCAAACTGGCTCTCGGATAGCCCCCTGATTCACTTCCTTAGCAGCACTCTCTTTACTGCAAGGAGTCGCTCTAGCACCTTCCACCTCTATGCCCTGCCTAAGGCGAGTTCTCTGAATTCTCTTTTTTCAGAATAAGTACAGCCTCACACACTTGAATATCCTAGGGAATACTTCTTCTACAAGGCTCCTGTTGTAGAGCTTGGTTAGTTGTTCAGCGCTATCCTCGGGAACCAGTTTGAGGGATTCGTTCCCTTGCGTTCCCTAACGGGTCGGAAGCTCCTTCGCAGTAAACAGCTGATCCTCCCTTGAGCCTTCGTTCTGCTACTCCTACTGCTCCTCCCATGGAATTAGCTTATCTATTACCACTCTTACGCCCCAGGAAACAAGCGAACCTACGTTAGGCAGCAATACACCTTTCTGTGCGACTATTGTGTATGGGCGGCCATACCATTTATCGCCCTCCACTTACTATCGAAGCTGCTGCCACTTGTCCGCCTTGCCTGCTTAACCCAGACAATGCCCTCTCTAGGGCACCCGGATTCTGTCAGGTGCCTGACCCTCTCCCCTTGGTTGTTAGCCATCCTCACCAGCCGAGAGCCAGCCTGGAATCATTCTGTTTGCTCGCTATTACCAGCCGAATATCCTCCTCCCTCACCGTCGCTTCCAGCAGGTCGTGGACCACCGGCATTGGTCTAAGTTGGCCTGCACCACATTAACCACCGCTTCCTGCACCGGATGCTGTCATCGGTGCCCTCTTCGCTTATCATGCATGCACGCTCCATAAGCGACACAATTTGCACTGCCAGAGTATTGGTTTGTCTCCGCTCCCTTTCTGTTCTCAGCATCATCGTCTACATAGTCCTGTCGGTTCCCTTGCATGCGTTAGCTTAATGCCTGTAGCATCTGCACCGAGCACAGGGTACTGGTTTGTTCCTTCTCGGTTGGACATACCAGTTGTCATAGCTTATCGTAACCATACCCAGCTCGAGCAGCCTTGCAGCGACGTCGGTGGCGCCCTTTTGTCGATGCCCGTCAATATGTCAGCTTCGTTGATGTCCTCGTCCAGGCCCAGCCTGGCTGTTTTGGTCCCTAGGATCCTATCGTGGTCCACACCCACCTTGAGTCTCACCGATCGAATTGGCGTGCACACGATTCGCCAACTCCAGCTTTAGCTGGGATAATGAATACCGGTCTTCACTGCAGCAAATCGACCCAGGAATCCTGCCCAAACCGACGGACATCATGTCCAGGAGGCTCGAATTCGGTGTCTATTAAGAACCCCAAAACGGCTTTAACGAGAGTCAAGAAGCTTGTTCGAGGAATATCAGCCGGGTACACGTATGGTGCCAAGAATAACAGAGGTACTGGAATAGGCATTTACAAAACCACAGGAGCTTTATGGCTCACGGATTGTCTGGGATTATCGACGATCCCTCTCGCAACTGGCAAAGAACAACTCGTTGACCCTTGTGTAGGTCCAGGGCACAGGGATATTAAAGGCAACGCAGTGGCAAATGAACTGGCAAAAAGAGGTGCAAATGCAACTCCTATAGTTCACAAGCGTTTTTAACACTTTGACAGGGACCGATTAACCCACGAAGAAGTGAGCAGTATCACCTCCAAAAAGTTACCTGCTTGGGAAGTGATTGGTTAAGGGTAGAACAATAGATAGGTCTCAGTTCACGAAAGGCTACCACACCTCACAAGTACCCTATTTTACCTATAACCGGTCTTCATTAGTATCTTCACCGACTTGCTAGTAATTAAAGGCATTTTTACTTTTGAGCAGTTGGCTTTAGTCGCCTTTGTAGGATCTTCAAAGGCCGAGTTGACGCACAGATCTGATGGCCGCTGCCTCCCTTTCTTATGCTCTTCCTTATTGCTTTCGACAATTCACCCTAGGGTTAGGTCGGTGTTGCTGCCATTATCCGGATCTTGTCAAGTAGAGGGGGGGAAGTTAAGTCTAAGTATCCGTTGCCAAAACCCTGCTAGCTTCCGCATCTTCTAGCAGAAGAAACATTTCTAACAAAAAATCATTATTACTACTAACACATGTTTGTAATGCATAAAAATAGAAGGAAATGTAAAATTTATTCTAATTTTGTAGCTTTTGTTTTATCTAATCTGGGTTACGATGTATGGATGGGAAATACAAGAGGAACAATTTACTCGAACGAACATGTAAAATACAAGGAGACAGATAAGGAATTCTGGGACCATACGTATGTATTATACCATATATTTCGCGTTTATTTTGAAAATCACAGTATTTCTGTTATTTCTGTAGTTTAGATACTTTTGGACATTATGATATTCCAGCTGCTATGGAGTATATATTCAAAACAACCAATCAAAAAAGTATTTACGTTGGACATTCGCAAGGAACCACTATAAGTTTTATATACGCTAGCGAAAATAAAACGCATGCCGAGGAGTATGTAAAAGGCTTGGTGTTAATAGCACCGGTTGCATATGCAGGTGATTTGCCTATGGCAAAATATTTAACTCCTGTTTTAGAACCAATATTTGTAAGTATTTGTAATTTGTTATTTAAAATCAATATTAGTATTTATATATTAATTCCTTTGAAATCTAATGGATCGAATATATCCGCAGCTGTGAATAATATCCAACGTTAATACTGGAGGGATTAATATGCAACTTTGATGACGAAGAGACTTGTCATTAGAGAAATTAGTCCAACGTTTAGACAATATATGTCACATCTATCCTTAAAGAATTGAATGTAATGAACAAACTTTTTAGAGGATGCTTCACAATTTTGGTGTTAACTACATTGGATCGGGCCAATATGAAAACCAAAAGATGCTGACCCGAGTGTGCCTTCAAACCCCGTTACAAATGGACATTTGTAAGGCTTTGTTGGAAATGGCTTATGGAAAAGATGTTGGCAATCAATGGAGTCCGGTAATAATATGTATATTAAAATCTCAAATTATTAAGACTACAATTTTAAATTATAGGACTTGATACCTGTACTTTTTAAGTACCTAGAGGATCGTGAATCAATTTTGCCGCTAATACAATACTTCCAATTAGCGAATAGCAACAAGTTTGAAGCATTCAATTACGGGAAGAATCGTAATATGGAAATATATGGCCAAACCTTTCCTAAACAGTACGATTTAACTAAAATTAGTATTCCGGTGTATATGTTTTACGGCGTAAATGATATGTTAGCTATTCCCAAGGTAACTATTTAACTAATTATTTTTGGGTTGATTAATGAAATATATGTAAAAATTGAAAGTCAATTTTATTAATCTATCTAATTATTTTTAACATTAAAATTCATATAGTATAAAAAATTTGTTGCAAATACTTCTTGAACATATTTAAATCTGGAAAAACTAAATGAAATATTCATCTACTCGTTTATATTATAATTAAGATATTTTAATACATTAAACAACATAAAATACGAATTAAATGACTTAAAATTCATAATAAATACACTTTCCACTTTGCCTTACCACAATTATGGTTTTTATGTATGTATTTATTTTTAATTAACATGCACCATCAAATAAACGCCGACAACATCAAGAATTGAAATTCATATTTCATATTTTTTATATTGTTGGTCTATTTTATCGAACATTTAAATAGTAGACACCAGTTTACCTTAAGGAGTAATTATAATCGATAACTAATGTACATACCAACTAACAGCCTCGTCATTTCAATATTTAATATACATACTTCTAGATATTAAATAATGATTGAACTATGCAATAGGTTAAAGGTGCACTTAGCAACATGTATATATATATTTATGAGAATTCCATTTTTATATATATTATTAATTATTTAATGAAGTATAATGACAAATAATAATTAAATGAATAAAAATCATAATTTTCCTTTCCAGTTATTTATATCATTAACGTAAATTTAAATTTATCGATGTAACAATTATGTTACAAATTAATAAGATAAAAACTATTATAATGTTACTAACAGTAAATCTATTTTGCTTTTAAGAACGTATTCCGAGTGTATGATGAACTGCAGTGTCCTAAGAAATTAATCCAAATTGGTAGTGACGAATATGCCTTCAATCACAACCACTTCGTATACTCTAATAAAGTAGAAGAAGAATTTTACAGTAAGTTGTTGCCCTTAATTGATGAATTAAAGGGATAGTGATGTAATATGTGTATAATATTACTGAAATTGTAGAACTAAAATAAAACATTCTACTATTTATTAATTTATCAATCGACTAATTCTTTTAAAACTCTTAGGTTGCAATTTTTTAGGTAATTGTTAATAAATATGAATTTATATGTAATAAATTTCATAGTTTTATAATGTTGAAAATATTTGAAATTAATTGGGATATAAACAGAAGTTATTATTGAATTGTTTTAGATTTTTATAAAATACAATTCATGCTTTTAAATCATCACTTACTTACAATCTTTCACAATTAGTAATGTTGGTTGTCCGAGTAGAAAACGCCAATGTTGACGATGAATTTTATTTTCACTTAACCCGTGGTGAAACTTGTTTATATTAATTAGAGGTTAATTAAACTGTTGGTTTAGTTTTTATATAATTTTTAGGTATAAAAATTGTGAAATAACACCAAATGTTTAAAAAATCTTTAACCAATGGTCACGGTTTAGTTAGATCAGTGATCCAGAAAGAGTCGATTTAGTATAATTCTGTGCCAAGAGTGAGCATGAGTATTAATTTATTTTTAATAAATCAAATAATACAAGTAACATTGTTTGTATCACATTTTTTGACTAAAGTCTACAGATTAGATAAATTTATCATTAGCATTATCAAACTGTACTGTGATGTAACAAAATATGATTCATTTTAGACAACTGTAAAATATATTACGAAATGGAAGCCTCCATAATAATTATTTTTAATGTTGGGTTTTTGTGTAGAAAAAGAAACATATTTGTTATATACCGTTGGTTAACGATTTTTTCACGATCAAATGTAAGTCGTGATATTCAAAGAATATTACTGCAATATATTAGTAACCAACTATTGAACTTCTATGCATGCTTTATGATTATTCTTTTTCTGTCAACAAATGTTTTAATCTGAACCAAAAATTTGAAATATTGATAAAATATTTCCAACAATATTCGATTGAAATGAAACCCATTTAGTGCCTATTATAGGAATTTTTTTGCGCCCACACCTTCTTCGCCCCCCAAGACAGGCATGCGAACAATTAGTATAACCTACAAGAGGAAGTCCTATTTATGCAGAACATGCCTTATATAAAAGAGCAAATCTCGACTAAAAATTCATAACCGTATCGGGTTGAGGGTTGGTTGACCAACCAAACTTGAGTTGGTCTCAAAGATATCCTCGGGATATCTGGCGACTTCTAGTTATATTTAACCTTAGTGCGCTATGGAAGCACTGACATATGCGCTCATTAGTTCTCGTGGGAATCGCATGGGAACGTTTAACAAAAATTCTTCAGAGAAAATAAACTCTCAAAAAGACGTGGCGTCTGAGGACGGGAAAAATCTCCAAACTACTAATAGAGAAATATCGGCACCGTTTTCTCGCTTCTTTATTATTAAATGGAGTGATGAAGTGAACTTCCATAAAGTGATTCCATTTTTAATATAGGAGTTTGTGCACCGAGCTAAAAAAATAAAGTTTGGTTTAGTTTTATAGTTCCATACTTTACTTCAATCATTGTACTTACAAAATAAACCAAATTAATTTAAAGGAATACATTTTATATTACAATTTAGAGCGTACACGAATAGAATACAGTTCACTTTCAAAATGATCTTCCACTCGTACCCTCGCTTTCTTCTTTCTTCTTATGAGGGAGATTTATAACATATTGTATTTATTTGCCACAATAGTGAATATTCTGACCCAAAATTGGGAACAGGAAAAAAGTATTTGTCAAAATGACATAATTCTCAGTTAAATTATAAAAGAAAGGCGTATGATTGAAGTCGTAACAGACAAGTAATCGGTCAAAATGTTCATACTTGCAACAGTTTTAGAATATAAGGTGAACGTGATTGTACATAAGTGTCTGAACTAGTCGCGAGGAATTATTTATTGTAGATCTAATTAACTGTACCAATGAAGTAGTCCTAGATAATTAAAATTGTAATAGAAATACGTGGGATTAAAATCAAACGTGAGGGACAACTTATCAATACATGATATGTGGTCATAACAGTTAAACAAGTCATTCTGCTCAAAAGGGTTTTACTATCTGGATGTGTGATAAGGTGTGATGTGCAGCGATCTGCATCCATAAAAATTCCACCCATGAAGGTACAGAGTGAACAAAACTAAAATCTTCCAATTGAAAGAAACGCCTCTTATGCATAAGCTACAAAACAAGGTTGGATTGCATAGCAGCTTATTTCTAAGCAGACTCCGTTAATGGCCAAGCTGATTGAAGGAACTGTAGGAAGATCATTGGAGAATAATTTAACAAAACGTTAGAAATATATATAGTATAAACACTTATTTCATCTCAATTACAAAAATTGGTATTTTCTCGATCTTCTAGTAACTGGGAGTGTAATTAAATAGTCTATCTGGTAAGGCAATTACCTGGACCATATCTATTGCAGAGAGATTTTGAATACAGTACGCTATAGGAACATTTTGTCATTATTAAAAGGAAATATATCGAGGTACTTGATATCAAACCTAAATAATGGACTACCAACACATGTAGTTGATAATGCTTCTAATGGAGTATTCTTACCAATATCTTCGAATAATCTTGCCAAGTGTCAACAGTGGGATGCCCTAGAAGTCATTTCAAAGAAGGTATGTATGAAACTGGGAGTGCCACTACCCAACGTGTGATCACGAATGCAGGGTAGCCTATAGGCGGTTGTAGACACCCTCTTTCCTATAATCCCAACAGGAGAGCTACAGAAGGAGGTACAAGAAGGACCTAGGATGAAAGAATTATTCACCGAAAAGGAAGTAACGGCGGCAGCGGCGGCATTGCCGAACTGCAAGGCCCTGGGACCGGAAGGAATCCTAAACGAAGCGCTAAAGACAACCCGGCCAATCCACGAAGCTGCTTAACAGATACTTGACTACCGGTACCTTTCCCAGAAGGTACAAGCGTGCTCGACTCGTGTTCCTCCCCAAGAAGCCAGAGGACTCGCTCTAAGCTTATAGGCCTATATGCCTATTAGACGGCGAAGGCAATATACTGGTAGAGAAGGCTAATATCGAAACCGAGGGGGCGGGGGCCTGGCTGATAGTAAATTTGGCTTTAAGTAAGTAAATAAGTAAGTAAGTAAATAATTTATTTCAGCAGAGTACAATGGTCTGTGAAACAAGTCTAATATAAATATATAGACAAAAAATATAATACTTAATTTCGTTATCTATTACATATACTAATAATACTCTACGCTACTAGAGAAGAGTTAAAATATTCTTGTATTGAATAAGGTTCCATGTCACATAAATATTTCCAGATACATTTAAAGAGTGCTTTCTGATTTTGTATCATCTTTATATTTTGGGGTAGGTGATTAAACAATTTTATGCAACTGTAAAATGGTCCTTTTTCACATACACTCTTTTTATGAATCGGGTAACTTAAATTAAATTTGGTTCTTGTAGAGTAAGAGTGCATTTGCACACATGAATCAAATTTACTCCTATTTCTAAAAACAAACTTCACACATTCATATATATAAATTGCTGGGACAGTCAATAATCTGTTAGACCTAAACACAGTTTTGTCATATTGATTACATTTAATTGTTGATTTAACATATATTGCCGTTCCACCATGTTTTGCATGATGCCTACAAAAGAATGATTGTAAAATATAATTATTTATCTGAATTTTCTTTAATTGTGATTCATCTTGCCAGTGTTCAGTTAAACAAAGAAAATCGCAATTAAATTCAGCTGACATTGCCTCCACCATGTTGATACAGTTTCCTAAGGACTGCACATTTTGATATATCAATGTTAAATTATTTTTTTCTTAACAGAACTTGCTATGTTCGAAGCCTGTTCTGGGGGCTCGATTGAAAAGTTGGAATCCTGCGTCTATTTGGGAGGAAAAATCTGTTCAAAAATACGTTAGTTGGCCAAAAATTTGGATTTACAATTATGCTTTCCACTTTCTCAGGAATACCGATTTTAAATGATGAATAGCTAGCATCTTGATATTTGGGTTTTAATTGCTCCACTACATAGGACAACTCTCCCGCTTTAGACAAATGCGCCATAATGTCTTCTTTTTTTAAATCTTTATTTAATCTGGAAACAAAAATCCATTTTCTTCTCGTTACTTCGGCGGCAGGCAAATCGGTGGTATTCGATTGTCCCGTAAAAGAATAAGGTTTTCGTGGTTGATGGTTTATTGTCCTGTTAATTTTATGATTTTCTTTTTCGGCCGTTTTTTCAGATAATGAAAGATTAATGTTATTTTCTTTTATAACAGCAGAGTACGGTTTGGTAGTTTCTTGTGATTTTTTTTCGCAGTTTTTACCGATGAACTGTGGACATTATTAGGTCTTGTATTTTGCGAACATTTTGAATCGACAATTAAATTCTGATTTTTATTTATTGTGCTTCCATCTTTGGAATTTTGTGTGATTCTCGCTGATTTCCCGTTCCTATTTATTGGGTTTATATCTTGACTATCCGCAACCTTGCGATTTGTGTTTACATTTTTTTGGTTGAAATTTAATTCATTAATAATTGATGGTAATTTCAATATTTCTTCATTCTGTTTACTAATTACTACATTCTGCTGACTTACTTTATTCTCCAGTATATCGACAGTGGACTTTAGCGACAGTAGTACTTGCAGGGTACATTTTTGGACACCATTTTTGTCACATTTGGCACAGGCCGGAATTCCCAGTTTGCCTTCGCATTTGTTGCAGCTTCGGCGGAAGTTCAAATCACAGATATTACACTTGATTACGTCTTCACTTGTAGATTTATCACATATGTAACAATTTTCCGTACACGGACAAATACTTAAATTTCCTTCCGAGGCGGACCGATTTTACAAAGCGGCCGCCATATTAGACGGTGGAGATCGATCATGAACGCGATACTTCGGGTGAGAGGAATAATCACACACTACCACGGTATGTATTGTTAAAGGCCCTGCGGCAGAAAGGCATCCTGCCATATCTCCTGAGGATGTTTGGCAGCTACCTGAGGTATAGGGAACTGGGGTTCACGGGAAGAACAAAGCCTAATGACGTGTACCCAAGGGTTCGGTACTGGGGTCGTTCATGTGGAACAGAGACGGTCGGGTTCGTGAACGATCTCACTATAGTGATAAGTAAAAGAGACATCGATGATTTACGGGCATTGGCTAAACGGGTGGTAGAAATGGTTGCCGAGAGACTGGCGCGAGCAGACCTCGAGGTGGCAGCCATGAAGACTGCAGCTTTGTAGCTCTCTAGGAGAAAAGCAGAGCACACCTCCGGCGAATGCGTTAAGCTGCTTGGCCGGAAGATTATGGTAGCAAAGAATCTAAAGCACTTGGGAGTTATGCTGGATGAAAACTCGCTATGCAGCTCCCAAGTACTTGAGGCGACCGCAGAGGCAGCTGGAGCGGTGGCACGGCTACTGGCAAGCATGGGCGGCCCGTCGGAAGGAACCAGAATTTTAATATTAAGTTATTGTACGCCGCGTCAGCATAGGTAAGGTGCCTAGGGTCTAAACGAAATATCAGAAATTGGGCAAAAAGTTACTAAGGTAAACCGTCTCTACGGTGACGGCCGAAGTCCTCTCATTGATGCCACCACCGGACCTGTGCCCAAAGGAACAAACCAAAATAAGCTCCTGGTGAGCGGACACGACAAGGTCGCGGGGAGGTGTGACTTATCATCTCACCCAGATTCTCACCGGCCATTCATTCAGGAAGCATTCAGTTCCGGACGTATCTAAAGAGGTTCATCAAATCAAACAACGAAATGTGCGTTTGGTGTATGGGCATGGTGGACGACGCTGACCACACGTTCTTTGAGTGCGAGCAGTGGACAGAGGACAGAACCGGCTAGTGCGCGATAGAGGGGACATTCTCCGTGGAGACCCTATTATCGACCATGTTTTCCGATGAAAGGAAGTGGGAGCTGGTGGCCGGCGCAACGAAGAAGATCATCCTGTCTAAGGAGGTTCTCTCCAAAAAAACGGATACCAAGAGACGACTATCCGACCTGGCCATATAAAGTCAATAGGGCCTGTCCGGAAGGAACAGAAGGGGTCCCACACACCTCAATTGAAGAGACGGTACTTAAAGTATTCCTACTCGCTATAAGAAAAAGACCGTATGTAACGTGACATCGTCACTGAAAAGTTTGAAGACATTGCTTCTACTCTATATAAATCACAACAATTTAAAATTGTTCAAGCAGCAAAAAGGTAACTTTGAATCGATTAGAAATCTTTCTGTTCCGAGATGGAATGTAGAGGTCAGTACAGTTATTACAGAGATCAGGTTTAAACACAAACGGCGTAAGATTTTAGAGTCGAAAAACGACTCATGGAACAACTAAGTAAACTCAATAAAAGGTAACAAAGTTAGTTACAGAAGTCTGAAATAAATATATGCAATCCTCGGACAAAGGTTACCATCCATAATAAGCATTTGTGATAGAGGTGATATAATTACTGAGCTTTGTGATGTAGTGGAAGCACTAGCAGAGTATTACTCTAGTACAAGTAGTTCTTTAAATTTTCTATCTGAATTTTTGAACTAGAAGGCTCAGTAAATATGTTCATATTTTAATTATAATCATCCATTTACAATCATTTTATTTGAGCCAGAACCCAGTTATTAGTGAAATTCCAATCCACTTTTGTATCATTTGACTGCATGTTTTAAATCAAATTCAAAATTATCTTAACCCCAGAATTAATATTTTAGATGAATCGAATTTTCATATTACTGAAACATTAATAAATGAAATTGTAAAATAAAATATAATGTATGTTTCGGAATAGTTTAATCAATTACTCCTTGTTTTAAAATGAAATTACTCTATCGCTACAGTCAGTGGAGTGGGTTACTTTTTGGAGCTGCAATTAGATGATTTTAATCATTCATTTGGAGTTTACCAAGACTATACACAAGTTATAAGAAATTGATAATATAAATTTTATCTACACCAACAAAGATGTATTACTTAAGATATCCTACCTATCCCATCTCAGTAACAATAACATTTCTACAAATATGATGATACAGACTAAAACTAATTACCACTATTTTCTACAATAACTGGTTCTCTGTGCAAATTTCCTGTTTTATCCTTAATTATAATTATAATCGGCTACTTCTGCCCTAATGGTTTATTTAAGGCCAAAATAAAATCCGTAAAAGTAGCCCAAAATAAAAACAAGCAATGTTTTCCTAGTGGTTTTAGTATTTTGCAGGTAGCACCATCTTGATGAAACTACATGCTTGATCTACGTTCCACTGCAGGTCGCACGAAATTCTAAAGCATGGCCCTATATCGTTCTCCATTTACGATCACTGCTTTACTATTGTCATTCTGAAAAAAAATAACGGTCCGATTAACTGTGTTTTTACCAGGGTGCAATTCATGCTTGGATACCACTCTAGGATTTTCAGTGAACCTGCAATTTTGCTTATTAACCATTCCATTTAGATGGAAATGAGCTTCGTCGGACATAATCAGACGATCCATAGAGTTGTTTTACTATATTACCAATTGTTGAAGTCTTAGTGCATAGTTCAGTCATCGTGGGTAATCGAACCATTTGATTCTTGTACGAATAAAGATGTAAACCGTGTAAAATTTGCTATAGTGAGGTTCGACGGATGAAGTTGAGTAGCTCGCCTCGGAGTCGAGGTTTCTGGATCTTCTTCGATACTACCCCTCACAAGATCCACATTTTCTTCTGTCCTAGATATTCATGGTCTCTCGGTACGCGGAAGGCCACTTACTAAACCTTGTTGCTCAAAACGATCCATTAACCCTTTCACTTACAACCATGCGACCAAGCGCGACTTGTGTCTAAAAATTTTGGCCAACCGCATCTATAACGAGCGCCACTCGTGCAGCAAGCAAAGTGCATCTGCGCACTTGATTTTCCACTGGCGCACACAATCGGACGAGATAAAGTAGATCAAAGAGTTAAGCGTTAAACTTTACCTTCAAGGGTGCATTTCTAACGTGAAAATAACGACGATATGCTTGCTGCCTTTTTACAATTGGTTTTGGTTCTCAAAGTAAAACTGAACGATTTTGGTGCCTTGTAAGATGCTGTATTTTTCCACTTACCGAGTGCTATTTCTGAAAAAGGGAATGTTCATTATTACAAAATTTGTTGGTTCAAAGTTCAAATCCTCTCGTGACTTTTTGACAACCCTGTATAATTCACCGAAACATAGTTTTATATATTTTTTTAATATATTAGATTAAGCATTGCGATTACTCGGTTTTTCGATCTATGCCATTATTAATCACAATTTATACTGTATGTTTAGTGATTATTGCTAAATAGCCATTATGCGAAAACCTTCAATCACTTCTAGTATATTGTACGTTTAAATGCAAAACAAATTATAATTCGTACAATGCGTAATTATTGTCATTAAAGTCTCAAGGATGTGTATAATTTTAAAATTGTAAACATAAAAGAGACTCAAGTCAGCACCGAAAAAGTATGTCTATGATATTGATACTTATTAGTTTGATATTCTTGTAAATTTTAAAATATATTTAAAAAAAGGGAAAATTTTAAAGATATGCATAAGAGGTCCTAGAAGAAATGGTGGAAAATTCTCGAAAAAGGAAAATAAATTACTGAAATATTTTGAACCCCTAGAATTAAAAATAGTAAAAATTATAAAAAAAAGTCAAAAAACAAAAAGAATAAAATAAAAAATCTAGATAATCAGATTTTTTAAGAATACACTAGAAATTACGATTTAAAGTCTCTAGAAAACTTAAAAAAATTAAAAAATAATAAGAATTAACTATCTAGATGCTGAAATGTAGTTTCAAATATGAATTTTAGGTTTGATGTTGAAATCTATAATAATACAAGTTACAGATTAAAAGATTAGAATTCGACACTTAAATATAAAATATAAAACTTATTATCTAGATGTTAAAACGTAGAACTTAGATCGTAAATCTTCAATTTTACAACTCGTTTTCATTTAATTTTAAAATTTAAAACTATTTTTTTTAGATATTATGACCTAGAAAACTCTTACTAAGTTTTTAAATTTGAATGTATATTAGATATTTTTCCTGCATATATAAGAAAATGAATTCTGCTAGGATAATTTCCAAATATTATATTATTGAATTATTATAAAAATCTCATTAAATATTAAAACTTAAGTAACTTTATTTAAACTGTTCCATCCTTTCCATTACCAACAGTAAACATCGAATGTATTATGTTCTTAGCAGTAATTGTTATGTTTTTCAATGTAACTAATTATTTATTCCTCATACCTAGTCTTATGTGTGATAACAGACTTTATATATAAAACGTGATTCTAAACAATATCCATACAATTACGAAAACATGAAGTGGACATTGTGGATTATATTTATTTCCAATATATATTACGTGCTCGCCGTTGGAAATAATGTGTGCAGAACGAAATCAGCTTATTTATTAAAAACCACAGATTGCTGGTATGACCCTGATTTGGAATCAACTACGGTAATGTTTAATTCTTTTAATAAATATTATTTAATAAGAAAAATACCTTAGTTGGTATAAACAGGTTGTTTCCTTTATAAGTAATTAACTTTGGCTGTTCGAATTACGAAAGAAATTTGTATAGTGTTAAACACTATTGTTAAATTTATTATCTAAGTATGTTAAATAAAGCATAATACAATAAAATTATGTTTTATAATGAATCTGTTATAGAAAAGTTTGTTATTTGTTTTCGTTGTGTATTAATTCATATTAATTAATATTTATTTTACGAAATATTTTCGATCATTTTAGCCTGAAATAATTGCACGACGTGGATATCCAGTTAATTCATACTCGGTTACTACGAAAGATGGATTTATTCTCAATGTTTTTAGAATTCCACATAATGGTAAGAATGAAAACGCTAAAAGACAGCCAGTATTCCTGCAACATGGTATGCTGCAAAATTCAATTATTTGGGTGGACACTGGAAACCGTTCTTTAGGTAAAGTCTTTTTTAAAATTGTATTATCCTATGTCGAGTATTTTTTGGGGTAGGTCATTAAAGCAATGAAATATTTATTGAAATAAGTCGAAAATACGCTAACACAATAAATAATTTATTAGGCCAGATAAAAAGTAAGATAGGACAATGAATAGTAAAAAATTACAATGGGTGAAGTTAAAATTATTTTTTTTAGCATTCGTATTATCAAATCTAGGCTATGATGTGTGGATGGGTAATACTAGAGGATCAACTCATTCGAATGAACACGTTAAATTCAGTCAAGATGACAATGAATACTGGGATCATACGTATGTGTCTAAATAATTTTAGAGAAGTAATAAAAAAATTTAACAAAAGTTTTATTATTGTTTTAGGCTAAATAATAGCAATTATCTAATTTTATGCTCCGGCCTTTTTTATACAGTTAATCATATATTTTTAATTAATAGACAAAATTTAAGAATTGGGCCATCCTATACACTAATGTTTAAATGTTCTTAGGTAATGGTATATCAAATACAATTAAGAAATATTTGTCTTGCACCACCCTATCATGTATTAACTGTGAATTATACTTAATTATATAACTTTTGAAAGTTTGATAACTCAATGGCCCACTTCACAAAGTTTGACTTCGCTTTACTTTCTTGTAGAAATAATTTAAGAAATTAACATGTCACATTTTTTAGTCTAGATTCCTTCGGGCATTATGACATGCCGGCCGTAACGGATCTGATATTTAACACTACAAAGCAAAAAGTTATTTTTATTGGGTATTCCCAAGGAATAACACAGAGTTACATTTACGCAATTGACAATAAAACTCATGCCGAGGAACGTGTAAAAGGTTTAATATCCTTTGGCGCTGTAGCTTTTCTAGCAAACTTACCTGTGGTGAAATATGTTGCACCAATTGGCGAGCCAATAGCAGTAAGTATAATTTGTAACCTATTTTGAAGTAATTTTTCTGTAATTTACTACCAAACCGTTAATCAAGTGAATATATGTGAATATATTATCTAGTACAATAAGAGTGGAGTTGCTTAGATACGTAGAAAATATCGAAGTATACTTTTTAGTTCTGATGATTCTTTCACCTCCATTCTTTATATGTTTTAAAATATCACCAATTAAAGATTTTAACAATCACATCCTAATTAATTCACTTTTATTTAATCATCTAGCTATTAATATTAACAGTATCTGCTAATAGAAAATGCTATTAAAATAAATATCAAAGAATTAAGTACAAAATTGTAACAAAAGCATAATTCAATTAATAATTTAATTTAGACATTTATATTATATAAAAATATACAATGCACTGTAAGAAATTTAAATTACACAATAAGTATTTACATGTTTACTAAAAAAAGTTGGCGATATATTTTTAGAGATTACTCTATCGTCTTGGAGTCAATTACGTGGGACTGGGGCAAAATGCAGAGAGAATAATATTAACAAATTTGTGCCTCTTATCACCATTACAAATAGACATTTGCACATCTATTTTGGAACTAGATTACGGAAAGAATGCCGGTAACCAATGGAGTCCGGTAAGAAATATTTTAATAATTAATAAGAAGTAATTATGAAGCATCAAAATTTAATGGATTCATATAATCTTTTTAAATTGTAACACAAATCATATATATTGTTCCAACAACAGCCACGGATCGGTTTCGACCTTTTTGGATCTTTCACTTTTAGTAGGGTAGTGTGGGACTCAAACCTCTCCTCTGCGATCATTGTTGTGACTAGTCCAAGACCTAAAGGTCTTCTAGTCGGATCTCAAGCGGTGGAACGCTATGAATTGGGAAGGGAATCGAGATTCACTTAGGAGGTATTTAACTCTCCTGGTTAACCATCGATATGACAACACCATAAACGTTGGACTAGATCCCATTTGGGATCCCATTTGGGATCTAGTGCAACGTTTAGATAATAGATGGCACCTTTTTGATTTTATCGTACAAATGATATATTTTAAACTCATATTTAGCAGACATTGTAATTATTCATATATTCGTCTTTAATTCACAGGATATAATTCCGGCGATGGTTACAAATTTCATGGATCGTGAATCCATTCTACCTGTAGTGCAATACCTACAAATGGCAAACAGCGAAAGGTTTGAAACATTTGATTATGGAAAGGAGAGAAATATGCAACTTTACGGCCAAGAGAAACCGAAGGAGTACGATTTGGCAAAAATTGGGATACCTGTTTATTTATTCTATGGTGATAATGATTTATTGGCTCCTCCTGAGGTAATAATTATATGTTTTCTGTATTTAATAGAAGGAAAATATCTAACCACTGTACAGGGTTTAAAAAATTAAAACCTTACTTTTGTTAAAATTTTACAATAGCAAGTAAAAATTTGTTTTAAAAAAATATTAACATTTGCCCTATACGCATTTTTTTTTAAATTCAGTTAAAGTTTAACTAAAGAATAAAACAGTTAACATTTAAAAAAAGCTGTTTAAAATATGTCTGAAACTTTTAAAAATTGAAACGTAGTCTTGAAATTAAACAATAAAAACATTGAAAACTTCCTAGTATTGCCTTACTTCACTCGAAAAACAAACAGTAAAACATAAAATAATATTTGTTTAACACAGTTAAAATTTATCAGTTGAGAATCAAAAAAATGTAGTTTAAAATTTATCTGTGAAAGAAACATTACAGACTTTCTAGAAAAGATAAATATCTTTTGTCAAATATGGTTTTTATATTCTCAAAACAAATGAAAAAACTATTGAAATTTTAACTGGAGATAAAATGATATCCTATTTTTTTTTAAATTAATTTTAAAATAGTTAAAACTTAACAACAAAAGATCATAATTTTTTGAAAAAAAGATTGTAAACTTTCTACAAAAAAAGTTCTGCTCTGTTCTAATATGTTCTACTCTGCTCCGCAATGATCTACTATTTTCGCCTTTTCTCTGTTCTAAAAGATTGAATTTAAAATGCAGTTGAAAATTGGTTTAAAATATTGGATGTTGTCAAAGAATTGATAATTAAAAACGTTGCTCAAAATTAGTGTCAAGCTGCAAAAAAACAAAAGGAATTTGAATACTTTTCTGCTTCTAATCTCTAAAAAGATGGAAATTTAAAACAAATTCTAGAATTAGTTTAAATCATTTGAAACTGCAATTTAAAATGACGTTTAAAATATATTTGAAACTGTAAAAATATCACAAAGGATATTTTAATAAGAGAAAAAAAGTTGATATTTAATTTTATTGACTCTTTTAAAATTAAAATTAGATCTAGAAAAATTACTAAAAGTTAAAAACTTGTGGAGGTAAAAGCCTAAAAAAATGTTTACTAAAAGAGGCTTCTAAAAATCTACTTTAAGCTTACAAATATTTTGTTAAACGTTGAATGTTTCTGAGGGTGAGCTTAAACAAAAAAACGTTTTTACCAATAGTTAGAAAGCACCTGGAAGCGAGCTTAAAGTATTTTTAAAAATTATAAATACTAAGAAGCTTTCAGAGGTAATTTTATTTCTAAAAATATTGAAAATATTGAAATTGAGATTTTTCTGGTGGGTAAAAATATTTTTTTCTAAAAATTAGGAAGCTTATTATAAAGGAGAATTACAATTGTTTTACTATAACTTAATATATTATAATTCTATAACTTATTAATTATTAACCCATAAAAACTTGAATTAAAGGTTAAAAGGCTTCTAGAAAAGAGGCTAAGCCTAGAAATATGTTTACCAAAGATATGAAGCTTTTTGAGACGAGTTTATTACGACTAAAAATATATTTAAAATAAGTTGTGCTTCTTTTAAAGCACCTTTGAGCCTAAAAATAAATTTGCTAAAAATTAAGAAACTTCGGGAGGCTAATTTAAGCCTAAAAATTCTTTAACGAAAAGCTAGAAAGTAGGGTGGGTGGGCGGCCACTATCCCACCCTCCAATAATTACACCACGCACAGGGTTATCTCGGACAGAAATTGAAACGTGAAAATTCTGTTGCAAATATTGTTGAGACTTTATTGTGTGTTAAAAAGTTTATTTGCAATTCTAGCTGAATATTTTACAAATTGGAGGGTGGGTTAGTGGATACTCTTCCACTCTACATATACAATTTTACTTTTAATACTGACACTGTTTTAATATTCGGAAAACAATAACAAAATTGGCCTTAATAAATTTAAACAATTAAAAATCAGTATTGTGGCTTAAATTTAACAGTATCTATAGGATGGGTGGGTGGCCACTATTCCATACAATAATAATTACATCACGCACAGGATTTTTACGGGACGAAATTACGGAAACATGATTATTTTTGTAACAAATGTGGTTAAGACATTATTGTGTGTTAAAACTTTATTTACAAGTCTGGCTGAATGTTTCACACTATTACAATTGATTTCAACGTCTTTAAACAATCTAAAATCAGTTCTGTAACTTAAATTTAACTTTATATGTATGGTGGGTGGTTGGCCACTCTCCCACCCTCCAATAATGACACCACGCACAGTGTTTTCTAGGGAAGAAATCACGCAAACGTGAACATTTCAGTAGCAAATATTATTTAAACAGTATTGTGTGTTAAAACTTAATTTAGAATTCTGGCTTAATATTTTACTAATTGGAGGGTGGGTTAGTGGGCACCCACCCTCCCTACATATATATTTTTACCTCCAAAACTGTCACTGTTTTGATTTTCTGAAAAATTTTAATATGATTGGTCTCAATTTCTTTAAAAAATTTAAAATAAGTGTTGTGATTTATATTTAACTATATATGTAGGGTGGGTGGGTGGCCACTATTCCATCCACCAATAATTACACCCCTCACGGGGTTTTCTCGTTAAAAAGTTATACAAATGTGAATATTTCTGTAGCAAATATTGTTTAGACATTATTGCGTGTTAAAACTTTATTTACAATTCTGGCTAAATATTTTGATAGTTGGAAGGTGGGATAGTGGCCACCCACCCTATATCACGCAATGGGTTTTCTAGCGAAAAAATTATAACCGCGATTTGAAGCAAATGTTATTTATACATTCTTGTGTGTTAATACTTTATTTTCAATTCTAGTTGAATGTTTTACAAATTGGAGAGTGGGTTAGTGACCATCCACCCACCCTACATATACATTTTTTACCTCCAATACTGTCACTGTTTTAATTTTCGGAAAAATTTTAATATTTTTGATAATGTCTTTGACAAATTTAAAATCAGTGTTGTGGATTAAACTTAACTGTATATGTAGGGTTTGTGGGTGGCCACTATCACACCCTCCAATATTTACACCACGCACAGGGTTTTCTCGGGAAGATATCGTTTTTGATAGCAGAATTGTAAATAAAGTTTAAATTTGCTATAGAAAGATTGATTAGACATTTTTGTGTTTTAGAACTTTATTTAAAATTCTGCTGTCAAAAACGATCTTATCATTTATATAATATGTTAAAAAGCCCCTGGAGAAAAGTTTAAGCTCAAAAAGTATTATTATACATATTGAAAGGCTTCTGCAGATAATTTTACACTTAAAAATATTTGTATGTTATTTAAAGCTGAAAAGTTTCTAGTGATGATTTTAGACTTAAACATATTTGTTTGCCATGGAGGCAAGATTAAATCTAAAAATAGTTTTTTCAAAACAGTTTCTAGAGCCGAGTTTAAAGTATTTTTTATTATAATTTAATTTAGGAAAGTACTGAAGGTAATTTTTATTAAAGTCTAGAAAAGAGTTTAAGCATAGAAAATATTTCTGTTGAAATTTTCGATTTACGTAAAGAGACTTAATATTATAAGTTAGATATCCAACTTGTAATATAAAAAATATGTTTACCAAACGACATGAAGCTTCTTGAGAGAATTTTAAGACCAAAAATATTTTTATCAAATGGTAGATAGCTTCTGGAGGCAAGTTTAAGCTTAAAGATATTTTTATAAAAATTTCGGAAGCTTCTTAAGGCAATTTTAAGACTAAAAACATTAAGTTGTTTAAAATATTAATAAATAAAGATGTTTATCTTTCCCTGAGACGAAATTAAGTATATAATTACTGTTACCAAAAGGCAAGAAACTTTTAGAAGCGTAATAATATTCTTATTAAAAGTTAAGAAACTACTTTAAGTCTAAGCAAATCTTTATTAAATCAATTAAAATCAATATAAACTTTTTAAATAAAAAAAGTCAAGAAGCTTTTGGAAGTTTAATAATGTTTTTATTAAAAGTTAAGAAGCTTCAGAAAACTATAATACTTTAAGTCTAAGCATATCTTTATTAAAAAGCTAAAAATTGCTTTTTCTAAAATCACTATAAACTTTCTAAACAAAGAAAGTGAAGAAGCTTTAAGTAGCTTAATAATATTTTCATTAAAAGTTAAGAAGCTTCAGAAAACTATTTTAAGTCTAAGCATATCTTTATTAAAAAGCCAGAATTTGCTTTTTCTAAAATTAATATAAATATTTTTAAACAAAAAAGAGTCAAGAAGCTTTTAGTAGCTTAATAATATTTTTATTAAAAGTTAAGAACCTTCAGAAAACTACTTTAAGTCTAAGCACATGTCTATTAAAAAGCTAAAAATTGCTTTTTCTAAAATCAATATAAACTTTCAAAACAACCGTTTAACTTTTTGTTTTTGTTTATTGTTGTTCTAATCTATTTTACTAATCTCTGAAATGTTTTGCTTTGTTCTAAAAACTAGTTAAAATTTTCATAAGCTCTTTAAATATTTTTTTTAAATAATTGATACTTCCAAAGAAAAAAAAGGTACAAAATTTAGAATTCAATTTAAAAACTTGCTTAAAATTTAAATTTAAAAAAACCAGTTAAATGAAAATTTTTATAAAAGTTGAAATATAAGCAAAAAAATCAGTTTTTAGAAAAACAATTTTTGTGGGAAAATAATTTATTTTTTAATTTAAAATTTAACAAAACCAAATTAAGTTTATTTTTTTGCGAAAAGTTGAAATTGACTTTTTTAAAATTATTTTTAACTGTGTAAATTTTATCCAAATACCTGAAAAAATATATAAACTTTTTAAAAACTCTTTAAAATTCTGTTTATGTTAGAGGCGTCTACTTTCTTACACATTTTTCTAAATTTTAAAATTCTGTTTTGTTCCAATCTGCTCTTTTATAATCTGTTCTATTCTGATCTGGAATGCTCTAGTCGCCTCAGCACTGCTCTATTCTAGAAGTTTAAAATATAGTTTAGAATTTTTTAAAGAGTTTTAATTTGTTAAAAATAAGAAAAAAATCTGCTTAAAATTGTTTACAAAATGTTTTTATTTTAATAGGATAAAATAATACAATATATTCATTTCTTTATTTTGTTTTAAAATAAAAACAATTTGACCAAAAAAACTAGATATTTTTTAAAAGAAAACCTAATTATCTTTCCAAAATAATATTAACTTTTGTTATGCTCTAATTTATTCTACTCTGCCTTCTAATGTTTCATTCTATTCTGCTTTGCTCTGTTCTAAAAACAGTTGAAACTAAAAATCACTTTAAGAAATAAGTAGAAAAATAAAATATACGGTTTAAAATCTGTTTAAAACCTTTAAAAAGCGGCTTAATTAAAAATAAAATTAATATCTTCTTTTAAATGTTTTGAAATATAAACAAAAATAAAATATTGATATTTTCAGAAAAGAAAACCTTTGAAAACTTTCTGAAAATAGTTTATTATCTGTCAAGAATAGATAAAATATTACTAATAGAAAACAAATAAAATTTTAGTAAATAGAGATGATATTTATAATAATAATAATATTTGAAATTTGTCACTTTAATAGTTAAAAGTTTACTAAATAACTTTATAAAATATAATTTAAAATTTCCTCTACTTTGTTCTACTACAATGCTCTAATTGCTTACACTCTGTTCTTTCTTGCTCTACTACCTTCTGCTATATTCGCTTCCAAAAGACACTTTTTAAAATTTTCTCAAAACAGTTGAAATAATAAAAAAAGTAGACAATTTAAAATGAAAGTATTAATTAATTATTATTGTTCCCCGTCAACAATAGCCACGGACCGGTTTGGATCTTTCTGGATCTCATCAGCGTAGCTCAGTTGGAGACAGGGAATCGAGATTCACTTAGGAGGTATTTAACTCTCCGGGTTAACCGTCAACTTTATGGTTTTATCGTATCGATGTATTAATTGTTGTTCTTTGCCGTTACGATCTATTTTGGATGTCATCAGCGTAACGCTTTTCGATACAGCTAAATGTTTTTGTTTTTTTGATGAGAGGAAAGGAAAGCCATCATGTACAGTAGGTCAGTGTAGGACTCCTTCGTACAAAGTCACTCTTCCACAATTGCTGTTGTGACTAGTCCAGAAGCAAAATGTATTCTTTAGTCTGTAAAGGATCGCTATGATTTTGGATGATCCGGTTGTCCTATATGCCGCTATTCTCGAAAGGTGCAGCGACACCAAGCGGATTATGGTGGTTCAAGGTTTAGTGAGCTAATTAGGTGCCAATTAGAATCTTACGATGCCTTCGATGTTTGCTGTCAGCAATGACATGTATTCGGGAAGTTTTATTCTTCTAATTTGCTTTAGAAGTTTACAGCGATCTCGTAGATGTTTTCCAGGATACTCGGGATCTTCGTTTAAGGCAGAGCATTCAGTATGTGTCTTAAGGCAACGATTTGCCTACGCTGGAGATGTCAATTAACGAGGGTTTAACGTATTTGAAGGCAGCACAGGTGAGCTGCGGCCTTATCTTCAAAGTGAAAAACTCTACTCTGATTTTCACACATAAAGTTGATCTCGTCATGATGATAGGCCAGAACTTTCCCAGCGTAATTCTGGCCTTTTGAATTTGGTACGGTAGATACTTAGTTTACTGCAGCACTACCGCATCGTCTAGTGGAGGAACAATAACTCGATCAAGATATTTTAGAAGAAATGGAAAAACGTCTTTCCATTTGGATTGAAGATCAAATTGAACGCAACATGCCGCTAAGTCAAAAAATAATCATGCAAAAGGTCATAAATATTTTTAATCGCATTCAAAATGGAAGAGAAGCTATGAGTGAAAATTTGGTTTGATAATTTAAAAAAAAAGGATCAACCTTCACAAGATTCGAATCACCGGAGAAGCAGCGAATGCAGATACTGCTGAGACTTCAATTTTTCCTGCAACATTAATAGCCATAATTGAAAGAGGAAATTTTCCACCAGAATTGGTTTTTAACCTGGACAAAAGAGGACTTTTTTGAAAGAGGTATTCTCTTCCAAAAAAGCGCACAGTTATATCGTGAAAAGAAAATCGAGCACCGGGTTTCAAACCTGCAAAAGACCATTCCATCCTCCTTTTACTTGATTATGCCAGTGGCGATTTAAAATTAAAACATCTAGTTGTGTATCATGCTAGAGCCCCAAGTGCCATTAAAGGAGTTCTAAAATCTAGTCTATCATCATTTTGGAATTCAATACCACACATTTATATCCATCTATAATCTGTAAAACGTTACAATGAACTAAATAATTTTGAACTAATAGCTCTACTACTGCTAGATAACGCACCAAGCCATCATGTCAACCTATTGGACTTAAACCCTTGCATTTTGGTGTAAATAATTTTCCTACCAACCAAACAATGGACCAGGGTATTATAGAAAATTTTAATTCGTCTTACATTTCAATAACTAATTGATAAAACAGAATGTAGAGAAAAATATCTCCATTAAAAATGGACATAAATACGCAGCAATGGCCAAAATATTGCTAGTACAGCAAAAATACTTCGCTGACTGAGAATTCCGTCATCTGAAGCAGAAGAAAGAGCCAGAGTGGATAAGCACATTTTGAACTGCGCTTGCAAAACCTGTAACCTAAATTTTAGTATTTAATGTATAATTTATATTTTTTTATATAATATAAACAGGATTTTGTAAAGTGAAATATAAATATATAAAAATAAATATAAAGCAACAATTTTGCAATTTTGGAAAAAAATATAACATCCTGGATTCCAAAGGCAATATTAACGTCGCTTGGCAAGAATTTACTAAGAAGTGGCTGAATTGAGTGTGGAAAAAGATATGGGCAGAGGTATCCCAGGATTATCAACGAAATAAACTAGTGTTAGTCAAATTGTCAATCTAGTCGAAACAGCAGAACTAGAAGATGTAGATAAATAAGATATTGAGGAGCTACTGAAAGTTTCTGGTAAGCGTTTAGCAACGACGATTTTCAGGACCTGGTGAAACAAGGAATTGAAGAAGGTGAAAACAGTGATTTTGAAGACAATGAACTAAAAGAAAATACTATAGATTTAAAAAAAAAAATTTAAAAATTAAAAATAAGAATGCTCACTCTACTTCGTATAAAGAATTTTAAAGGGTATATATTAAAGTTATGTTGTAATCCTAGAGATAAAATTACGAATATATAATGGAATTTTACCAAGTATCAGCCTCGACAATTTAATAAAAAAACGAAAGCAGATTATGCAATATAACATTGATATTATAAATGATAAAAGAGTCATATTTTTTAAACGACCTTGTAAACTATAATTTATTAATAGACGTTAATTTTTTCAGAATGTAGCCCGAATTTATGAAAAATTACAGGCGCCAAAAATGTTAATTAAAATTGGAGATAAATATCCATTTAATCATAATCACTTTGTATATTCCAATAGAGTTGAAGAAGAATTTTACACGAAGCTGTTGCCTCTCATGGAAGAATTAAAGAGGCTGTGAGGTATGTTTTTACTACTTCGACTAGATTTAATGTCGGATTTTACAATAAAGCATATTTTTATGTTAAGTTAAACGCTTAAAATAATTCATCGCCAAATTTTAAATATAAAATATTGATTTTTATGTTATTAAAAAATTTTAAGGTTTATATTTGGGATAATGGTAATTTTATATACAATATAATGTTGTTAATAATATTACGAACATAGAATCTAAACTTACACCAATGAAAAATCATTGAACATGTTCTTAGACAAAGAGTAATAATCTTTGTCTAAGAATATGTTCTTTAAAATCTGTGTGATATTAACAGTTTTATTTTTCGTCTGATAAGGTTCCTGATTCAAGATGTATTACAAAGTTATGGCGTCAAGTATCCAACATATTATTAATCTTATATTTTGTGTATTTGTGTTTTTTTTAATATAATTGGTCTTAATATTATTTACCAGTAATGTATACACCATCTAGTACTTGGCAGAACTGTTAATCAGTTCGCCCTTACTTGAGTTAATCTTAAGGTGGTTACTACTTTTAATTAATATATTTCGTACATACATAATACAATTAATGCATAATGTAAAGAATGGATTGACATGTGGTTAATTATAATGAAAAGTGGTACAAGAAGAACAATAAAAATGTAATTCAATCAAGTAAATTTCTTAAAGTTAAAATAAGTGTGTAAGATCCAATTGTAGTCATTTAAATAAAAATTATAATTATGTTAAGAATTATTTGCGTAATTAATATTGTTTGATTAGCCAAATATTATTGCAAACGATGGATACCCCTTTACAATATATCCAGACCTATGATGGCTATATTCTCAAAGTGGTTCGAATAGGTTACAACGAATAGGAATGATGACTAGCTCAATAAGCAGCCTATATTTTTTCAACATGGGGTTGTGGAAAATTCCGCAATTTGGCTTCTCCTTTGGAAACAACTCTTTAGGTACAATTTGCATTTTTGTCCTCTCCACAATAGTTCACATCGAGACGATATTGCCTTTAAATAATGTACGGTACCTTTAATGGCTCTAGAAGCCCTTCTCTACAACATAACAAAGACATCATTAAAATTGTTAATGACCGAAATGTATCTCAGGAATTTAAAATAACCAATAATAACTGTAACAACAGGTAGAAACAGAATTAATTTTAGTGATTTTCAGTTTGGTGTCAATAGCCCAGACTTAAAACTTAAAAGTAGAAACAAAACTGCCCTTGTGTAAATATCTTCATATTGAAAATAATAAGTAAACTATAGAATAAATACAAATACGTTTTAATAATATTAATAATAATTATATCTTTATTTTTAAAAATAAGTATACAAAATTGTAATTGAAATTAATTAGTGTACAGCATGTATGTGAGTGTAGGTAGAAAATAGCTATAGATGAATAAATTTAAACGGAATCAGACAGCCGAGAGACGTGTCTGAACAATGTTACGGAAATTTTATTGACACCTTCCCATTTATTGGATATTAATTATTGATTTGTGGTCAAATTACCAGACCGCTCAATATGGTGCGTATTCATCCGACCAATCTAATTTTGCTCACGTGCTTTCATGATGATAATTCAATGACTTCCCATCGAGTATATTTACCACACCATAAATATTCTCATTAATAGTCTTAATAACATTTAATAATAATACAAATAAATTTAAAACATTCTTTAAATAATTTCTTTTATTAGAATATTTTGAGATAAAAATTTCAACAGATACTTAGTTTAAAGTAAATGCTAATTACAATTTTATTATTCTGGGATTAACTTTGTTTTATTTGTATATTATTAAACTACTAGATAACGCTATTTAAAGCGAATTATAGTTTGCGTGTATATGGGATTCCAAAAGAGTTTTGAGGAATAAATATTAGTAGAAAGGAAAGTTTTCGAGATATTCCTTCTTGTCACTAAGAATACCGAATTTCGTATTAATTATATTGAATTATATTTAGTACAAAGTAAAAAAGCTCACTTCATATATATAGATTGTAAATTTATACGTTAAACTATATATTACATACTTTGTGAAAATAAGACTTGTTCCTCTTTTTATCACTATTAAAAAACGCACATAGTAAATTTATATAATTTATTGATTTATAAATATAGTAGTGATTTATATATTTTTAAATTAACAGACAAAAATTGAAAATAAAATTGCTTAAATTTCAGCGAATGTAAATATTAAAAAAAAAAAACGAAGTAATTAATATAGGTCAAACCGTTTGTAACTTCAAAACATGTTTTCATAACTCTAATTAAAACATATTTTAATAAATCAGGTCAATATAAATGTTTGTAAATCGCTTAATTAAAAACCGACATTCTTTTGTTATTTTATTATTCTTTTTGCAGAAAATTAAAAATTGGTTTATTTAAATGATTTAAAATTCACACAGCAGAGGTTAATTAGATGTTCTCAATGATTCTTAGAAATAAGAGTTTAAATATACATCAAACGATTAAGAATTCATTAAGACTATACACGACATTCTCATTTAAAAATGATTTGAACGCGATAAAAATTATCCACCTTGCTTCAGTTTTAATGCTTCTGGTAACTGTAGATTTTTGATCCTCAGTACTCAACTGAGTTGTTGGTTTGAAATGATGTGGAATTAATTAAGTTATTTTTGTTCTGTATATTTATGGTATGTGCTATATTCTTGGGTTTATTACTTACATATTTAATAACTTCCGAAATATATAGTGAGGCTAATGTTATTTTTTTTTCTTTTTTAATGTATACTATACAGCGTTGGGACGATTTTATTAATCACTGCTCATTTTTGTAAAAGAGAAAGGTTCTTCGGCAGCTGTTGACGACCCCCATAACAAGATACCATAATTAAGAAGACTTTATACAATTTGCATAGTAAGTTTTTTTTGGCCATTTCGTGAGTGTTCACTTTTTTCATAATCCTGATTTTACAGGGTGCGGCAAAATAACTTCCTTTTTTAAAATATGCGCCATTCAGTAGGTTAATGTCGTAGCGGAGCGCTAGTGGCCTCGTTCAAGAGAGGGGACTATAAAATTTTATTCCAAAAAGTTTCCAATTTTCGAAGTGCTTTTTTAGTGATGTTGTCGATTTTCAGTTGTGTGGATCCGTCAATAAACAAAACATGCGCTACTTGGCTGACACCAATCCTCGAGAATTGCATCAAAAACATTTGCATTCTTCTAAACTCACAATGTGTTATGCAATTTCCTCAGCAGGAATTATTGGCCCTTTGCTCTACGAGGAAAATCAAGTCGCAGTGACATGTTACAGGATTTTTTTCTTCCGCGACTAGATGAGTTGGACTTAAGACCCTACAAGATTTAAAGACCAACATCCATGAAGAAATTGCCAACATAACCCCTGCTATACCAGCAAGAGTCATGATAAATGCCAGAAATCGGTTTACTCAGTGTATAGAAAATGGAGGACGCCAACTGCCTGATTTGATCTTCAAAACTGTATAAAACAAAACTTTATGTAAAAAACAAATAAAAAATATAAATTGACAGATAATATTCTAATAAGATGGTATCGCATGGTGAAGAACTTCTAAAAATGAAAGAAACACGCTGTAAAATTGTAGAAATTTAATAAATACATTACTAAAAACTTGCGAAAATAAAATGACAACGCATGATAGGGAACTTCTAGAAAATAAAAGAAAAACTCGGCAAAAAAGAAAAAAAGCTATCATATTCTACGAATCTGGAAAAATAATTATTAAAAATTCGCATGAAAAAAAGAATTCTATAGCTGCTAACAAAAAATCGATTAGAAAAAGAAATCTAAAAGACCTGGTACTTCGATAGAATAGCAATAAATGGCAAAATTCCGAAATATAAAAGAAAAATGCTGCAAAACTGTAAATATTTAGAAAATATAATATTCTAGGTAAATGTGAAACAGAAATTCTTTTTAAAAACCTCATATAAAATTATGCAAATTTGAAAAAGAAAAATATTAAAAACGATGAAAAATTTTAATAAAAAATAATTTAAGAAACCTTGAAATTTGTAAACTCTGCAGCTACAGATAAAATTGAGAAATCTGAAAGAGATGTAATTGCAATAAATGGTAAAATTCTAAACATATAAACATTCTAGAAATTTAAAAAAGCAATGAAACTTTAGAAATTCATTTAACATGCTAGGAATATGAAAAAAAATGTTGGAATAATATTCAAAAAATCTGAAACTAGGTTAAATTTCGATGATATAAAACAAAAATGACTCAAAAATTCTAGAAATTTTAGAACTAAAAAAATTCTTGAAAACTAGAAAAGAAATTGTTGATAAATTCTAAAAATAGAAATTTTGAAGACAAAATGCTAAAATATTACCCGAGTCTTAACACAATTATTGAAAAATAGCTGAAATTTGGATTAAATATCATAAAATTAGTAAAACATCTGAAATATAAGCCGCTGAAAAATTCCGATAAGACAAAGAAATCTGAAAAGCGAAATGCTGAAAATTTTAGATAAAGTAGCAATACAATTTTATAAAAATATAATTATATTTTTATTTTAGTAAACGTTTTTATAATAAAAATATAATTATATTTTTATTTTAGTAAACGTTTTTATTTATATTTGAAATCAATTTTATAATAAAGCTGTACTGAAGAGATCGAGAGATCGAAACACGTGTCTGCAGATGGTTATAAATTGAGTATTGAATTATTTAATTGCTTTTACTAATTTATTTTAATTACATCAACTTAAATTAATTTTTTGTTCCAAATTTATCATAATATAGTCACTCACAAATTATTTAACGTACATTAAATCATTTTTATTTCATTTTACAGAAAGAAATACGTTCAAACTAGTGTTGCTTTGATAGTTGTACTATTTGTAACACGCAAATTAATTTGTATTATTCAATGTCTGTCGAAGTATTAGCTAGAGAAGTAGTTGTTTCAAATTAATTTGTTTTGTAGTCTTAGTAAGACTCATTGTTGTAGATTCACGAAATGTTTTCGTATTTTTAAATTTATTATTTAATTTTCTACAAACGAACTAAAGGATTTTAATACATTTTATTTATCAAATTTGTTGCATTCAATAGTTTTTAACTTGTAATAAATTTAAAAATTAAATATACCCACAAAAATTTCTTAATTTCCTGAGGTAAAGAGCATTGGGGTGACAGATGACCTTATAGGTATTACCTCACACAAAACATTTTTGGTATTATGAGGAGTAAAGTATTGTGACAGATTGGGTCAAACACCTTTGAAAAGTCGCATGATATCATCTCATTATCTTCATTACAGTCATGAGCTTTCAGGAATTTCTCCATTAGTTTTAGAGGAGCTGTTATAATTGACCAATTTTTACTATATCCGTGCTGTTGATTTCCTATGGTTTTATTGTGCTCTAAATAAATGATTAATCTAAATTTAATAACTAGCTCGAATATTTTTAATAAATCTTGTAGAATAGATATAGGCCGATAGTTATTTGGGTCATTTTAATTGCCACGTTTTAGAATGGGAACGATTTTGCTCTTTTTAATTCTTGGAGAAATACACCTTTCAGGAAACATTTGTTTATAATAATGGTAAGAGGAACAGACAAATTTTCAAATATGTCTCTTAAGAAACAAGTCGTCATGCCATAAAAATCCTTTGTAAATTTCAGTATTAATTACCTAGCGATAGTATACCTCACATATGTTATTTTCTTGCCCGTAACTCAGTTGGAAATAAAACAGTTACGGACGAGAAAAAACTTGTGATTTTAGTTACTATATTATATGATAATTTTATCTACATTCTTTGTTTCTGGCAGTTTAAGTGCACACTAATTCTACCACAAGATTTTCAAACCTTTTATGTTATCACTGTAAAAATAGTTCATCATTGATCCATTAACCTAAAACTAATTGCAGAATATTTTTGAAAAAAGAAACAATTAATTGTGAATACTTCAAAAATGAAAATATATAGATTGAACTCAGGAATATAAACAGTTATAGTAATTGTAATAATTTAATAAAGATCTATGTACTACTATGTTTATTTCACGACAATCCATAACATTGTACACAAGTTTATACTACAGATGTATTATTCAATCAAACCCCTACATGTTGTTACTGTATAACGTATGTCTAAATTATGCATGTATAATTAATTCCCTATGTTCGTTTGGAATTTCAATAAGTACACACATTATATAGATGATTTTCCCTAAGAAAATATTATCTTAATGTTGAATTGAATTTAGTTACATAGTAAATAAGTTAATAACACTAAACTCTTTAAAATTTCAAGTCCAGCATTAGAACGTGCTAATAAAACTTGTAACAGGGCTATATAACCACAACATGATAGCACCTCTTAGATCGTGAATCCTTAACAATCGACAGTTAATGCAGCCGTTCGGCGCAGTTTAAATAAGGTACCTAAAACACCGCCAAAAAAAACGCTATCCGGAGCACATCCCTTGATAAGTCGGCGAGCCGCAAGGGAATAATAAAAAACGATCACAGAATGCGTTCCCTTCTCGTTTATTTTAATGCCGGAGCCAGGAGTTTGGCCGTCCTGAACGCTGTTATGTCCTGCCATTGCACTATTCCCGGATAACGTGGAGGAAGTGTTGGATTCGCCCGTCCATAAAACCGCTGAAAATCGCGAGCGATGGGTTTTTATGGGGTGTTTTACATAGTTTTAGATGTCCTCGTAAAACAAATGGGGATATGAGGAAAATTGAGATGAAAATATGAAAAGCGTATATCTTTTACTGACAATTGTCGCATTTACAGTATATCAGAGCTTTGAAAAAATTATGGTAATTAAGGCTGCTTAATGGGGTTTCAAATGAATAAGCAGTAGTGTACAACATATATAATAAGTCTATTGTTTTGAAGCTACCTTGTAGAATAATGTTTTTTCTTTGTAAATCAGACACAATAACTTTGTTTTACCACAATATAGTGGTAAAGCACAGTTATTGTGTCTCATTTACAAAGAAAAAATATTATTCTACAAAGTACCTTTAAAACAATAGACAATAACAATGTTACTGTGTCTCATTTACAAATCATTCAAGATGTACCACGAAGTAAACGCCTCTACCATCAAATGTTTTTTTCTGTTCATTATTTTTGAATAATAGATCAAGAAAACTTTATTTTACTCTTAAATTTTCACATTCCATTATCATTGTATGTCATACTGTCTTACAGCATGCCACACAGTGATGACGAAGCAATTTTCTGGTGAAGCATGTCGTAAAATAAAAATGTTTTTGAAACCATATACTGTGTCAGTATTTTATTACGTGAAAGAGTGTTTCTACAAGTAAAAGCCTCAGAATCAAAAAAATTATTATAGCGATCCTAGTTGTACACAAAATGTTTGATTCAGAATAAAATAAAAGTTAGCTGTGTGAGTATGATTTATTTAAAAAGAAAACACTACATCGTTTTATCTTAATTGACTCATATGTCCTTTAACAAGATGTTCCAGGAGGATCCTCATTATCTTCACTTCTTTGCAACATCTTTGTCCACGACACTTATTATTTTATTTCTCTTTACCCTGTGCAAAACTACTGCAGGTGATACAATACGGTCAGTCAATACACAAGCGTTAAATTCAATATTAAATATACTCCCAAAGAGTACCTAAATAATCAAAATAAAGGAATTTCTACAAAAAATGGTGATGAGGCCATCATAGTACTTTCCCTATATTTTTCTCGAAAACTATGAGATTATTCTTAATATTTTTTATAGATAATTTTTTTTTATTTGAATAAAATATAAAATAATGTCTATTTTAATAATCCTGTAAATATTGTATTTATCTATTTTTAAAAATTGTTATCTATGTTATAAAATTGTGGAGGATGGAATAGTGGACACCCACCCACCCAACAGAAACATTTGAACTTAAACTAAAAACTATGATTTAATTTATTTTCGGGCCACACCAACAGTAATGCAGTTGTAGTTTTCAGGAATCTAAAACAGTGTTAGTGGTGAGTGGGTGGCCTCTATCCTACCTTCCAATTTATGCATCATAGCAAAAGTTTTCTTAAATTTGTAGTTACTTTCAAAACTTTACAGACGTATAAATTTCAACAATCAAATTTCGACGATTTCTTAATTTCTAATTACCTTAGAGTAAATAATTTCGGAAATAACCTAAATAAACTCTGGTTTATGGTGTAGTGATTGGAGGGTGTGATATAGGCCACCCACCCACCCTACATATACATTTGAACATCAACTAAATTTCTGACTTAATTTTTGGGCCAAACCAACATTGATACTGTTGTAGTTTTCAAGAATTTAAAACAGTATCAATGGTTGATGTAAAATTATATATGTAGGGTGGGTGGGTGGCGACTATCCCACCCTCCAATTCATGCAACATCATAAAGATTTTTTTGAATTTATCATTACGTTCAAAGCTTTGCAGACGTTCAAATTTTCAACATTCAAATTTCAACGATTAATGTCACTTAATTTCTAATTACGTTAGAGTAATAATTTCAGAAACAACTTAAACAAATTCTCGTTTATGGTGTCGTGAGTAGAGGGTGGGATAGTGGCCTCCCACCCACCCTACATATATAATGAAATTTTAATCACTGACACTGTTTTAGTTTCCAGCATTACAAAACAAAATATTATTGATGATGTTGACAAACTTAAACAGTGTTTACGATTATTTTTAAAGTAATATATAAGATGGGTGGTGACTATCCCACCCTGCAAATACAATTTTTGAAAGTTGAAACACAGTCAGTAATTGCTGTTTAATTGTATATGCAGGGTGGGTGGGTGTACACTATCCCGCCGTCCAATTTTCTTTAAGTTCACTCGAATCTAATCTTATAATCGTGTGAATATTGTTTCTATTTATTTTGAAAAATTTTAAACTATGTTATAAGGTTGGAGGGTGTGATGGTGGCCACCCACCCACATACATATATATTTAAACTTCAACTGAAAACTCTGATTTATATTTTTTGTCACACCAACAATAATACTGTTGTAGTTTTAAGAAATTTAAAACAGTGTCTTTGGTTGAAGTAAAATTATATATGTAAGGTGGGTGGCCACTATCGTACCCTCCAATTTTCTTTAAGTTCACCCTAATCAACAATTATAAATTTGACTAAAATATAAAATAATTGTAACCTTAATAATCGCGCAAATATTGTTTTTACTTATTTATAAAACTTGTTGTCTATGTTATAAAAATTGAAGGGTGTGATAGTGGCCACCCACCCACCCTACATATACATTTGAACCTCAACTAGAAACTCTGAGTTAATTTTTTGGTCCCACCAACATCTATACTCGTCAATTTTCATGAAACTAAATTAGTGTCAGTGGTTAAAGAACAACTGTATATGCAGGGTGGGTCAGTGGCCACTATCCCACCCTTAAATTGTTTTAAATTTCTTCCCAATTAAAAATTTTAAATTTAACTGAAATATAAAATTATTATAATAAATATGTATTTATCGATTAAAAACAATGTTTATGTTATAAAATTGGAGGGTCTGATAGTAGACACCCACCCTACATATTTATTTAAAACTGCAACATGAAACTCTGATTTATTTTTTATTTTGGCCAGACTAATAGTAATACAGTTGTAGTTTTCAAGAAACTAAAACCGTGACACTGGTTGAAATTTCATTGTATATGTAGTGTGGGTGGGTGGCCTCTATCCCACCCTCCAATCCATGCAAGATTGCAAAGGTTATTTTTAAATTTATCATTACGTTCAAAGCTATGCAGACGTGTAAATTTTCAACATTCAAATTTCGACGATTATTGTTTCTTAATTTCTAATTACCTTGAAGTAATTAATTTCGGAAATAACTTAAAGAAACTCTGGTTTATGGTGTGGGATACTGGCCACCCACCCACCCTACATATACAATGAAACTACAATTACTGACAGAAAAATTATCTAATTAACTATCCTACCCTCCAATCAGTAAATCATAAGCGAGGGTTTTAATTAAAAGTTGTAAAATGTAAAGATACATAAGAAATGGTAGTGCTTTCCTTACATTTTTCTCGAAAACCATGAGATTTAATTTTTTAATTTTTAAATTTTGTTTGCAAGTTAAGGACTTTAAAAACATATTTTAATAAAACTTGTTCAGTTTTTTCATTCCCTTTAAATTTTATTTGAAAAGTTATGTAATATTTTTCAAATTTAAAAACATATTGAGAAAAACAGGTAAACACTTTGAGTAAACATCAACTTTTGGTTTATGAATGTTCATTAAAAGCTTTTCAGTTTCAGGTTTTAACAAAAAACCTTATGTTTAAAGTTTCACCTCAAAAAGATCATTCGTTTTTGAGACACAGACATTCTCATTCACGAAAACAATACTTTCCCTATATATTCAAATAGTGATCTAGCCATCATAATACTTTCCCTATATTTTACTATGAGGAAGAACTATGAGGTTTGCGCAAAAAAATTACTCTTAATAAGAGTACTCAGGGGACCACAAAACAGATATTTCAGCAAAAAAATTTTTTCAAAAAAAATCACGATCACAATACTTCCCCTATATTTCATATAGGGAAAGTAAAAAAGAAACAACAGTTTATTACCCGATAGATAATTTGTCGACCTCTGCTTGATAATTTCTCTATCCCGGTTCCGTCATCATTAAAAATATGCAGATATTATTAGGACTTTGTAAGGGAAGTTTATAATATTGTATGAATAAAACATGCACGTCTATTTATTACCTGACTTGTTGTTTAAATAAATAGCACTTGTTTGCATATTCATCGGGTGCGAAATTAAGCAAACTTTTCAAATACCCATTGAGCTATGCACCCCGCATACAATCCACACTTAATGATCGACAGCAATTACGAACTTTTCTAATTTTAAATTTAATTAAGCGGTCGTCTCCCGGCGCCCGATACTACCAATCATGAATAATTTATTCAATCCTGCATTATTTAAATCCTGAATATTCGCACGCGTCAATTAATGGTCTTATTCAGCGGAAAGGTATTCATATCATGCCTATAAATTCCTTAGAAAGTTGCTAGAATAAAAATCGGATCTGCTATTTTCCTGTAGATCAAAAATCAATACCACATTAATTATGCTTGGCTGATTCGGAGGGGAAAAGAGGTACGAGATAAGGTAATTATTGAAGTTAGGGACTTGGAAATCGAAACTAACGAAAGTAGAGTGGGTTAATGTTAAATTTGTGTGAACAATACATTAAGAAGGTTATTTATCGTACGTGCTAAGCTTATATAATTAAGGACTTAAGTTTAGATTAAAGTAATTTTGGTTTCTTTTAGCGTCTAGTGAACAACAAAAGAATATTAATATGCTATATATTATTTTAGGTACATAGTAATGAAGAAATTAAGTTTCTACTATCTTAATTAATTATTCGGGAAACTCTATTCTTTTTGTTGATAATTATTTGATTCTTTCCTTATATATATATTTTCGTGTTTTTTCTAATTATAAATTGAAGCCAATTACATTCCTGTTACCCGAGCAAATAAAACAAGAATAATGAAGACATAAAACTTAAGTTATGGCCGACATTTCAATTGAAGTGTGTGTAAAATTTCTCATTTCCAAGCGCTGTTAAACGAATATGTGCAGTGAAATATGAATCTATAAATTTATAATAGCTGGTAGTAATTACGGGTTTCATTGAACTTGAAGTATGAGAGTTCATATTCCATTCTATTCGGGCGGACGGATTGTAAAGTTTATGGATATTATCGTAGCTGCGGTAATTCAAATCCTCTAATTGAAATATTCGAATGTGGCCTAAATTTACATGCAACAATTTGACTTAATTATAACTTCAATCCAATACTTAATTATAAGTTTAATAATAGGGTAACTTTATTAAATATATAGGTCATATAGAGTCTGTGCTTTACTAATAAGAACTCTTCATACTGCGTTCAAAAAATAAAGAAATATTTTAATAAGAAAGTAATCAGAAATGTATATAAATAACATAGCAAATTAGGAAAAAAATGTTTATTATGCATTTTAACATACTAACATGTTGTGTTCTAAAATAAATCTACTTAATGTAATTAAATTTAATCAGTACAATAAACTATTCGCTACATTCTGGTTGTTAATTAGTAACTACACGAAATCGCACATTCGGAATTAAACTTCTTCACAATGACTTCTCGTGAAATTCCTTCCTATCTCAGACGGCAATTATTCGTAAGTGAATATACGTTTAACCCGCGCTGACATTCATGTGATGAAAGCTTTCTGCAAATTTGCTGAATCCCCCAGATATGGAAAGCTTCCATAATCCGCAAACACTGAAAGCCCCCAAGCTGGGCGTAAGTCCTTGTTTAAACTACTAATGAATATAAATAGTGGCCGTGTATAAGAAGAATACAGATGGCCCGACATTTTTATTCAGCCGACTGATATCTTATTAATCTCTTGAAAAATAACGCTAAACATACTGAATGCATAAGAGATAAGCGCTTAATTCACAAAACGGAGGCTATCCACTTCATAAAACTACTTTAAAAGCGTCGGTTATTAAAACATTAAACTTTAATACTAACTTAGCAAAAAAAAACACCCATCCGCCGGAAGTAGGAACAACTTTTGCGATCCATAAAAATGAGAGCGAAAGGGAATAATTTGGCAAGCTGTAATGCCCATTAATCCAAACCCTTGACATAAGGAACACTGTTTTTTAATTAATTTCCAAAGCCATAATCGTATTTCGCAAACTATACCGCCCAAGAAATACGATTTTATTTACCGAAAGGACGAGCCTAAGTGTCTCTCA
This sequence comes from Ontholestes murinus, assembly GCA_963969525.1. Lineage (NCBI taxonomy): Eukaryota > Metazoa > Arthropoda > Insecta > Coleoptera > Staphylinidae > Ontholestes > Ontholestes murinus. The sequence continues at coordinate 16,992,997 of OZ018390.1, forward strand.
AGTTGATAAAGTGTCTTTCCTTGTAAGCGGCCAACGGTTTTTATACCCAAATCGTCCGATAAAGTCACGACTCGTCATCTGATAAAAATAAATCGGAGGAAATAAAACACAATTAGTTATTTAAGTAAGTTTAAGAGCGATTAGATGAAATGGAATTAATTTACTGATTTTGCAATTGGTGTTTACTATAAATTCTTCAGGCGTTAGATATAAATGCATGAGGGTATTTGCGTTATGACAAGTTTATTCCTTAGGCACATAAATTATTACGTTAATCTAGCGAAGCTTGAAGCTGAATTAGCGTTTGCCTGGAGTTTCCGCATAGGATGAGATCATCCCTACTCCGGCATTAATCAATGTCTGGTTTGAAATTTCAAGACTGACTAGTGCTTTTATTTTAGGTTAACAATCCATTCTCCGCGAATTTAAAACATTAATAATAAATCTTACGTAGGGAAACTATATAAGGAAAATAATTTGTTTGCGCAGCCCTAAGAACCATTAGATGCAAGGATTAAAAGTTTTAGGCCTTATATTGTGCAACGGGTGTAAAACGTTCAGGGCAACTTTCTATCCACTTTCAAAGTTTTGAAATTATCAGCTAATTGGAAGTGTCTAGGTAAGCGAAATTAATCGCCAGTAAAAACAGAAACTACTAGCTCTAAAGAAGTTGATGATAATTTTTTTGTATTTGTTTCTCATTAATCACTTGATCAAACAATATTTTAATAATAATAATGATTGAATAGTTGAGGCTGTTATTTGTTGAAACTTCATATCCTAATCACTTTGGTAAATTTTCGTAAATAAAATACGATATCGTGATTAGTGATTAGTGTAATTAGAATAATAATTATTTTTTCTCCACATTATTATTTTAATACAGTAAATAACATTTATTATTTATTTATTATATATAATATATCATATTGTAGAATAAAAATAATAAATACTTTATATTACTCTACAAAATACTTGTTTATGTAGAAATCCTTTCTAAAATGAAAATTACGAGTTAATTTCTTAACGAGGGAATTAAATTTTTTGTCCTACATCCAATATTTACGCTAATTAATAAAGCTAGGGCAAACTCTCAAACATAGTTTCTGACGTGCTGTTAATGTGCACCGCGAAAAAGAAAGCAAGGCAAAACAAAAATATCAATTACATAATGGAGGCAACAAACACAATTAATTAATTAGTTCTGGCAATTAATTACGTTTTACGTGAGCGGTCAGTTCTGGTTTAAAAGCGCGTCTAGTGGCGAATTTCAGCGTTTTCCTGTGATGATGAATGGTGTTGGGATTTCGTCCTACATAAGCCAACCTGAACTCTAAGTACATTAAACCGATGAACGCCTAAAGTCTAGACAGTGAATTATCACACTCCGCATACGATTACGGAATAGGTGTGTCCTCATAAATTTCTGTCCTGTGCTCTGAGGGGGACGATTTACATTTAGAACGACGTTTATTAGATAATGTGTATCGGCTTACATGTAGACATTTTGCGTGGGAGCGTGTGCAATAATAGGATACGCTTTTTTTAAATATAAAGATGTAAAATATTGTGTATTAAGGTGAAATATTTGATAAAAGGACCGAACGAAATTGCTTCTAAAATTACGGGATCCTTTATACACATATATTTTCAAATGAAAAAATGTCATATTATCCTTGAAAATATTTCTTTCCCTTTTTGCATCTATAGTTATATCTTTTTAAATTTAAAACAGATCCTATTTTTACTTTCCCTATATATATACAGGGTTATTCACGCTATACGGCACGGAATATTGTGGCTAAAATACGTGACTTTCAAAAAGTTTCACTTTGGGGATATATAAGGGTCTATTAGGGCTACTTTTTAAAATTACTTTCATAATATACAGGGTGTCCCAAAAACCCTAAAAGTATCAAAGTTGTGTTTTTTTTAATGAAACATCCTGTATTTTATTGCATTTTTGGATCCTTCGATCAAAATAAGTGTGTGTTTTAATAAGGTTTTTATTACTTAAACCTTAAGGTTTTTGAAATAATTTGAATTTTGTAAAAATTTAACCTAATTTTCATGTTTCAAATACTTAAAAAGTAATTAAGTTATGCATACCAAATTTACACTGAAATGTAACAATAGATCATATTTTATTTTCCAAGTATAATAAATTTGACATCTTATACCGGGTGTAAAAAAATTGGAATTAAACAAATGAGAACTTTAAATGGCTATAACTTCATTAATTTAAATGGAACGCTATATTTATTAATTTATCAGCAAATTCACGTTTTAATTACCTATCGAATGGTATTTATATCTTAAATGTTAAGTCTTCTCGTTTTTACAGAAAACGCCAAAATATTGTTTATTGCACCGTTTTAGTACTTTCTAAGTAAAAATTTTAATGTATCTAGTTTTCTATGGTATTTAAAAACGTAAGATAATTAATTTAGTCTGTTACTTTAGTTTAAAAAGCCTATCTTTTGTTATAGTTGTGTTATTTCGCGTTTTTGTGTTAGATCGTTAGTAATCGTTATTGTTTGAACATGTTGTTGTATTTAATAGTAAAATATGAAAATTAACACAGATTTTCTTATACTAGGATTTTTATAACTGACACTTCCAATTTCTTTAAATTGGTTTAATAGTCTCTCAAAAATGGCTGGCTTAAGGTGATTTTTTCGGGAAACCTTTAAGTATAAACTCGACAAGCCAATAAACAATTTTGATGACATTCTCCAAGTATACAGATAATACCCCCTTCTTTCGAATAAATCTTCATTTTTTACCAAAAAATACAACAGCGATGTTTAAACAATAACGATTACTAACGATCTAACACAAAAATGCAAAATAAGACAACTATAACAGAAGACAGGCTTTTTAAACTAAAGTGGCATATTAAATTAATTATCTGGCGTTTTTAAATACCATAGAAAACTAGATACATTAAAATGTTTACCTAAAAAGTACTAAAACGGTGCAATAAACAATATTTTGGCGTTTTCTGTAAAAACGAGAAGACTTAACATTTAAGATATAAATACCATTCGATAGGTAATTAAAACGTGCATTTGCTGATAAATTAATAAATATAGCGTTCCATTTAAATTAATGAAGTTTTAGCCATTTAAAGTTCTCATTTGTTTAATTCCAATTTTTTTACACCCGGTATAAGATGTCAAATTTATTATACTTGGAAAATAAAATATGATCTATTGTTACATTTCAGTGTAAATTTGGTATGCATAACTTAATTACTTTTTAAGTATTTGAAACATGAAAATTAGGTTAAATTTTTACAAAATTCAAATTATTTCAAAAACCTTAAGGTTTAAGTAATAAAAACCTTATTAAAACACACACTTATTTTGATCGAAAGATCCAAAAATGCAATAAAATACTGGGTGTTTCATAAAAAAAACACAACTTTGATACTTTTAGGGTTTTTGGGACACCCTGTATATTATGAAAGTAATTTTAAAAAGTAGCCCTAATAGACCCCCATATATCCCCAAAGTGAAACTTTTTGAAAGTCTCGTATTTTGGCCACAATATTCCGTGCCGTATAGCGTGAATAACCCTGTATATATATAAACTGTGTGTTACATGAAATTTGTATAACAAGTAATTGTAAAGAATCCAAAATTAAGTAAATTATTAAGAATAGCCTTTTGCGTAACTTCTTAGTTTTGGAGAAATTGTAAGGAAAATATTATGATGGCGATATCACCATTTTTATATTTCTTTACATTTTACAATTTTTAATTAAAACCCTCGCTTATGATCTACTGATTGGAAGGTCGGATAAAGGGCACCCAACCACCCTACATATACATGATAACCTCAAATATTAATCGTTGATGATTTTGCTGCAAAAAACAATAAAATCTCATATCTAACAAAAAATATAGCATAATCCAAATTTACGTTTAAATATAAATGTCCTTCTATAGCTGATACTATCTATTTTAGATTTGAAGTCTGTCTACCCATCCTGCTTAAAAATTTGATTAATTTCGATATCAAAAATTTTTCTTTAATTCAAAAAGTTCTGTAAAATTAATTTACACCAAACCACAAGACGATCAGTAATTGAAATTTATATGTATGTGTAGGGTGGGTGGGTGGCCTCTATCCCACCTTCCAATCAGTAAACCATCATCAAAAATTATTTGAAAAATATGTATAATTGAGATTTATTTATACATATTTTTCAAAAAAAATGCAAAAATTTAAAAAAATTTATTTTATCTCTAGATTTTAAATCAGCAAATATCTAGATAAAATTAGTTCCAATAACCCTCTTTTATACACACTACAGTTTCTTGTACAGATGTCGGTGATGGTTATATGTATTTTTAAAAGCTTATCTTCTTTAGTTTAATATTTCTTTGCGTCAAATTTTCTTTCTTTCTTTTTTTCCAAAATTGGGATAACTTTATAAATATTATTTTTACAATCGCATTGATATTAAACCAGTGTAGTGATTAATTTCTAGTCTACAAGTATCTTCTTGATGTAAATCATCGAGAAATATTTTAAAAAAATTGTAATTAATTTCATTGGATACAACGAGGCGATACGGAATTAAAGTTTATATATATATATGTAGGGTGGGTGGGTGGACTCTATCCCACCCTCAAGTCAGAAAAACGTAATCAAAAATTATTTGAAACTGTTTGAAAATATCTATTAAATTTAGCAAAAATGTTACGAAATTTACAACTTACAACTTTTAATTCTCTGGGTTCAAAGAAACCCACCCACCCTACATATACATATAAATTTAGAATTTAGAATTTAAAATTGAGCAAATTATTGAGAATAGCCTTTTTGCGTAATCCTCATAGTTTTCGAGAAAAATATAGGGAAAGTATTATGTTGGCCGCATCATCATTTTATATATTTTTTTTTACGCCCATTAAGAACGAATAAAATACTGAAACAAATTTCTTAACGAAAATTCTAACAATTTGGAGGAGAACAAAAATTACTGAAAAGGTTCAGAATAATAGAAGTGAACTCTTAAAAAGGGAAAATTGAATTTTAGGAAAATTCTATAAAATCGGAAAAAAATTGCTAGAAAATTTCAAAGAAATTATTAAAAAATAAAACTTAGAACAGAACAGAAAGTTGGCAAAATTTGAAAGTAAAATTACTAGAAATTTAGAGAAATACTGATTTTAGTAAACATTTTAAGAGTTTGGAAAAGATTAGAAATTCTTTTTTGTATCGAAAAATTCGCAAAATTTGAAAGAGAAGTTACTAGAAATTTAGAGAAATATTAATTTTAGTAAAAATTTTAACAGAATAGAAATTCTTTTTTGTTCGGAATTTCTGTTCTCTTCCAAACTTTTAAAATGTTCACTAAAATCAATATTTCTCCAAATTTCTGGTAACTTTACTTGCAAATTTTGAGAACAATTTTGTGTGTGTCTTTCCTTTTTTCTAAATCAAATTCTACAGCGCCAATTAAACGAGTACAAATTACAAATAAGCAATTTAATTTCCAACAATTTGAGTTTAAATAATCGCCATTTTGTTTCCAAGCAAAAAACTTCAAATGTTTCACCGGAATATTAAAAACATATTCATTGCGGATGGATTGTATGTTTTTTGAAGATTTTTTAAGTGAAGATGTTAATTTTACGATGTTTTAAACCACCGAAAGCAATTTGATTTCCAACAATTTGACTTTCAACAATCGCCATTTTGTTTCCAAGCAAAAACCTTCAATTGTATTCATTTCAGATGGATTGTGTCGTTTTTGAAGATTATTTAATTGAAGATGTTATTTTTTTTTGTTCATTTCATTTATTTTTTCAGCAATGTTACAAAATGCTACGAAAAAGTGCTGCTTTCTCATTTTTTTGACAGTGACCAACTGCTTTTATCGTTTGTCAATTGTTTTATCTTAACAATTTTCGAACATTCGCTTAATTTTTTATTGATTTAGTTTATTAATTTATCGTACTTATTTGTTTATTTATTTAGCTCATTGAACTGATTTTATCAATTGCTTATTGCTTTTTGAAAAAAAAAAAAACGTTCGTTGACCAACACGTTTTCAATTGTTTTCTATAGAGACATTTTTTGAATAATAATTTTCAATTGTTTTCGCTAATATTCAACTGATTTTATTTATTTTCAATTCAATTGTTTTAAACAAATTTAATGCAGCTGTGTGAAATATTTTTTTTAATTTTAACAAATGTCATATTTTATTTTTATTTTCTGATAAATTTTTACTTTAGAAAAGCTTTCCAATAATTTAAACTATTTTTTTTTCTAATTTTCAATTGGTTTTCGTTCGTCAAGATTTAATTGATCGTCCGTTGTTTTTAGAGATTGTCAATTGTTTCTATTCTACCAATTTCTAATACATTTTTTAGTATATTTAACTATTTTTATCATTTTTCAATTGTCTTCGTTCGTGAAGCTTTAATTGATCGTAAATTGCTTTTAGGGGCTGCCAATTGTTTTTTAAGGGCCAATATTTTTCTTCCTATCGTTCTTCTGTTTATGTTAATTCCCAATTATTTTAAAACAAATTTAAACTCATTTTCTTACAGTTTTTAAATTTATTTTAATTTTATTTTATAACTTTCAATTGTTTTCGTTTGTAATTTATGTCCACCTTCTTTGATTGTTTTTTCTTTACAAACATTCCAACCATTTTTTTACCATAAATAATTATTTGTGATTCTGTAATGATTCTGTAACATTCAAATGTTGTAGTGTTTTTAACGTTTTCAATTATCTTCAAAAGGTTCAATTATTATATCACATTTTTTTTTCAATTTAAGCTGTTTTTTTTGATAGTTTTCAATTGTTTCTTTTCGTTACATTTGCTGTTGTTTCTTTATTGTCAGTTTAATTTTTAATAACAATTTTGATTTAATGTAACTTTATTTAAAATATTTTTTGTTTTTATCGTTAATATTCAAATTCTATTATTGATTATCAATTATTATTGTACCTGGAAAATTTCAACTATTTTTACTAATTATTATTGTTGTTTTCGTCCGTCAAGCTTTAATTGATTGTTTTTAGCTATTATTGTAACTATTTATAATAATTTTCAATTGATTTTGTTCATCAAATTAAGGTCAAAACCTTTAAGTGTTTTAATAATTTTTTGGAGTGTTGTTTAATTTGTTTTAAACTTTAGCTTTCTTTTTCTAAATCACCGCGTCATATTGTTTCTATCAATTATTTTTTATAACTAATAACTCCAATTGTTGTTTAGAATCTCACTTTAGAAAAATCAAACACTTTTTTGCGTTTCTTAATAATTTGTGTAAATATTTTTTTGTTCGATATCCTTTTTTTAATTTTAGTAGTTGTAATTGTTTTGTTTTTTAGAAATTCAATTGTTATAGTGCTTTGATATTTCATTAATTTCGTCTGTTATTTTCTTCCTTTATTAAAAACTAACTGAATATTAATTGAATAGAATTAACTTAAAATATTCTTGATCAAAAGATGTTCTAGCGTACTCTTGACCTACCACAATAAACAGTGCAATGGCCGATCGTACTCCTGACCTGCACAAATAAATTACACTTTGAGGTAGGTCAAGAGTACGCTGGAGTTTTAACCAGGAAGTAGGCGCTAGGTTAACGTATAGTTTATGTAGGAGTACGCTAGATAAAAGGAGGGTATAATTTATTAAGGCTAGATGTGCTTTTTTATTTGCTTTTTTTAATCAATTTAAATATCTTTTGAAAATTTACAATTATTTTTACGATTTCTTTTAAATTGTTTTGAGAAATTTTTCTTTATTTTTCTTTTGTTAAGAACTGTTCAATTAAAAGTTTAAACTATATTAAATCTAATTTTAAACATTGTTGACGGTTTTCAATAGTCAATAGTTTTTTCTTTGTAAAATGTAAGTTTTTTTTTTAATTTGCTACTTTTTTGTTTACTATTTAAAACAAAACTTCCAACTGTTTCGCTACTCACTCTCTTGATAATGAAGTGTTTTTTTGTGTTGTAAAATTTAAACTTTTTCTTTTTGCGAAAATCTCATGGTTTTCGAGAAAAATATAAGGAAAGTACTATGATGGCCACATCACCATTTTATTAGTTATTTTAATAATAAAAAATATGGCTAATAATTATTAAATATATTATCATGTATTAATTGCACTAATATCATTAATAGAGAAATGGGAGGAATGGGAAAATATTAGAAATAAAGCATGGAATAAGTAAATCTGTACAAACTACTCGGTTTAAATAGGAAATCCTTTAAATACTCGATAGTTAAAATGTTCCTCACAGAAGCGAGGGACAACAACATGAATTTGTTTATCCAAAAACTATATACAGAGTGATATCCAGAAATTACTTAACCTATTGTCGTCTTTGCAATTATGCAGTAGGAAAGCAGAATTAATAATAAAGGTGGTCCCAAGTTAGACTCCTGCGGAACACCGGTCTTCATTGTATATTCAGTGGACAGAAAATGATTATATTAAAAATAGGCCTTCCTACAACTTAAGTAACTCTGGAAACAATTTATAAGCCCGTTATTAAATCCACAGTTAGATAACTTTTGCTATAAAATATGATGATAAACTTTATCGAATGCCTTAGACAGGTCAGCATATATAAAATCTACCTGCAAGTTCCTGTCAATACTACTTGAAACAAACTGCGTTATCCCTAATAAATTAGTAACCGTGGAACAAATTTGCATAAATCCATGTTGATTAGGTCACCTAACCTAACCTAACCTAACCTAACCTAACCTAACCTTATTTAGGTGATAATATTGGTTGTACTTAATAATAAAGTTGATTGTAAATAGATATTCAAAATTAGACAGGATACTAATAGGTTGATAATTTTTTATATCTACTCTATTAAGAGGAATCATATCGCGTAGGTGTTAAAAATCACGGCACTATAAGCGGGGTAATCTCCCACTACTACCAAATATCTCCTCTCAGGCGCGAACCAATTAGAACTATCCCCTTCCAATTGATTTCTATTTATTAGCTCTATAACTAAAGTTGTTCACTTAAAAGTAGATTGTTTACTGTCAGGCATGAATTAGCGAGGGTCAGCAACGTCGCAGAAGAAGAACCGAGAAACAAGGAAAACAAATGTCTTTCAAGACAACAAGATTTCTTGAGTACCAGATCAATCGCCGATATATGGTTAGCTAACTCAAGTCATCCTGTAACCCTTATCGCTGAATCAGAACTTTCGGTTTGTAATCCTATCAATCACGTCTTATGTTACCAATAACGGCTCAACATCGACAGAAACGTTTAGAGTGATGTAAAGTATATTTTATCATTTATTACTTTATTCAACAGAAATAATTTCATTCAAATTAGTGTTGCTTTGATAGTTGTACTATTTGTAACACGCAAATTAATTTGTATTATTCAATGTCTGTCGAAGTATTAGCTAGAGAAGTAGTTGTTTCAAATTAATTTGTTTTGTAGTCTTAGTAAGACTCATTGTTGTAGATTCACGAAATGTTTTCGTATTTTTAAATTTATTAAGATACTTTTTTATGATTTATTGATTGGAGGGTGGGATAGTGGCCACCCACCCACCCTACATATAAAAATGAATTCAAAACACAACAGTGCTTTTGAAACCATTACAAACATCTGTATTATTTTCGGTTTTTGTTAGAAATTATTATCTACATTATTTTTGTTTTGATTTAATTAACTTCAACAGATAAAAGTGTCAATATTTATGTAGGGTGGGTGGGTGTCCTCTATCTAGGAATGCGAAATTTAAGAACTTCATAATTATTATCAAATATCTATCGGGTATACTACTTGTAAAATGAGCAACATTGAAATCACAATCATTAATATAAGATAATAGAGCTTTCAGAAATAATTCTGTATACTCAGCAGATAAATCTGTAAGAATATACAACACAAATACTTTAAATCTGCCAATTATAGATTCACACAGTAATAAATTAACGGAAAATCTTTATCAATATCGGAGAGATCAAGTTGTTTATTAAATATCTGGCATTTACAAGCGATTACAGATCCTAGACCTTGTTTTCTTCTAGTTGCTAAGGAATTTCGGTCCTTTCTTGAGACTATGTATTCAGAAGTGAATACTTTCTCCGAATTGATGTAGTCTGTTAACCAGGTCTCCGAAAGAGTGATTATATTGAGTTCCCTGTCACTAGTTGATACGAAGTGTGGCTATTAAATAATAGGACTGAAGTTATACCACTTCTTACAGTAGTATTTTTTTATATAGTAGAAGTTTGATCACCTTTAATGTACTTCCCTATACCGCTTCATAAGATGTTTCCATAGTTCCAATCAGTGCTGGAAGTCCTCTTCTGCCAGCTGGTTTAGAACCTCCTTCGCTTTTGCTTTAACCGCTTCCACACTTTCAAATCTTGTTCCCTTCAACGCCGATTTAACCTTGGGTCGCATGGCGCAAGGTCAGGGGAGTATGGTGGATGTTTCAACACGGCGATGTCGTATTTTGCGAGGAACACTTTCACAAATAAGGCTGAATGTGCTGGTGCATTGTCTTGGTGAATGATCCAGGACTTGTTCTTGGTCATGGCCTTCTCACACGCTCACGCAGGGCCTTTAGAACCTCTATGTAGAAAATGTTGATTTACCGTCTGACCCTCGGGAACCCAGTGAACGTAGAAAATGCCACGAATATCGAAAAAGACAATCTTCATTGCCTTGAATTTAGATTTGCTCATTCTGGCATTTTTCTGTCTTGGTGAGCTTGGGTTCTTCCAATGCATGGATTGCCTACTTGTTTTAGGATCGTAAGTAAAAAACCACGATTCATTACAAGTAATCATCTTGTCTAACATATCTGGATCAGTGGCGAGGTTGTTAAGGATGTCAGTACAAATGTTCTCTCTTGATTCCTTTTCATCGAGAGTAAGTAGTTTCGACACCATTTTTGCGCAAACCTTCCGCATGTTAAATGATACTTGTAGGTATTTGTAAATTTCTATCATTTCAGCAAGCGCTCGGATGCTCAAACGACGATCAGCGCGGATTAATTTATCAATTTTGCCAATGTTTTCATCCGTTTTTGACATTGAACGTTTTCCGTCGTTTCACGTCCTTCTTTAAACCGTTTAAGCCACTACAACGTTAGTGTATAGGATAAACATTCATTTTCGAAGCCTTTTTTGCCAATTTTCCACAGTAACAAGAAACTTGAGGTTGCTCCTTCTGACCACTTGGAATATTTCCGACGCGCCACTATTGCGTCGACTAATTCAATGAGCTGCTACAGTCAAAATGAGCGACCTGCTGGCTTGTCCAACGAGCTCATGGTGGGGGAGGAATCATCAATCACATTGTGGACCGCTCGCAGTTTGCTGAAAGCGGCATCAGTCCGATTTATAATAATAATTATTTTTGAAAGTACTTATATAATTTTATTCATATAAAATGAAGATGAACTTTCAACATCTGTCAGCCTCATCAATCAATTATTAAATAGCCACACCTCGTATGTAATGTTCATGGGTTTTGCTGTTTAGCATGAGATATCTGTAATTATTTGTTGCTGTTGCGGCATAAGAAGCACCAAAGAAGGTTAATTACGGACAAGGAACAACGCGGTAAATATTAAAGGCATGAATAGTATGGCCACTATCAAAAGCTGTTGACATCATTATAGGGTCGTTTAACGAAATGGACGTCAAAATAAGCGAATTAAGAACCTACCATTGAAACGTTGATTGCGTTAAAGGAAATAACAGACAAGATCTTGAATCTAAAGCATATAAGAGTCAGATTATTTAAGTGTTATAAAGAATGTAGAATCGCTATACGATGATGCTACAATTTCTGAAAATACGACCAGCAATCCAAAGACTGCGAAGGGAAATGATTAGGGTAAAGGGAAATATACGAACAAAGTGTAGCAGTGAGGCTTTTTGTCCCATATGTATTAAAAAAGGACACATTTCTTAAACAGTTAATGTGCTAAGTTTAGAACACAATTGTCGAAAATGAAGAATGAATAGTTAAAAAGAATAAGCAATCACTAATACCCCAGAGCAACTTGGATCGCTGTAAAGGGACGATGAACCTCTTAGACCAAATTATAGATAAAAGCTCATAGATCTGACCATTATAACTGATCCAAATCAAAGATTAAATATGAAAGGGAATTGGATAACAAATAAGAATATGGGCATTGGCATGCGAGTTTATAACAATAAAGCCAAAGTACGTAGAATATGTACCAACATAAACAACCTTGTAACGGCTGAAATGGACACATTTCTAATTATAGCATGCTATATTCCATCAAGAAATACTCAATTCAATTTGAATCGACCCTCAACGAATTTGATTACTCAATAAACAATGAAAGCGACAAAGAAAGAAGTCATTATAGAGGGAAATCTTAAATGCCGGCTATGGGAAGGTAATAACGACGACCAATAAGGTATAATACTGAGGGAATGAATGGCCCAACATAACCTCATAATAAACAATGATGGCATAAAGCCAAAATTTGTTGGACCACTGGGCTAATTATTTATTGATCTCATGTTGAGTACAACATAGAGAGGAATCCAACTATGTTACATAACTAGACAGTCACTGATGACGAAAATCGAATAGTTTTACATAATATATATTTGAAACAAAACAACACAGTTGGGATGGTTTCACATTTATTGTTGAACACCGCAACATGTTCCGCCACACAATGACTTCATCAGGCAGATGAATAATAAAGCTACTTTGTGGCGAAACATGTTGCAGTGTTCAACAATAAATGTGTTGTTTTATGTCAATTTGTTATGGAGTTTCATCATGTATCCGCCTCGCAAATTCAATATAATATATATTTTACCATTTTCACAAAGATAGCTAGCGCAGAACATACCAAGCAAAGAGGCAAAGCACCTGGATGGAATATTGATGTAAATAAAATAGACAGATATGTAAAGCAACTATAATTGGAGCTGAATAAGGATTTTAGGTCCATAGCAGGTATAAAGGCAATAACTGCTGCATGTAATAAAATATTTAATGCGAAAGGAAATTGATCCCAAAATACGGTACATTGGTGGAGGCTAGATAAAGGTAAAGCAAGGATAGAAGCGCATGTTGCCAGATGACGTTTGATCAGAGTCAAACAATCTAGAGGACCAAAATAGCAGCAATTAGAACCCCTACAAGGGTTCTATAGACTATAGACTATAATATTGGAAACAAAATGAACTGTTTTACAAATCCATCACTACTATCAACCAACGTACACTAGTCATTGGTGAAAAATTCGCAACAAAACCCTTTTATCTATTCCTTATAAATAAATTGTGTGTTATGAAGACTAACAAATTTAGTCAATGGTGTTTTAGGAACGAAAGTTAAAATTAGTGTCGAAAAATCGAAGAACGGCAAAATACTCAATTAATCTTGACGGGCCATCTAAGAACATTTGTAGCAAATTGGTGAAGTAATATCTTCTTCTCCGAAGAAAGTAAAGCTAATTGATTTTCCATATTCAACATATTTCTACTATGACAAAATACAGATATGTCTTCTTCAATCAGTGATAGAAAAAAATGAGTACTCAATGACAATTCAACGCAAAAGGGAAATAACCGTCATAAAGTATGATAAAAACAAGTTTTCGCCCCCCGAAAAAAATGCACTTTAATCTTTTCTCTTATATTCTATGCAAATAAATTTGTTAGAAAGTGTTAATAGTGACGCCACCTAGCACAGTCTAGTACAAGAAAGAAAATATGATTGGCCATCTATCGACATAAAAATAGACTAAAAAAATAATGTAAAGAGCTGCATGGTTGTCAGAATCCGTGAATTTTATTGAACACAATGCACGTTGGATTCCAAAAGAGAAAAATACCCTTTTTCAACATGTTCGTGATTCAATGCACAAGGAAGACAAAAATTTTCAATTGCATATGTTGCTACTACAAAGATGCCATTTTGAAGGTTTGTATAAAATCACATTTATTATTCCACCATCTGTTTTTCATCATGTGCTACATATATGGTTCAGAATCGTCACCAAAAAATAGGCAAAGAATTACTGCTGCTGCTTAATATTTTTAGGGATAAGGACGATGATCCCATAGGTTGGAACGACGATGAAGTGCCGAATGAAAACACCAAATCGATTCCAATGGCACCTATAAACCCGGAAGTAAATGCCCAAGTAAATAATAACATGTTTTCATTTGAAGATAGCCAGTCTGTGAAAGAAATAAAAGTTGCACTTTCCGATGCTCCACCTGTTCACCAACCCCGAATAGTGAGTCGGTGAAAAACGAAGAGAATGAGTTTCTTCAAAAATTAAAAGCAAATCCTAATAAACAAGTTAATGTCCGAAAAAGAACTAACTAAAAAGGAGCATGTTTTTTTGTAAAAATGTGGATGTTTTATTAATTAAGTTTTTAGTGCTGCAAAAAATAGGGATCAACGCACAGGAATTGGAAAGCCCAAGGTAATTTTTGCAAATATTTCCACTAGTATGGTTCAGTGTACTAACCTCTACGAATTTCAGAATGGCAAGTTTAGCAGTTCCCCTGGTTTTAAACAGCTTGTCGCTGAAGAGATTTTTTTTAGTTATGACAGCTCGTGATTTTCATCAACGGACAACGATAGATTTTAGTAACATCATATAAATCTATTTGGAGTGGGAGAGAGCGAGGCTTCAAGTGATTATCCTGGCCAGAATCATGCCTTTAAATTTTCTACAAGAAATATATTAAACTCAGTGATTTATTCGATCCTGCTGTATGGAATCTGGATCTGAGGGGAGTCCTTAAAGATAGAAACATACAGGAAAATAAAATTGAGACAAGCGTATCGCACAGCCTCAATGGAGGCACTACATGTAATTTCTTGGACTCCACTGATAGAACTGCAGACCCAATAAAGACAATTGTCATATGAAAGGAAAAATGACTGCAATAATAATGAAAAGCGACAAACCGTTATCGAGAAATTTACAAATAAATGGAAAATTACAAACAGGCAAGACAAACTGGACTAAACAATTGGTGAACAATCAGGAAAAATGGTACAAAGGAAAACATGGAGAAATAGTTTACCATCTCTGAAAATTTCTCAGTGGATACGGTGCTTCTAGTGCAAATCTGAAGCGATTACATTTAGCAGAGTAAGATAACTGCATATATTACGGATGAGAGGATACAGTACAGAATATGCCTTCAAAAGCGACCGCTGGAAGAAAGAAAGGAGGAGAATCTAGAAGAAGTATAGAAACAAATATAGAGACTAACAATTTAATAAACTTAATACAAAACAAAGAAAGTTATAACTGAAATACTGATTAGAAAGTGGAAAGTAAGAGCGAAAAAGGGGTAAGGTAATACAATATGGCTATTTCTAGGCCAAACTTCCCAAGCGCGAATTATATTTTAGGAACTTAGAAATTACTTTTTTTAAAAGATTATGATTTATTTTATTAATTATTATTATTATTATTAATTTATTATTTATACGTGAACAGCGAACTAACAGAGGAATGAATACATGAGTGTGGTAAGGTGTATTTATAAGATTATTTTATCATTTCTTCGTCAGCGGAATGTCGACGTGGGTGGTGCGATAACTCCTCTATCCGCAGAAGTGACTTCGGGATCAAAATGGGCCTGATGGAACGTCCAGGGGGATATCGTCTTGCACAGACATATTTCTTTTAATTTTTTGTTTAATTATAGGAACACATTTAATTATTAAGAAAATTATAATTATTATTAAAATGAATGGTATTGTGTATTGCAGCCAATTAGTTTCCTCTTTCTGAATTTCAATTAATTTTTGTGATTCAACGTGTTTTTCCAAATTATGTAAGTGTTGTTTTAGTGTAGTGAATTTAGACATGTCTACTCCTGTTAGGTTTAATGGTTTTAATCGGTTCCTTTCTTGAATTTCAGCTTCAATCTTGGGCATTGTTATTATTGATGGTGAATATTCGTTTTTAAATTTTGGTAATAATATTCTGTAATCAAAGTGTCCTTTACAACCATATGTTAGAGTAATTAAAGTGTTTCCAGATATTGATTTTCGTTGTTTTGTTTTAGATGAACATTGAATTTCGATGGTTTCCTGGTTTGCGGCAATTAAAATCCATGTGTTGCTATTTTCAATTCTTATAATTTGGTTTCCAAAATTAGAAATCTTTCGAGGCGAACATGTTCTATGGGTGGCATATGTAATGAGTTGAACAGGACATGTTTTTTGTTGTATGTTCTTTAAAACTTTTGCTTCACACAAATATTATAGATTTTGTAGATAAATACATATTTCATCTTGTTCAATAAATGTCTTTTCGTTAATTAAAATAAATTTTGAGTTTGGAATTATTATTTCGTTGTTTTCATTTAGCATTTCTTCGTTTTTAAATAAATTGTTAAAATTAGTTTCATATCGTTTTCCGTCTTCAGCATCTAAAGTTCCGGTGATTGTTTTTTCGATAGTACCGATAAAATCAAAAATTCTTCTTTTATTTCTGTGTAATGGTAGTATTTCTTTAATTAAATTGTTTGTGCGTTTTGTCTCCTGTTTTATCATGGTTAATAGTTGTTTGTTGACGTCTGTATTTTCAGCGCTCGCACTCGCATAGTGGCTAATTTGGTCTTCAAATTATTTTCTATGTTCTTTGGTTTTGCCAAATGTTTTGATGATTGGTGTAATATCAATTGAGTGGATTAAACTCCATTCAGATATTATGTTGCTCGCTGTTCCCATTCGGAATGCTATTAGTCCTGGGTGATTGGGTATTTGCTGAATTATTTCTGAATTCGTCCTCCATCTGAAATGACGATTTTAGATTACTTAGATGGACTTTTTTATGTTGATTTGTCTTTATTTGAATCTCTGCAACATTGTTCGGGTGGATGGAAAATAGTTTATAGGGACAATTATATTTAGTGGTCGTTTTGCGTCCTCTTTCTATTTGTTCTTTAAAATAAACGTTTTGGTTGGACCTAAAGTGTGATACGCAGTTTTTCATTATGATAGTTTATGTATTTCTCCTTTTATTTTTTGTTTGTCCTTTTTATTGTATCGTGTAGTGTTTGCATTTCTTTTATATGTTTATTGACGATGTTCTCATTGGTAGCGATTCCGTTTATGTTTTCGATTTCTTCGCCATATAAAATTTCTTGAGGGGTTTTTCCTGTGTTTGTATGTATTGTGTTATAGTAGGCCAATAATGCGAGTTTTGTTAATTCTTCGATACCTTTTGATTTTGTTTCTTCTTTTAATCTAAATATTCGTATGTGTTCTAATAGAGTTGAATGTAGTCTTTCAATTCGTTCATTTGAATCAGGGTGATTTGGAGTAACGAAGTGAATTTCGGCATTGTGTACTTCCAGAATATCTTGTATTCATGTGTTTTTAAATTCGGTTCCGTTGTCTGTAGTGATTTTCTTCGGTGTCTTATATATCGAAAATAATTTTATTAATTCGTTTGCTATTACTGCTGCTTCCTTCCATAATATTCTCTTTGCGTAACATAATTTTGAAAATGAATCGATGATTGTCAGGAATATTTTTTGTTCAATTTGAATTGTGTCCATAAATAAATGTTCAAAGGGTTGTCTGGATGTTGGAGTTAAATTCAAAGGTATCTGTGGTGGATGCCTGTCGTATTTTGCTTTTTGACAAATTTCACAGCTGTTAATGTAGTATTGGATGGTTTTTAGCATGTTATCAAAATAGTAATTTCGCTTTAATTTATTGTATGTTTCAGTAACTCCTCGGTGATTCGTTTTTCCTTCGTGGTAGATTATGATTACTGTTTTAATTTTAAGTTCCGTTTTTAAATTTTTATTTTCTTTAGTATGCCAAATTATTTAAGGTCCATTGTTATTGAAAATTTCAGAATATAATTTTGATAATTCTGTATATAATTCTTTTCTCGGCGAATACATATGGAAGTTTTCTTTTTCTGCGGTGTAATTTTTTAAGATGTCTACGAAATTTTCCTTTGAGTAGTTGACTTGTAGGTATATTTTTGTAATTCTTCGTTGTCCCAATTTGTCGATCTTTGTTCTCTTTGGATTTTCAGCAATCTTTATTATAATTTGGTGTCTCTCTTTATTAAAGGGATCTTTACTGATTTTAATCGCATGTTTTTGTTTGTTAGTTCTCGTTGAATAAATTGTATCTGTGATTTGTTTTAATTTCTTTGAGTTCTTAGATGTTTAATGGAGATTGTGGATTTTGATAGTTGGGTATTATTGGAATTTCAGGTGTGTTTAATGTTTCTCTCTCTGTGATAATTTCGTCTAATAATCTGGATTCAATTCATCTGGATTTCCGGCCATTGATAAGTTGTCAATTTTCGATAGGTGTACGAGATAAAGCGTCGGCATGTGTTCAATTTTCCTTTATATTAAATTACGTTGTAGTCGAATTCTCCTAATTTAATTCTCCATCGCATTAATTTGCTATTTGATTATTTTAAGTTGTATAGCCATTAGAGGGGACGATGATCGGTATAAATCGTAAATTTGCGTCCATAAAGGTAAGGTCTAAAATATTTTGTTGCCCATACAATTCCTAGTAGTTCCTATTCTATTGTCAAATAATTTTTTTTCTGTGTCATTGAGTGTTCTTGATGCGTAAGTGATTGGTTTGTCTTGTCCTACTGTTCCTTGGGATAATACATCTCCTAGCGCTTCATTGGATGCGTCTGTGGTTAATATGAATGGTTTTGAGAAATCGGGAAATTGTAATATTGGACTATTTGTTAAAAGATGTTTACAAGTTTCGAATGCTGTTATAAATTCTGTTGTGTGTTCGATTTGAGCTCCCTTTTTTAGACATGACGTCATTGGTTTAGTTAATTTAGCGTAGTTTGTAATGAATTTACGGTAATATCTAGTTAGTCCTAAAAATGCTTTAATTTGTTTCACTGTTTTCGGTAAAGGGTATTCCAAAACGGCTTTTATCTTATCTGGATTTGGTGATATGCCTTTTTCTGTAATAATGTTTCCAAGGTATTTAACTTCATTTTGTAGGTATTCAGATTTGTCTAGCTGAATCATAAAATTTGTTGTTCGTAATTTGTCAAATACCTTACTTAAACTCTGAATGTGCTCTTGTAGGGATGTTGAAAATATAATAACGTCATCTAAGTAAACGAGACATATGTCTTGAAGTCCGGTAAGAACATTATCCACAGCTCGTTGGAATGTTGCTAATACATTCTTTAATCCAAAGGGCATTCTAAGGTATTCATAATGTCCTTTATCTGTTGAGAGAGCTGTCTTTTCAATGTCGTCGTTATTCATTTCAATTTGGTGGAAACCGCTGGCAAGGTCCAATGTGGTGAAATAGTTGCATTTTCCTAATTTATCAAATATGTCGGCAATGTTTGGAAGTGGGCAATTTGTCATTTATAGTTTTTTCGTTAAGTTTTCTATAATCTATTACTATCCTCCATTTTCTACATCCACTAGCGTCGATCTTTTTGGGTACAATCCATAGGAGCGAATACCATGGTGAGCTGGATGGTCTTATTATACCTTGTTGCATCATTGAGTTAATTTGAAGTTCTTGTTGATCCAGTATCAATCATAAATTTTGTGTTTATTTTTGGTATTTCTATATATGGTAGTTTATGAAAATTTGAAACGTTTATTTCTATATATTTGAATTGGTATTCGAGGCTTCTATTAGAAAATTTTCGTTTGTTAATTCATAGTTTTCTTCATAAATCTCTTCCTCATTATTTTGTTGGTATTCCTCTTGTTGATATTCTTCGTATGCTGGGTGTTCTTGATATTGTTGATAGAATTCGGGGTTATATGCGTCTCTTGATGGTAAAGTTTTTCTACTGTATATTTCGGTTGTTGTGAATGTTTAAGAGCTGTTGTACCTGATGATACTTCCATCGGTGTTGGTTTAGGTAATTGTCTTGTTTGTGGTCTCTATTACCTTTATGATAATTACATAAATGGACATTATATAAATAATTCATCTAGTAACATGTGGTGGAGACATTACCATCTTAATATTTTTCATTATAAAATTTACAAAGCCGATATTATCTAACTTTCCCAATTAAGTTTATAAGCGTGATTAAAAGTTAACCACCCACTTTGAATCTCCGATGCGTCCTAACTATGCAAATTGCAGCACTAGCTATAATTAAAAAGTTACTTTCCCATTACCTGATGCTACAGCGTTGCAGAAAAATATTGCACGGTACCCTGCGAGTGCATAACTTATCCGCCATAAAATTATGCGGATGCTTAATGAATATATACGAGACGTTCAGGCGTCATTTATTTAATATATTACGAGTAAATGGTAAAATTCTATGGCAAGAGAGATAAAGCATGATGAATGATGGGCGAGCTTTTATGGCCCTAAACTAGCCGCACAATTTAACCCAAAAACTTTTTTTTTCGAAAACAGATAATGATATAAATGAGGACACGAATCAATGGGGTTGCCTTTTGTGTCTACTTAAATCGCGTCCAGAGACTAATGGCTCTTTCTCAGGAAAGTAATTAATATTTTAATAATAACGAATTTTATATTAATTATTTCAATCTCTAAAATGTGAATAGGATTATACAAAGGGCATGATTATGGAGTTTCATAAGATTACAAGCTATTACGATATCCGTAAAAAATATCTTATTTATAACGGATACTGGAATTTTATCTTACTGCTGTTATAATTACGATAAGAAGGTTTTCTTTTTCCTTTGTTAAATGTAATTGGATGCTGTTGTAATTTATTATTTAATTAGTTTAAAATATTCATATATTTTTATATAACAAAAGTCCATTTTTTGGATTAATATATTATATAGGTAAAGTTTAAATAAAAATGTAATAAGAGGAAAGTTTTAACCATTTAGTGTCACAGTTAGAACACCATGAAAAATAATTAGTCTAATAGTAATAGTTGTAGAAGTAGTGTTTGGCTATCGACTACGTGGTCCTTCCACCGTGTGATTTGTGTGTGTAAATGAGCTTGTTACTTTAAAGGATCGTCTAATATTTTAAGGAAATTAATTACAATGTATTAAATTGATTATGTAATGGTAAACAAAGTAATGATTACATCTAACTTATTATGAACGTCTTCTGTCACTTTCTGAAATATTTTTATCAAAACCAAAATTTGATTTTATATTAATGCAAGTATTAATTAATATAAAAGCTTTAATTATTGATAACACTAGTATGTGGTTCGCTGTGGTAATAAAACTACGTTTACGAGTCCCTTAATAAAAATGATACATAACGTGCCACATTTTACGAGCTGTTCTCCCTTTTCGCACACGTAAGGGCCGGGACGTCGCCCATAAAACGTTGAACTATGCGGAATGTTGGTCGGCATTGTGTAACCCAAAGTGGGACATTTCTCGGGGCTGCGCGCAGCTCCCCCTATTAACGAATTAATTTAATGACGCACGCTAATCTGTCAAAGGGGACGGGAACGGTCGAAACGCCGTCTCGGCATCTGCTGGTGAGAACGTTTTCATTAAAATCGTATTACCCGTCTTGCGACTAATTCACGGTCGGAATACCTTAGAGTTGAAGTCTTTTTCAAGTCGGTGGAAAATCCCTAGTCTAATTGTTAAATAATTACTCACGGGTGAAATTCTTAAAGTAGAAGTCTTCTCCATGTCGGTGTTAAATTATTTTATTCGTGTCGAAAAAGAGCTGTGAATTAGATCTTTACTTCTGATATATATAAGTAACTCCTAGAGAAATTAATAATTATATTAATTAACTTGGTACAATTTGTACGTACATTCTATAAAGTAATGTATGGAACTACCAGTACCCTGTTTTTCACCTTTTTTCCATTTTTTGAGCAATCCCTTCCTATATGATTTTGATAGCCTGCATGTAGGGTTTAGTGTCATAATGGTAGTTGCAGCTCCTTTACTGGCAAATACATCAGCATGTTCGTTACCTATTATACTTGCGTGGCTATATTTTTGGTATATGCTCGAGTACAATCCAGAATCGAAAAAACAAAGCAGCGATTGGCATTCAAAGTCATCCCTTGTCAACTCAGCCTACGCAGGTGCTCTAGGTTGTGCACACGAGGGCTAACATCAAAGTCATATATAAAAGTAAATCGAATATCAAGGAATAACTGTCGCAAATAATGAAAAACTAGTGGTTAAGTACAGTTTTGACAAACAAAGATTTAATCAACATTAATGTAAAGGGTATTTTATGTATGCCCGAATTCAGAACCGACCTATTATCAGTGTTAAAAATGTTAGTTACAAATGAAAATCATGTAATTTTTAATGAAAATGGTTTTAGAATTTTAAACAAGTGGGAACAGCTGATTTAAAAAAAATAACATTTACTAATTAAATCTAAACAAACAAGAGGAACATTTTGTGGCTAAAGTAGTGTGACCGAATCACCTATGCTATGGTGATTCGGTCACACAAATTACAAAGAACTCTTGCTTACAAAAAATGTAGTTAGTGGCATGGATTATCAAGGTAACTTTACTAATAAGCAAAATTGTCGAGTGAGTTCTGAAGGAAAACAATGCAGACTACCCTTTAATCATATATGGTCATGTACAGTTATTAGAAGTCATTCATGTTGATTGGGGATTAACTCATTACGTGGTTCAAGTTAGTATTTAGTACTGGTGGATGATTTTAGTAGAATATCATTTGTTTATTTTCTCAAACATAAGAATTAAACACATAGTAATTTTAAGGAATATAAAATAATGGCTGAATACCAACAAATGTTAAAATAGAAGCTCTTTTGTTAATGAAGGCGAATTTTTCAGTTAATTATTTGAAAAGTTTTTAATTGAATTTTTCATCACAAGACGCACACTTATACACCTCAGCAGAACGGTATGTGTGAAAGAATGAATCGGATGTTAGTAGAAAACGCTAGTTGCTTGCTTTTTAATGCAAGACTCGATAAAACCTTCTGGGCTGAAGCTGTAAATACAATTGCATACCTCAAAATTAGGTCGTTTGTGTCAGGTATACACATATACTACACTTGTAAAGAGCAAAGAGGTATTCAAGAAAAAGTTTGATTGTGAAAAGTTTGGTTTGTGGCCAAAGGTTATACACAAATGACAGAAGTGAACTACAAAAAAAAATTCAACTGTAGAAAGACACTCAACGTTCAGGTTTCTATTAGCACTGGCAGTCTAGATTTGAAAATAAGGTACCTTGATATAACAACAGCTAATGTTTCTTTAACTGAGGCAGTTTTCATGACGTGTCCAGAAGGTCTTAAAGGTCCAAAAACAAAAATTAGGTTCTCAATTTAAAGAAAGCCATTTACGGTTTAAAGCAGGCTTCAAGGGTAAAAGTAAAAAATATTTTAACTGTATTAGGTTATAAAACATTTTATTATTTGATATATATAGATAATTTTAAAACCATTGTAGCAGTGTATGTGGACAATTTTTTCGTTTTCTCGGACTCTAATACCGAAACAAGTTTTTTAAAGTTGGAATTGGGTTTGAAATTCAAAATAAAAGACCTGGCTCAAATGAAACAATGTTTGGGAATAAGAATTCAAATTGATCAGAGTAATATGTTAATAACTTTAGATCAAAAACAATATATAGATAAACTGTTACAACGTTTTAATATGACATATTGTCAACCCGCAAGCACACCTATTCAAAATAACTTGCAATTGATCAAAAGTGAGATACAAAACGATATTGAACTTACATATCAATAATTAATAGGTGTAATGATGTACTTAGGTGTGCTTACGAGACCAGATATTTCTTTTTGTGTTAGTTATTTAAGTCAGTTTAATAATTGTTTGGATGAGTCACATTGGTAATGTGCGAAAAGAATTCTGAGCTATTTAAAATGTTCCAAGAACTATAGTCTAACGTTTTTTGTAAAAGTAAAAACCTAAAATTTGAAGGTTTCGTATATGCAGATTGGGCTGAGGATGTAAATGATCGAAAATCTTTTACAGGTTTCTGTTTTAATCTTTCTAATTCCTTAGTATCGTAGGAAGCAACAATCAGTAGCTCTCTCCAATACTGAGGCTTAATATATAGCGATATCAGAGGCCTCTAAGGAAGCTATTTATTTTTACAATGTGTTCGTTGAATTTGTAGGAAATGCTAAAAAATGCACTTTGTCAGAAAGGCCATTTCTAACAATTTTGTTAACATCAAACATCTACAAACCAATGAAATGCCTGCTGACATTCTCACTAAGAGTTTGAATTTAGTTAAACATAAGAAGTTTTGTTAGACAAGTTAGGCATTATGAGTAATGAGTTTATGTATGTTTATGTTGTACAAGATATAAACAATAAAGGTAATAAGACGAGATACGTTGAATGTAATACGTGTCGTATTATTATTTTCTCGTGAAAAAAGTCAATGATCTTTGACATTAGGTATAGTATTATAAAATTAAGAACTTATAATTTTGGGTAATTTCTGAACAGTAAACAAGCTGTTTTATAAACGTATGTATATAGTTGGCAGTTAACCTGTACTCATCTAATATGAATTCATATTTTTCGAAGAATGCATAAACACGTTTTTTTATTAAAAACCCTAGCCCTGGCCAATGATGTTTCCTCTGGAATATGTAAAGATAAACAAGGACACTTTATCTGTAAGGTGGCCGGGAAAGGCCAGTTTACGTGGAAGTGACTTTCTTGTGGTTGATCGGCAATTTGGAATCTTTTGTTCTGGCTTCGCCAGAAGACTACAGAGATTTTCTTCGATGAGCTTGGTTGTAGGTTGGCCTAGGATAACTAGGCCTAGATTTACGATAGCTTTCTCTGATCATGCAACGGTGCAGTGAAGCGTTCAGGTTGAGAGCTTAACGAACTCTACTAAATTCTTGAAGCAACCATTTCTTCTGTTTAAATTAATTATAAATTTGCTTTGACAATTTTAATATAATTAGGGCTTAAAATAAGAATAAATAATTCCCACTAAGAGTTAGGAATCTCATAAAGATATTAAAGTATATATACTTTATAGTAGCTAATTAAAGGCACCTTATCTTATATAAAATTATGTCATCTTACAGTTAAATAACGCACAGTTTAACCATTCTATTATTTGCGCCAAATAAAGAGATATTTTTTTGAAGTGCAACAATATACTAAAGTTATGATTTCCATCTGTTTTAGGCAAAAATAGTTTTATTTCTTAAAAACATGGAGCAGAATAAAGTGTTTAAATTTCCCTAATGTATGCATACCGTTTCATCGAGAGTGTAGCGTAACAAGTATTGAATTTATTTTAATATTCTTTGGACAGATAGAAATAAAATATGTTTTTAATTTCCTATTGTTTTATTCTAACTATTTATATCAGTCCTAGAATATTTAATCTATGTTTTAAATGTCTATCACAAGAAATGCAATAAAAAAATAATCCTTATTATATTTTGTTATTAAATTTGTATTTTTCTATTTCTTATAAAATGAAGTGGGTTTTATTGAAAAATTTTCATATCTTTCAGATAAACAGGTTTAATTGCATAACACCTGGAGCAACACCTAGGGGCGGACAGATCTAACAAATGTGGCTTCCTGACCGACGTTAACCATATCTAGCTGGCATGGCCAAACTGTCCTGGAGTATCAGCCCCCTTGCATCCTCCCAAAGCTCTCCCCACAGCGACGCCAATTTGGGGCTAAATGTTTTTGGATTGAAAATATTAACCTAAAATCACGTAGCCCACGTGGCTTAAAAAAATTAAAAACAGAAATTTGTAAAGAAGCACGTCCTCACTTGGCCAACATTTAACGATCCTTGCAGTACTCAGGATGATAAATATGGCGGAATACATCAGGGGTAAACCTGATATACTACATCGATGGCGCTCCACAAGGATGATGTGGAATACGATGTGCGGCGGGGTTGTTTGGCTTCTTCGATTTCGTAGTGGTAGTCGTTGCCAAACATTTGGAAGAAGTCATGCAGATGGCGGACTAGTCTGTAGATAAGAACCTTCAATGGCTCGTGATGAAAGATTTATAGCTGGTTGACCATAAAAACGAAGCAGTCCTTGTGAGTCAAAGGATAGGAGATTCTCTCACGCCATCTCTTCGATACCTAAGGATCCAAGTCTACGCAAGGATCCGTTTCAACGAAAACCTGTGCTACTTTATGACGCTCCGATCTTATCAGCAGCCCCAGCAGTCCCATAGTACGTATGACAATCGTAGGATTGCTCTACGGGTAAGTGGCAGTACGAGGAGGTGGTTCACTGCCTCGCGCAGCTACTGACGAGACATGTCAATTTTAAGGGGCACCCATTCATACTGAATGACGATGTTTCGTGTCCCATCTCCCGGCGTGCCGGCGAAGGCGTAGAGTTCATTCACTGTACACGCTTCGAAGAAAACAGCGAGATCCTGCAGCGATACCTCCAACAGCAGTTGACCCCAAAAAACATCGTCAGTGAGATTGTAACTGGACAGACCACCTGGGATGCTATGTCCACTTTCGGAAGCAGAGAAGCTCAGGGCAGAGCAACCTGTGGCATAGAGAAGGGGCACTAGCGACCCCAGTATCGGTAAGGTTCACAACCGCGAGCTATTGAGGTGATAGGGAGAAGTTTTTAGTAGGTAGAAATTCCACATACTGCTGAAGAACGATCTTGGTGGCGTTTTTTGAAGATTTTCACCTATATTAGCAAATGACACCCCCATTCTCCTTTTGGCTAAAATTTTAAATATATTTTTATATTTTATGATATAAATTTTGTATTATTTTGTTACAAAGGAGTACAAAGATAATAAATAATAATAAATAAAGTTTAGGGACCAGGGTCTCTAATAACACATAGTAGCCATTCTAAAAACGCTGAACTTACACAAATAAAAAAATTATGAATAACACATCACCCAATAAGTCCACGGTCTGAAACATATATGTAAACATTGTTGACAGACCCACGTGATTTCTGGCTAGTGCTAACCTTCAAACAGTACATGACAAAATTTCATTGAATTCAGACCTTCAGTTGGAAGTCAGGTCGTTTTACATTCGTGTGTTGATTAAACACAGTATTTTGATGAGGAAAAATACAAGCCAAACAGTGGCTTGATATAAGTATTATGGGAACTCTTCACCAGGGAAATCAACTATTATTGATTGATACGGTGAATTTAAACGCGGTCGTACAAGCTCCGATGATGCTGATCGTCAAATGAGTGAACACCAGTCGGTGAAAGTCGTTCAAAGCGACCAAAACTCAAAAGTCTGCTGGCATGATGATGGCATCCGTATTTTGGGATGCGCATGGAATTTTGTTCATCAACTAACTTGTGAAACGAAAAACTATCAAAAGCAAATATTACATGGAATTATTGGTACGATTGAGTGTAGAAAACAAGACGAAACCGGCCCCGCATGCAAGGGAAAAAAGTGCTGTTTCACCAGGAAAATCCCCGTGTCCCATGTAATTGCCAAAACTGAGGCTTATTTTGAAATACAAATCGTTAAAAAAAAATTTTAAATACGTTTTGTTTAAATATTTTTAAGGAGATGTCATTCCAATGTGCACATTTACGACACCAACCACCCTGCCGAGAGAAAGTTGATGATAATCCCGAGGTGGTCGTTCAAGTCCAGGTCAATTCCAGAAAGGATAACTACCGCCTTGTCCACCGCTTCAAACACGCAACACGATAGAGGGACAAGCCCTTAGAAAAGGGGCATTTCGTCAAAACGTATTTTTAAATAATACCATTTTGTAAAAAGTTTATCTAATATAATTATTTTTCGTTCGCGCGTTTTTATTTTTCCTCAAGTAGCTCGCTTACAATGGGCATTGGTCAATCCCAACAAAAAACAGGCATAGAAAAGTTAGAGGAGCGTTCGAATGAATATTTCACTCTTGAAGGAAAATATGTTGATGAATAAAGTAGAATTTATTTTTCTTTCTTAGACCGGAGACTTATTATGTGATGTGTTACTACACTACTCATATAATATATTTATTCTATTAACCTTTTTTATATTTCCAGCACCTAAAAATTCAGCTCCACGTCAGTAGAGTCAGCCTATAATGGATATTAAACTTGTTTTATTCTCTAATGTAATATGCTTGACATTATTTGATGATATTAAAATAAAACGTGTGGGTATAGAATAGGAGTAAATTTTCAAGTAAGGAAGAGATTTTAAGCAATTTAATTTTTTTAATAATGCCTTTGATTTTAATTATTGATCAAATGCTGCTAGAAAATGGTATTGTCGAAAATAATTATGTGTAGTGTTTTTTGCACAATAGAGATGAAGAAGAGATGAAGATCATTGTTCTCAATGTTTCTTTTGAGTTCATCTCTACGTACATTCATGAATCTGTTTGACTGTTTGATGTAATCTTTGTTGCAGTAGGTTCCTTGGAAGATTATAAACTTTTTATTATAGACAAATTCCAAGAAGATTGAAGTTTTATGCGTGGTTTATAAGAGGTAAAAAGAATTATTTTTGTGATTTTATTGGTCGTACGTCGTATGTAAAAGAGAAACTCATGCGAGATGTTTATGCTACGAGTATGACCTATTTGTTTGATTAAGTTTGCAGCCGTGTCAGAGGCAAAATCGATTGGGCAAGCCTTATCTTGGTCTACTTCATCTGTAACACTAATTTTTGTACTCAATCGCAGACAGCCTATTAGAGTTTTGGCAACAGAATGAGAATGGTTATTACTTTAACACTGATGTGAAGTATAGTATTAAGAATATCTTTTGACATGAATTGAACAGTAATCAAAATTGGTTATTTGTTCTTCTTCTGTGAGGAATTTAATTTCGGAATAGATATATACTCCAGGTATTAAAACATTTTTTGAAAGGCATAATTATATAGTACAAGTAGAGAAGTATCTAAGAGGCCTGATTTAATTACTAATTACTAAAATAAACGTTTTTACCTTTCATTTTCATAATATTTCGCCAAGTAAAAGAGATATTCAAATAATAATAAAAGGAATGAAATTGATTGATTTAGTTACGTGAATATCAAAATAATTTGACGGATAAAGCACTAATAGCCTTTCTTTGCACTTTTATTTCAATTACCAAATGTTAATTTTGGACACATTATCAATGGATTAGCACAGTGCGAATCAATTGATAATGGTCACATTGTCTCCGAAATTTAATTCAAATTAAAGTGCGAAGTAAGGATATTAGTGACTTATTCGTCAAATTAATAATAAAAGGTGTGTTTTAAATTCCATGGTTTTAAATATAAAAAATTGGCAATCATAAAAGACGAAAGTCTGATTGCTTAGTTAATGTTGGTGGATAAGTAATATTTTTTGAATTAGATATTTATATACGGTTATTAGGAGCTTAAGTATGTTGATTCTGCAAACTTTAATGAAGAGTGATTTGACGTTAAAATTAACTTAATAGACCGTTTTCGTGGACTCAATAAAGACGTCTGTTTTAAGGAAGGGTTTAGCTTCAGTCATTAATGGAAATCCGATAGTTAATTATAAGAAAATCATAGATTTCTCATGTATCTTTTGGCGTTAACCTATAATTCAAATGTTTTTAATACGTAATAAATTTTATTTCCCGAATTATTATTCGCATCACATAAAATTGAAATAAACCCCATCGCTGACAGCGACACGCGTTATGTAAGGAAATATTTACATAGCCGAGCTGGTGAAAACATTAAAGCATGCCCTTTTTAAATTAACCCCGGGGCAAGTGCAGCTGGGCAGAAGGATCCCTAATAAAGGGGAAATCTGGGACGCGGTTCTTATTCTAAATGAATCTACTTAAACGCGACATGCAAACACGTAAAATTTTCTTCGTTTTGCCAGAGCGTGCATCCCATCTGCCATCTTTTAAAATGCTAATAGATATGCACTTCAAAAGCGCCCGCCAGATGAAAGTGGCCCCGATTTTAATATCTCCCGAGTTTTGACCGAATAAACTTCAATAGGATTTCTTGTTCGTCTGTTGATGTTCTCTGCCCTTCTCCGATATATCGGTCCGAGTACGCGAAATTCGATTTGAATAAAAAATGTCCAATATTGATTTTATTTAAAATGTTTGTATAATTTATTTGTTGTGATTTTTCCCTATCATAATGGGATAATTTAAATATTAATGTTAAGAGATACACGCTAATAAATATAGATGAAGCAATTAAACCACTTTATGTAGTTTTATTTCTTATTAACAATGATACCATACAAATTATTTTCAAGTAATCATCTAATTAATATAACTCAATAATAACACAAAACAATTTCTTCTTCACCAATTCCTTACAATCTACCTGTACACTAAATATATCTATATATTATCAAAAATGCCATTTAACTTTCAGTGCAGGCTAATGCCTACTTGCACCGCAGCTACTTAACCATTGATTAAAGAGCTAATACCAAAAATAAAAATGAAAACCCTGTGAAAACGTGTGCTCTCTATAATATTACTCTGTGATCGATGGTTACTTAATCAGCCAACGGTGCGACAGAAATACTCTAGTTAAAGTTAATCAGGATTAGTTAATCGAAAAATTTAACCAGAGCTGATGCAAGTGGCCATAAATATGAGTTTAAAATTATTCTAAACACAACCTTTAATTTAACATAAAATAACCATGATTTAATATTTTCTATTTCACAAATTAATTATTACATATCGTAATGCACCTGTAATCAAGTTCTATTACCCGAAATTTTAGACGCAATCAAATGTATCCCGTATTTCACCCAAGGAGAGTAAAAATAAGTACAAGACATATCGATTGCGCCATCTATGAACGCCGCCTAAAAGTTTAATGCGGACGAACTAGTTAACATTAGGAATCTGCATTTCTGATTTCTGACATTTTTACAGTTTCCCTACTTATTTTATAAAATTCTTTCCACAGTTTGAAATCAATTATAATTAATACAAACAGAAAACTATTTCTCTCTATATTATTGCTTTAATTAAAATTTATTCAAAAGTAGTTATCTAGTTATCAAGAAATTATTTGAATTGTTTTTATAAATCAGTATAAAATAAGATTTTGTTTGAAAAATACATTTTTAATTTAATTTTTAATATTAAGTGTAAAGCGAATATTATTTTATTCACAAATGAGAGTATTTACAAAGGCGATAGATATACTTTGATTCTTCAACAAATTGATGAAATGGACTGTTTGCTCAATGAATCAATTTACTTCCGGGATAACCCGGCACATTTATTCACCTAACAAAAATCAACAGAGGGCGTGAAAAATCGTCGACGCTTCTGTTGATATTGGAAAACGGAATGAAATTTATCGCTAGGGCGGATGTGTTTTCAGAAATGAAAACAAAAGTCGATGGTGTGGAAATAATACATTTTAGGGAACATTTTAAATTAAAGTCTTTTTTCCACTTAATAGAAAAAAGCTTATTTTATCAATTGTTTGACATTTGAGATATTTACTTTGAGACATAATTTTAAATGAAATTAAAATACTTTTCTTTGATAATAACAACGATAAACTTATACAAATTGTGATATTAACAAAGTACTTTTATTTCATTTATAACTTCTTTATTATATTAATCAATAATTTCAAATAGAAACTAGTATTAAATTGCATGAAATTACAATTAAGTTAATATGAATTAAAGGTAATGTTTGTTATGCTACATTCTTGATGGAATCGGATGTATTAAATTGATGAAGAAAATCACTTGTTATTTTCTATATTTTTATTTTCAATTTCCTAACACGTGTTTCGAACTTTGCAGTTGTTGTTATATGGAACATAACAAGTGCTTTTCTTCATCAAATTTAATATAAATATACAGGGTGACTGACGAAAAACCTTAGGTGGTGTATCTCGCTTATTTTTGATCCGATTTGAATAAATAAAACATCAAATTAAATGATTTTTAAAAGACTTTAATATGAACTGTACTGATATTTTTTCTTGCATCCAGTTTTTGACAAAAGACGATCAACTTTCTTTTTTCAAATTGCACTGTATATATATTTTGTACTGATCCGCAAGGAGATTTTTTTCTAAATCTAAATTTGTAAACGATTTTATCCATTCATTAAACCAAAGTCGAGAAATTGAGGATTAAAAAAAAAATAAAAATCAAATACCCATAGTAAACAATATACAGAGCCTATACCAAATGTCAAAAGTGACAGTGTCAGTCATTGGTACAATACTGCAATGATTTTTAATAATTTCATAATAAAAATGTTGCAAGATTTCAAAAACTGAAAAACGATTTCTGTAGAAGCACAAAATTCTAGTACAGTGTTTGAAATATTGCAACATTTTAATTATGAAATAATTAAAAATCGTTGCAGTATTGTATTAATGGCTGTCACTGTCACTTTTACATTTAAAATAGGGTCTGTATATTGTTTACAATGGATACTTGACTTTTTATTTATTTTTTTAATCCTCAATTTCTCGACTTAAGTTTGATGTATTAATAAATTTGTCTACAATTTTATATTCAGAAAAAAATCTCCTTGCGAATCAATAAAAATATATATACAGTACAATATAAAAAAAAAATTTTGATCGTATTTTGTCAAAAACTGGGTGCGAGAAAAAAATAACAGTTCAGACTCTATTAAAGTCTTTTAAAAATGGTTTAATTTGATGTTTTATTTATTAATATCGGATAAAAAATAAGCGAGATACAGCATCAAAGGTTTTTCGTCAGTCACCCTGTATATGTATGTATTTAAATACTCCTAACATATGTTTCTATTATTAATAATAAATTATTTAGTTAAGCGGAGACAAAATCCCTCTCTTATCATTTGAATACCCTCAGATGTTTATATATCAGCTGGGTCTGTATTAATCAATATTAATTACTTTTTACTAATTTAGCTTTTACTAATTTAATACAGAACCAACTTTATTTTAGTTGGCATAATATTATTAGACTGATGTAGCAAATTAAGTCTTAGCAACTTAAAATATAGTCATTAAACTTTAGGTGACCATCTGTTTTAAACCATATCTGTTTCTCAGGTAATTTGTGCAGATATTTTGCAGAAGATATCTTGGTAGAACTGTCTGATATACTTTAAAAATATAATTGTGATCCAATAAGGAACTGCAGATTAAAACTTAGCCAAGAAGTGTCTCCTTTAAGAGAAAAATTACTACCTAAGACACACTGTATCAAGTAAAAATGTAGTCTGCGTGAAAATAATTTTAAAAGCACGAGAATCGGTAGTTTCAAAGTATAGAAATAAATTTCGAAATGTTCTTAGATTATGCACTTGATAATAAGTAGCAGGATTTCCAATATCACTAAACTGACAAATTGGTTTTCAAAGACAAGATCGTCCAAAAAGTGAACAATTAATTTATAACCGCACCAGTTGAAGATAAGAGTTGCGTGATTGAAAATACGTCTTGAAAATCTATGAAAGTAATAAAAGCTATTTAATCATAAATTCTATACACAAGATAATAATAAGCAACTTTGTTAAGACGTTGTCAAAACTAAAGCGTAGCAGTATGTCAGAAATAGCAATATATATCCATGTGTGTTATCTTATTAAATCCAAACATGCTCCTCCTATATGGCCTGTACAGTTCAAAATTCCAGAAGAACAAGGCGCATAATATATATCATAGAAGGCTTTAGGAGTTTTACTTCGGTACTAAATATCGAGCTAGCGTGATTCATAGAAACGCTGATGCTTTGCTTGCGAGAGCAGTCTCAGGATATTGTACACACTGTAACAATTCAGAATATAACGATAGTCGATTTTGAAGGACATTTATAAACAAATGACTGGAATATAGAGAACATCAAGAAGGATCAAGAAAAAAATCGAGCTAACATGGGAAAATTTGCAAAATAGTCTCTAGAAAAGGAAGGTTAGTACTCTGATAAAAAAATTATAATTATAATAAATAAAGATGAGAAATACATTTTATAGTTTCTGCAATAGAAGTTTTTGACAATAATGGAAGAAAACACCTATACAACAATACAAGTTGAAAGCGTAGCAAATTATATTGCCAGGTGTTTCTAAATGAATATCAAGCTTTTAACGCTTTATAGTACTTATTACGTAAAACTTAAAATCATAGTTAATACATGAAATGAAAGAGCAACTGAAATAGTTTTGTTTATTGGTACGCGCATATGATAGAGGACGCTAGTAGGAAAAATTGCGACTAGTAAACAGAAAACAGGAGGAGGAACTGTTACTGGTACTTCCTATCTGGATGCTCTACAGTCCTCAAATTCATTTAAAAACATTCGGTGTTACAATGTATACTAACGATACTAGATATTGGATTTATTAGTGAGAAATCAAAACAAACGACATTTAATTACCGGTGGCATAAATAACGAATTAGCACTGCAAGAGGAAAGCCACGATCCAAATACATTTTTCTTTGATGATAATCAATTACGAATTTTCCAGATATCTGGGAATTGTTTATAATTCCACGAAAAAATATGGAAATATGCGGAAATATTTAAATATAAAATATTAAAGTTTGAAAGAGTTAAATTTAAGGATAGTGGTTGTCATATTCTTTAGGGAATAAACAAACTGTTTTAACCAAATTTTTTAGGAAATTTGGATGTAGAATAAAAGATAGTATATCAATATGCATCAGATATATTACAGAAAGTATTCCAAAGTAGCATGGGATTATAGAACATTTCTGTGGTCAAAGGTCTCACCGGTACTGTTTCTAAAAAAAATGGATCGATTCGCTTTTGTATAGATTATAGCCAATTTAGTAATGTGATTATTAATCGCTTGTCCGATTCGAGTTTAGACACATTGGCTAGAGTTTCTTGACTTTGAAGCAAAAATTATCATTTGTAAGAGGTTTCTGAGGACGGAAAGAAAGAGAGCATTTATCTAGAAAATAAAATTATGTCAGTAGACATCAGTTTGCTATTGATAATGGTCACTTTGTGACCGAAATGTACATTTAGCTATAAAATAAACCAAGTGAAAAAACTGCCAAACTAGTGTTTTATTTAATGACTAAGGTATTATCAAAACAAAGAGGTAATTACAGAGTAATAAGAAAAGAACGTGACCATCCTCCATCCTTAATATCCAGCTACCATACTATTACGCTACTTCCTGTCCTAGGAAAGCTTTACGAATGAGTCCCTAAAAACAAAATACTATCATCCCAAACTACCAATTTGGCTTCCTCCTAAAACGATCCACTAACCTTCCACTTACCATCCTTACCTCAAGCATCCAAAAAATACATCTTGAAGGAAATTCATCAGTCTTTTTAATACTGGATATATAAAAAGCCTTCAACTCAATATCTGTTTTACAAATGCTACCTCCTTGAAATAATTACCAATATTATCTTCATTATCAAGCAATTACTTTCAAAAAGATCCTTTAAAGTCAAAATCAACAACTCCTACTCCCCCTTCCCTTTACTGCTGTACAAGGTCTACTCCAAGGATACCTTCTATTTAGTTTACTCTACATCTTCTGCTTTGATGTCTTCAACCCAGATCCTCTCTACTTTAATCCCTATCAATACCTCCTTCAATTTGCAGACGACACACCACTAATTTCCCATGCACCCTCTGTACCTGAAGCTCTTCTATCCCTCTAGCAGCTTATTGACTCAATGCAACACTGGTTCGCGAAATGGCGAATTAAAATCAATCCCCACAAATCCCAGCTTCTAATTCGCTATCACCGTAACAGTAATCCTGCCCACAATATTCGTATCTCCCAAACAACTGTTTCCCCATCTTCATCCATAAAATACCTAGGCATTACCGTAGATCAAAAAGTTTATTTTAAAAATCACACAGCTCTAGACAAAATAAAAATCACCACCAGGGCAAAATTATTTAGAAATTTAACCGCAAAAACAAGGGAATATCCACTAAATCAGCTGTTAAAATCTATAAAATGATTTTCTGCCCTCTACTCGACTATAGTAATGTCCCTTTCACCCACTCCTGCAAACCTACCCTCCACAATATCCGAGTTATTGAGCGATCCTCTTTAAGAATCCTTACCAAAATCCGCCATCCTAATAATCCTCTGCATAATCCCTCTAACCAACTGCTATATGACTCTACCTCTGTTATTCCCATTAATAAACGTTTTCTATACCTAAGTGAAAAATACATAACCCATTCATTCACTACATTTGAATTCATCGCATCACATCATCCATCACCATCATCAAAGATGGACTGACGAAACACATTGACAATGACAAATCCAGGATGAAAGATCGCGGGTCAATAGCCACTTAGCAAACTAACAAACTAACGTCAACTGTATCATTCATATAATTAGCTATATTTGTGTTTGTTAATAAAGATGTTATTTAAATATGTAAGAAAATAATTTTCAGCAGTTCTAAAGTAGGTGAGATTATTTATTTTTATACATATCTATAGATTATGAAGTTCTTATTAAAGCTACTACTAGAATCTATAAATCAAAAATGATAAGTACCAGGATGTATGTATAGACTTCAGTCGTTTGACTTCGGTATTAAATACCGAGCTAGGGTGATGTAATCGAGTTAATCAATTTTGTCAAAAAGGGATTAAAGATGGATTTACTGGAGGCCCTGGAAATTTTCAAAGCATAGGTTATTCCAGACGTACCATTCATTAACAACCCGACTGACCTCATTATTTAATGCTGTAAAAATAGTATAAATTGTGGGACAAATGTAATTTTAAGTACAAGTTTGACAATGACCAGCTAAATTGTATCAAAACTATAGTCACTAAGATAAAAATAAATTGTGTGATATAAACAGAGTTTACTTCCATTATTTAAAGTTATGAGATATATATCATAAAGTAAAAGCCTCCACAATCAATTATTTATTAACAACAACCCAAATATTGTAGTCACTGCAAAACTCAGAATATTAAGGAAGTATGGCAGATAACTAGGGAGAGTAATTAATTCTAAGAATTGGAATTGCAAAATAGTATGTAATCATATTGTATTGTATTATATTTTTATTTATTCAATGTGCATACATAATATATTCAAATACAATTCAATTCAATTCTATCAAAATTTAGGACACACACGAAAAGACTTAAGTTCACTTCTCTTCTTCCACTCTCGCCCATTTTTTAAGCAGACTTGTAAAGATCACCTTATGTTCCTTTCTTGCTATTCTTGGCTACTTAAGCAGCATTTTTTCTCAAAACTTTGAGTATTTTTCACTGACTTTGTCAGTTTGACACATATATCTGTGAGATTATATTAAGTTAAATATCGCATTTCTAAAATATATCTTTGAAAATTTAGAAGACTATGGGGCTGCTGGTAGATTCTTACTCCTATGAGTAGATTATTCTAGGAGGTAGAAGAAAATCTCTTCTGATACACATTTGGGTATTTCAAACATATTGTATTACTATAAAAACAGGTACAATTTGGTGAAGTGTAATCACTATGAAGGACTCATATAAAAAAGGTATAATTCATGTAACAAAATCAGTTCACCATGCAGAGGAAAGCATCTATGTTAATAAAAGTCAAAAGTCAAAAGCATAGTAAACATCTTTATTGCACCAAGGGAACAGAAACAAAATCTTTGCAATTGATTATGTCTGTAAATAAGTCAACAAAGATGAGTTACCAAACCAAGAAGAATCAAGAATCGTAGTATCTTCTTAAACAGTTGAGAATGATTCGGTGTTCTCTTGAAACTGCATTTGAACTAAGAAAGAATCTTCAAATTAGATCTAAAGGATGACTGGGAGAAGTAATGCACTTGTTATGATCCATTTGTTTAAAAAAATGGAACATAACAAGTGTATTACTTCTCCCAATATGAAAATTTGGTTCCATCAAGAATGTAGCAAAAAAAGTATCGAATTTACTAAAGGAGGACGCCAGTTTTAAATACACAATCAACAATATGATGAAATAAATGAATGGAATCAACAGAAGCTATTTGTGTAAGATATTTTGTGATCAGAAAACAACGATATTTTCATTTATTTTTGTTCATCTCAAAAACTAATTCTTTCTTATAATTTGAATTTTGACTGTTTAATACGAAAATAAGTGCGTGGGTGATCTGTGATGCAGAATGTGTGGAATATACAATTATGTATCCACATTTAACGAGCAAACTTGAGTCGAGTACTGTAAAATTATAGAATGCTGGATTGTTGAGGCTGTTACTTGTTGAAACTTCGTATCACTTAAATACTGACAAAGTACTGTCATCAAAGAAGGCTGGATTCAAAACTACTCCTCGTTAAACTAAGAATTGTTTATTTCGATAGTTTAAATGGCTTTAAAACCAGAGAATTATTGCATCTTGTCATGCTGGAGCATAATAATGATGAAGCACTCGAGCTAATGATGACTTGGTACTCTCATCAATACAAGAGTCGATTTGGTGAAACTCTTTCTATTGAGAGAGACCTGTTTCATGTTTAGTCATATTGTTTGTGCTTAAATTATGCAACATGTATAAAATACATTTTCTGCACTGAGTAACATTTCCAAGAAATTTTAACGTCCACAATTCTTTTCCACATTCTCTATAGGGAAAGTAACAAAAAGACTAAATTTTTTATGTTACTTCACAAAAAAGTTTCATAACTAATATTTGAAATTTACTTTTAGAATCAATACTTAAATATAGATTATTAATTAAATCGAGTTTGTATTATAATATTGTTATTCTAAAATATAGGGTATTTATCTAATAAAAATACTTAATACTTTGTCTGTGTAACTGTATTTATTCTATTTATATAAAAATATGATATAAAAAAAACCGTTTTACTATACATCTTTAAAATAAATAAACATAATTCTCAGTAAATATACAAAAAATACTAATTTTCTAAGAGCCACTTCTTGTGGTGGATAAATTCTTCACCAGTTTTGTATATTAATTAAAAAAACATGTTTTTACTAACGTTTTTTTACATGTTATTCCCCGAACAGAATTATAACCCGGATAAAAGAGCAAAAGCTCGAAAAAAACAAGGTCCATAAAAACTTAGCTTGAATATAATTAGTATAATTCACTGCTTCGGACGGAAATCTTGATGAATCATCTCCCTTATCTGCATATCTTTTTACCCGACGTCAAAGTGGAATTGACGGGATACATTAGCCTTTATCTGTAATGCGACCGTTAACTAAAGACTTCTTCCAGATTAAAAACGGAGCTTTTAGCACAGATCAAGTTTCATTCGGTTTATGCTAATTTACCCCCACAGAAATGTATGATGAATATGATGATTATAAGAGCTCGCGAGGGTTTTATCTCTTACA
The DNA here is from genome assembly GCA_963969525.1 of Ontholestes murinus. Taxonomy (NCBI): domain Eukaryota; kingdom Metazoa; phylum Arthropoda; class Insecta; order Coleoptera; family Staphylinidae; genus Ontholestes; species Ontholestes murinus. The sequence goes on from OZ018390.1 coordinate 17,032,269, forward strand.
CATTTATAAATATGAACTCTGATAATTATGAAATGAACGTTTGATGTCAGGTTTAAATAATTATATCATCATACGTGGGATATATTAATTGTTTAATATAACCATAATGAAGACATTTATAACAGGAGCTATAGTAAATGTAAAATGGTTTGGAGTCGACAGCCTGAAAAAAAAATGTTACATCCTGCTGAATATGATTTCAGACATGTAACGACTGCTAACAGTTATGTCATTCAATGCCTGGTGGTGCTTTAGTATGGGGAGTAGTTGTTTTAACTGTTAGCTGGAGTTTTTACATTAAAATGTAAAACATAAGTGCAGAAATGCTCATAAAGAAAAATTATTTTTCTCATTATTAATTAGCCTGAAAAGAAGTTAACTCAGGTTATACATAAATCATTAATGCACTTAAATTCAAGCCCCACATAACGCCATTGTATAGTTGCTTAGTGATCTAAATTTAAACGTGTAAGTTTAATAATAAATATTAATAAAATCAAACAATCAAAACAAAAGTTCTAATAAAAATTTTAAATATAATCGAGAAATAAATTAACAAAAATAGTGAGGAGACAGCCCTCTAATGTATTTTTAACAAGTAGACAAAAATTCAATACGAGAATTAAATTAAATTCAATTTTAAACATCTGCATTCGATATGGATTTCGAAAACTCTTTAATTAATAGTTTTTTATGGTTTATTTTATATAATTGAAATCATCATATTTTTCATAATCCAATCAATTTCTCGACACGAATCTTACCCAAGTACATATATAGAATACTACTAATTTGTTTACCTTTTCGTTATTTTAAGCTCATTTAAGATACAATTAACGGGGCTAATTGATAAAAACTAAAATAATTAATTATAAGCTTACATAGAATCTCAATTTTAAACATAAATAAATATGTAGATTGTGGCATTAGCAACAAATCTGCATGCAATTCATATTAATTAGAACTCCCCGTGCATCATCTAAAGACTCTAATTAGCAAAAACATGAAAACCTACGTACACATTCCGTAAACAACAACATTGCATTACTCGCTGCTCCGAGAGGTAATTCTGGTACGCGCGAAACATAAAATAGCCGTCCAACTAATATTCATTTGCGAAGGATTTTGGTTTAAATCCCACGATGCGACGGTATTTTAACGTTTACATAAAGGCAGCACGTGAACGCGGTCTCATAAAATCTGATAAAACAATGTTTCTACTATATTTTGCAAGCATTTCACCAGTATATAGGATTTTATGAGCTCGTATTTCGTAGTCAAAAATTTATTTAGTTTGGGTGGCATTTTACAAGATTACATTTAAGAATGACGTTATTTTTACGCTTCTCCTATTTACATAAAATTTATACAATTATGACGTTATATGTCGTAGTTTACGTAAACAAATAACAGATGTTATATCTAACATCGTGGGAAATGTGGTATTTACGTTATCGGTAGTGATGTGGTCGTTGTGAAGTTTGTTTTCATTATATCGAAATTCACAAATACACATATTAAATCTCATAATAAAAAATATATAGTAGTAGTGAAAGCATTAATAAAGGATTAATTATGTGATAATTATTCATATGATATAAATTTTGATTATTATAAATTATATAATCCAATTTTCATAAAACTTATATGTAAAATCTATGAAGAATTTCAGCTAATAACTTTCATGAAACAAAGAAACATCAATTCTCCACTTATGCAGTTATTTTTTATTTTAAAAAGTCGTCAGCGTATGAACATATAATTTTAATAAAAATATCATTTTAAATAATAATTGAATTTTTAATACATACAGGCTGATTTATCATCTGTTTACATAGAATATGCTATCCAAGCCAATACTGTTAAGAATATTATTTAGATGTACACATTACTGTCTTATACAAAACTTACATTATTTGATATTGAATAAAATATTCTATACAACTAAATTATTACAGATAAATATTTGGCTAGAACATATTAAACTGTAGTTTTATAGAGAAAAAATTCCTAATCTATAATAAAAATGCTGTGATGAATTAAATAATAATCTTTCTGATGTTGTTAGATTATTATATTTTGAAATCTAAATAACAGATGAAAAAACAAGACAGGTTTCATTAATACTCGCCTGATTACAAAGCAAGCTCGCATCAAATGCGATGGTCAAAAACCTCGACTGAAATGGTAGATGCATGCTACTAAATATTGTAGTCAGTTTTCGAGCCGGCTTGTTGACTATCAAATTCATCTCGTCAGGAGGTTTTCTCGTTTTTCTCAACAGATCAAAATAGTTCGATAGGGTTTGTAGGATAATCTCATTTTTAAAATGATTCATCTTTCTTCGGAACAGAAAGTTTCGCTGCAAAATGAACTCTACGCTATCTTGCAAGTGTAAGATTTGTGCAGGTCTACCACAGGACACTGCTTTATCCCCGATACTGTACAACATCTACACAAGCTATTTCCAGAATTTGGCTCTGGTAATGGTCGCCCAATACGCAGATGACACAGCTCTACGTTGTAGAGGAAGTACCACAGTTCATCATGAGAGAATTCTCTCGTTGCTCTCGATACTTTAAAAAGTGACGACTTTAGGACAACACTGATAAGAGTGCTTTCATGCATTTCGACAAACGTACCTCAAAAAACGAATGATCTATTTGCCCTAATACTCTTTCGGCGAAGAATTAATTCTTTTAAAAAATGAGATAAAATATATCAGTGTAATCTTCGATAAGCACCTTTTTTCATCTAAAACGATCGCATACCAAAATCCAAAAGCCCAGAGTTAGGCTCATCAACACGATCTGTGAAAAACAGAGGAAAGTTTTTCACTATGCTGCTTCTATATGGAGTTGACCCTCGACAACGGTAAACATTTACGCTGCTATCAAACATAAGATTCTTATTGACACTTCAAAAACTCCCAAAAACCTTGACCCACCGTAATCCACTGCTCTTGTCGATGAATGTATCATTTTGCTTGAGACCACACTAGAGAAGAACTTTTGTTCCTGGATTAGTCACAACATCGATCGCGGAGAAGCGGTTTTGGTCAGTACAACTCCGACACTATCCTACTTTAAGGGTGTCCATAATGGATTTACTCTCCTTTTATCAAAAAAACGCACGATTGTAGCAATTGATGAATGTATGGCCATTGATTAATATACGCAACCAAAATATTTATTAAGATCACCACATAGTCCGTACGCAGAACATGCCTTTAAAATGATCCAATTTATATCGTCGCATCTTATCATCGTCAAATAAAAAACGCTTAAATACATCCAGTACTCCATTTTCTCTCCAAATTTATTATCGAAACGTTCGGGGTTTAGCAAAAAACAGAAACTTGTTCCAATTAAACATATATTATACAGGGTTATTCACGCTATACGGCACGGAATATTGTGGCCAAAATACGTGTCTTTCAAAAAGTTTTCATTTGGGGATATATGGGGGTCTATTAGGGCTACTTTTTAAAATTACTTTCATAATATACAGGGTGTCCCAAAAACCCAAAAAGTATCAAAGTTGTGTTTTTTTAATGAAACACCCTGTATTTTATTGTATTTTTGGATCCTTCGATCAAAATAAGTGTGTGTTTTAATAATGTTTTTATTACTTAAACCTTAAGGTTTTTGAAATAATTTGAATTTTGTAAAAATTTAACCTAATTTTCATGTTTCAAATACTTAAAAAGTAATTAAGTTATGCATACCAAATTTACACTGAAATGTAACAATAGATCATATTTTATTTTCCAAGTATAATAAATTTGACATCTTATACCGGGTGTAAAAAAATTGGAATTAAACAAATGAGAACTTTAAATGGCTATAACTTCATTTATTTAAATGGAACGCTATATTTATTAATTTATCAGCAAATGCACCTTTTAATTACCTATCGAATGGTATTTATATCTTAAATGTTAAGTCTTCTCGTTTTTACAGAAAACGCCAAAATATTGTTTATTGCACGGTTTTAGTACTTTTAAGTAAAAATTTTAATGTATCTAGTTTTCCATCGTATTTAAAAAAGGTAAGATAATTAATTTAGTCTGTTACTTTAGTTTAAAAAGCCTGTCGTTTGTTATAGTTGTGTTATTTTGCGTTTTTGTGTTAGATCGTTAGTAATCGTTATTGTTTGAACATCGTCGTTGTATTTAATAGTAAAAAATGAAAATTTACACAGATTTTCTTATACTGGGTTTTTTATAACTGATACTTCTTTAAATTGGTTTAATAGTCTCTCAAAAATGGCTGGCTTAGGGTTATTTCTTTCGGGAAACCTTTAAGTATAAACTCGACAAGTCAATAAACAATTTTGATGACATTCTCCAAGCATAAAGATAATGCCAATACCCCCTTCTTTTGAGTAAATCTTAATTTTTTACCAAAAAATACAACAGCGATGTTCAAACTAGTGTTGCTTTGATAGCCTTGCTATTTTGTAATACGCAAATTACTTTTGTATTATTCAATGTCTGTCAAAGTATTAGCTAGAGAAGTAGTTGTTTCAAAAGTGATTTGTTCTTGTAGTCTTAATAAGCCTCATTTGTTGTAGTTTTTACGAAAATATTTTCGTGTTTTTTCTATTTATTAATCATGAAAATTACAATCATGAAAATACTGGATTGATGAGACTGTTACTTGTTGAAACTCCCTCCATATCACTTAATAAAATACTGACACATATATATGGTTTCAAAAAAAACATTTTTGAAACTATATACTGTATTGAAATAAAACAACACAGTTGGGAGGGTTTCACATTTATTGTTGAACACTGCAACATGTTTCGCCACACAGGCAGATGAAAAATAATTTAACAAATTACAGTTAAAAAGCTCATATAATATTAGAACTATGGGGCGGAAGGAGGGGGGGATTGTTGTACAAAGGAGCGAATTATTTGAGAATTTACATATTTATTAAAGGAGAATTATCAACTTCTATTTGATCATTTTAAGAATACATTTTTTATTATATTTATTAATTTCTAGTTCTTCCAATAAATTTAAATTTAGACTTTTATTACAAACGTGCAAAATTTCAAAATTATAATTAAAGGTATGCTGGTATTCGATTAAATGATTGGCGTAGGTTGAATCATCGTCATCGCCTCGTCAATAACTATATACTGTGTCGTATTTTATTAAGTTACAATCATGAATTATTGCTCTTGAAATTGGATATATCATCATTGGCGTCTCGAATAAATTTATTATCATTATTGTTTCTTTATCATTTAAATAACAATAGAATAAATTATTTAAATTTACTTTTACGAATAAATTTTCATGTTCCAAGATTGAATTTAAAATTCATCAGCTCTCTTGTTTATTCAACCGCAAAAACTAATATTTTGTATTATTCTTCTTTGGTTCCGATGGCTGTGTAAGGAGTTTTCAAATATAGACATATTTAATACAACCCATTCCTTCGGTGTCGGGAAAAGCAATTATATTTTCATTATACCAAACAGGAAATACTAAGGAATGGAACAACTACAGAGAAATATTACACTTCAGAAAAGTGTGTTAAATATACAAGGCCATATTTTTTCAATAATAGAAAAAAAATTAATAGACTGGGAGAAAGCCTTTGATCGAATGCCACGTGAAAAAATGTGGAAAATACCAAAATATTTAAATATAGGAAATAGATTAATGAGAGGAATTAAAAGTATATATGAGAATACATCTAATTATACCAGAACAAAAGGTGGAGAATCAGAAGAATTTACAACATCTATAGGAGTAAGACAAGGGGGATCACTAAGCCCCAAACTATTCATAATATTCCTGGACTATATAATGAAAAACACAAAAACAAAAACAAGAAAAGTGGAGATAGGGCAATACAATATGGAGAAAACCAAGATTGAAAACTTCGCTTTTGCAGACGATACAGCACTAATCGTAAAAAATGAAAAAGAACTACAGGAAAATATAGATATATTTTAGAAAATTAACATAGAAAAGACCAAAATATTATATAATATAATAGAAGGAAAACGTGTAGAACAGATTAAAGCATACAAATACCTAGAAATAGTGATAAACAACAAAATTCAATTCAAACAAAAATCGTACTATAACTTAAAGAGACAATATTAAATAGCAAAAGAATTTCCAAATGGACAAAAATAACAATTTACAAAGTACTCTATAGGCCTATGCTTCTATATGAAGCTGAGACATGGACACTTAATCAAAAATCAAAAATGCAAGCGAGTGAAATGAGATTTCAATCATGAACAGAGTACGAAATGAAGAGATAGGATAAAGACTGGGAATATAAGACATTAACAAAGAAATAGAAAAGAAACAGTTGGAATGGTATGGACATCTAATAAGAATGAAAGAAGAGACACAGAATAATGTAATATGGAAAACTAAAACAGAAAGCAGGAGGAGAAGAGGAACACCAAATAAGACTACATGTATACAAAACACAATGAAACATGAAATTACTTGATGAATTTAATTCATTTTTATTAGTATAGCTAATACATTACAAAATAACTTGCCGCCTTCATCTGATGCGGATATTATCAGAATCATAAGTAATTCCAGTTTACACTTCTGTTTCAAATAGGTAAGTTTCATTGTAGTTCGAAACGCAATAAAAGCAATGAAATGTAATAATTGTAGGGAAATATATATGGATCTAATTCTGATATAATAAAATGCATTATAAATGTTCTAGTGGAACCATTAATATTTCTAATAGATAATATAATTAGATCTGGTGAATTTCCAGATGTTCTTAAATTTGCCAAAGTAGTTAAGAAAGGTGACATTAACGATATGAACAATTTTCGACCTCTCGATCTCATTGCTCCCTTATTTTTCAAAAATTGTCGAATTTATACTGAAAAAACAAATAGTTGACCATTTTGAATCCAATAAGCTTTTATCACAAAATAAATTTCGTTCCAATCATTCAACAATGGAAGCCCTGATTGATTTTGTAGAATTAATTAATGACAGTTTTGAAAACAAAACTAACTGTGTGGGCTCATTTTTAGACCTAACTAAAGCCTTTGACTGCGTATCGCATGGGAGGTTAGTGATAAAGTTAGAAATGTACAATTTTAATAACACAAGTGTAAGTCTAATTGCATCATACTTGTCAAACAGAAAACAGGTAGTAAGTATTGGGCAAAATACATCTAAGCCTTTAGATATATCGTTTGGTGTCCCACAAGGGTCAGTATTAGGACCTACATTATTCTTAATATATATAAATGACCTACAGAAATATTTTGATGATACTCACATAATTTTATTTGCTGAACTATACTATAATTGTTAATACAGAAATATCATTGGAGTCAAGATTACAAAAAAATTGCATCTTAATGACTCCAAAACCAAACAAATCATTTTTGGACGAACAAGTAAAAACGAAAATACTTCTACCTGTTTTCTAGGCATACACATAGATCTTGCTTTGTCATGGAACTCCCATGCCGATGTGGTATGTGGGGTTATCTCCAGAAATTTGTTTTACATTATGATGTTACGAACCTGGTAGAGTCACATCTACGTTATGGCATCTTAGTATAGGGACACGCTACTATATGCCACAGAGTTTTTAAATTACAAAGACGTGTTCTGCGAGTGATATGTGGCATTGGATACACTGCTCACTGCCGAGAGCAATTCATAAGCCAACGTATCCTAACTTTCCCTTGCATATTTATATTAGAATGCTTATGCTGCGTTAGAAAGCATCAAACTGATTTTAAAACCCATAGCCACCATTGTCATAATACAAGAAATAAAAACGACCTATACCAATTCCAACTGGGGCTTAAGAGATACGAAGATGCAACGAAATATTATGGGATTAAGTTGTTCAATAAAATATCTCAACAAACCAGAGATCTACCCTTCAAAGCATTCAAGGAAAAAATCAAATCGTACTTGCTATTAAATGCTTTCTATTCAGTTGATGAATTTTTATCTAGTGAAACTCTCTAGTTTGATATTATGTGATATGTTATACGTTAACTTGTTTTTAATCTGTACAAATATATTAAATCAATTTTAACTTTTTAGACGTGTAATACTTGATTCTGTTCGTAATTGTACTCCATTGTAATTATTGTTTATTTATTATGTATACTTAGTTATAGTCTGTGTTAATCTTACGATGGTGTTCTCCTTTGCTGTACTTGACGTCTGTAAGACTATATTATTAACGAAAATAAATATATTATTATTATTAAAACATGGGATAAAAGAATTGCAGAAATAATCACCAATTACAAAATGGATGTGAACATAACCAAAGAAACGGTCAAAAATCTGAATAAATTGGAAGATCTACTAAAATGCTTATAAGATAAATAATCTCGACATCCGCAAGTGTATAAGATATATAAAGAGTTTATATATATATATATATATATATATATATATATATATATATATAAAACTACACTTTCTGCAATTAAGAAGTTTATCTTTAGTTTAATTAAATAATAAATATTGGCGGCATACACATTGTATCATTTCATTTAATTATGTTATTAATTATAGTTGTTCATTATATATTTAACTTTAATTTTATTTACATTTCTCTCTTATTGGATGTATAATCTGTCGAAAATTAAACGATTATTATTATTATTATTATATGCAGAATACTAACATTTACTAAAATTATTATTCATGTTTACGAGTGAGTCTTAAGTCACTTCGGTTATTTACTACAATAATCAAAATCGATTTTTTATAGGAAGAAATAATTTTATTCAGTAATTTGTTGGCCATTTTTTTTCGATGACATATTGCCATATTTCAGGCAACATCATGATGCCACGCTTAAAGAACTTCTGGAGTAAAAAATTAAGCTAGTGCTGTTTGATAGCATTGTCTAAATTGAATTGTTTACCATTCAAATAGTTTTGTAAACATTGAAACAAATATAAGTCGGTTAGAGCAAGGTCTAGTGAGTATGGTGGATGGTGAATGGTTGGGTTGTTTGGTAGCAGCACAAAATACTAGACGTCTTTGTAATTCCACCAAATTGAGACAATAACATTCTTTTGATAGATATTTCTTTCTTAACGTTGTCGTACACTAAAATTTTCTCATTTGCATTTTCATTGATTTTTAAGAACATGAATTTCTTTGAGTTTATGTAAAACCCAAATATTGAGTTTACCAACATATTTTTCCACAGTTGTTTGAGAAGTGTTTAATATTTCCCGAGTCGTACAACGGTGAATAGCTTTGATTAATGCATTTATTTTATTGTCTTCAGCTTTAACTGGCTTTCCTGAACGTGACGCATATTAGGTTGAAATTACCGGGAAGGAATTGGCAAACCCATTGTATGATTCTGTTAAGCAATCTTTACCATACTCGGTTTTTATGGGATTGCATTACATTTTCCATATTCTGAAGTAAAACAGTAAAAGATAATGATGTTCATTGAATTTCTTTTTCATCATTCGACCACTGTTTCACAACGACTACTAAATCGATTCACTTACTTCTTTTAAATGACAATTGAAGTGTCTTCTATCAATGTATCTAGTTTTACCAAGGTATTTATAGCAGCAGTGTCAGAGGAACCGTCAAAAACCTATCATCACAAGTGAGGTAAATATTCAAGATAAGGGTCTTCAACTAACTCCGGAAGTATAGGTGATGAATAAATAAAACACTTCGTTTTTGAGATTTTACACAATTTAAAGTCGATGCACTGCAACAATTGTTTCATTTATCATCTCTCTGATGAAGTCACTGTGTGGCGAAGCAATTGTCGCAGTGCATCGACATTAATTTGTGTAAATTCTCAAAATCAAAGTGTTTTATTTATCACCTACATAATGGAATTACACCAAGTAACAGTCTCTTTAATCCAATATTTACTCCGGAAGTTTCCGAAAGCGTGATAATACCCTATTACGAAAATTATTTGAAGAAATGAATGAAAATGCATTACTCTTAAAGGAAACGTGCTTCTTGGAAGAAAAGGTAATGGACCTACAAAATAAATTAAAAATCCAAACAGAAACCTGTAAATGCAACGGAAAAGTGGTTCGACTATTTACTCAGCACACTATGAAGAATGCTCCGATAATACTAGAACTAAAAGAATGCAATACAAAAGAAAGGGAACATACGAACGCATTAGAATCAACAACCACAACCTAATCAATAATTTGATAAACAGCATAAACAACAAAGCCTCAGTGGATATTAATCGAGCTACGAAATTAACAACCGGTGACAAACGACATCAATGTAACTCAAGCTGCACAGATCCCGAATTAAAATAAAACACTGGCCATGAAATAGAAGAATGGTAAACGGCCATCAAGAAGAATAGGAAACGACCGTCTCAAGGAATAATTGCTTTATCCACCAGTTATCAACCTTGAAAGACGGTAGCACGTAACGCATTCCTATATATAACACGCCTGCATCCGACCACAAATCAGGAAGATATAAGTAAACATATCAGAAAATATTTCTCAGAAGAAACAAACAAAATGCACAACAATAAGTGTTTAAGAAATTAAATTCATCGATTTGATTGGTAAACTAAGAAAAGCTGAAACCGGTAAAACATTAATAAGAAACAAATATTAGGGCACTACTGTCTGAAGATATTCTTGAAGAAACTACCAAGCAAGCAGAGCAAGTAAAAAAGGAGCATGTCGAAAGGCTTAAGGAAAAGAGAAAATATTTTCAGAATTGGAAGGAACAGGTCTACTTGTTTTGAATGCTACAATAATCGAAGTAAATACTCTATTATCTAAACGATTGAAAACACACCAAAAGAGTGGTGTTCAGTTCATATGGGATGTATGATATGAAACTGTAGAAATGATACAAAAATATCCCCGAGCTGGATGTATTCTAGCACACTCTATGGGACTGGGAAAAAATCAGGTAGTTACATTAATACACACATTATTTAAATATAGTAATGGAACCAAAACAAAATATGTGTTAGTCGTATACCCGTTATCAACTGTTTATAATTGGAAAATTTAATTTACAATTACCCTAGACATTTCTGTTGAGGACACAATACAACATATTCACATGATATCAGATAAACAAAGGACAAAGACAGCCAAATATCTTATTGTTAAGGAATGGCATAAAACTGATGCAGTTTTAATAATGAATTACGAATAAGATATCAGTAAATGCCGAAAATATTTTAAAAGCACCAGTTAATCCTGGTGCTCACTTGATAATATGCGAAAATGGATAATAACTAAAGAATGCCAAAGCATTGCTCATCAATGTTGCTAAATCAATCTAAAATTTGATTTCAAAAATTTTATAATTTCCTACAAAGATTATTCATGATTGCTTTCCCGCTAGTTCATAGAAAACATTTCGAATTTCCAATGTCTTTTTAAGTACATTCAATATCAAAAAAAAAAATATGTAGAAGGTCTTGATGATCCTTCATATCAAGCTAGTTCAAAGTAAAACTCTACAGCTTTACAGAGAGATTTTTATCAAAATTGAAGTAATCAATCTTGTAACAAATCTTGTAATGTTGTATAGGAGTGAGAACCTTGAGGGATGACTTCTACTATTGGAAAGGATTGGAATACGTTAACTAATTTTGATTTGACACGATTTATTGGAAAGAAAATTGTGTATAAGAATTATTAATTTATGAAGATTTTTTAGTAGGAAACATTTCTATAGGGGTCCATCGAATTCGTTTGGTATATCTAAAAAAGTATTGTTGACTTTTGACCTTCAAGGTATTAAGTTTGCATATTGGAAGTTAAATTTGAGAGAGAAAGCATTACAGACTATTTGGTAAGGAAACCAAACTGGTAATCAGGAATGGAATTAATTGAACTGTGTAGGAGTTTTTGGTTGATGAGGGATTCATTGAGTTTACCAATTACGGGAAGTGTGTGATAGGATGGGAGCTAGAAACCATTGTGGGATCATTTTCGGGTTTAGTGATACAATTAATCATGATATTTTTTCATTCAGAGAGAAAATATTGTTGGGAGAAGTAGTATTTTATAATTTTTCATATGAACATGTGAGTTTTTTAAGGTTTGATCTGGGAATGTTATCATGACTTTGAGTTGAATTTTTACCAGAGTGTAATAGGAGTGGAATATTTTTTTTAATTAAATATTTTTTTAGGACTGTAACTTTTCTGCAGGCGTACACAATATTCTTTCATATAGTTTTTAAATATATTACCTACTTATTTATTTCTTTATTTGTATATAATTTGATGCTGGGATATATTTTATAGTTCAATGTAATAGATTTACACGTAGTAATGGTCACAATTATGTTCTTCATTATTTTTATTTCCTTGCCTGTAAGTGTTGGTGATTTTTTATGTTTTAGAAATTTCCTTCTTAATTTTTAAATTGTTTTGCTTGAGGGCGGTCTGAAGTATTTTTATTTTACAATTTGCATTGCTTTGGTTGTTAAGTTTTCTGATGTTGTAACCAATATTTTTGCATTTAGTATCGCTTGCAATATTTTAAATTAGTACTATTAGTATTTTCAATTAGTAGAAGTATAAAGCTTTTCACAACCAGTTTTCCATATCATATAGTAATGCGTTCCGGGTTCAAGAATCAACTTGTGGACATGAGACATAGGCTCTATTTTATATATCAATATAACAGAATAATTCGGACCTAAAAAAAAAACTTACCATAAGTGCAGGAATCAATACAGAATGGCTATTATAAAAGCAAAACGTGAGTTCAAAGACAATATAATTCGTAATTCAAATAATAAAAATAAAGCGATTTGGTAAATTTTAAAATCTTATAGTTTATTCCATTCCACTTAGTAATACAGATGCCTTAAAATTTATGCCGCCCAGAATACCAAATATTAGCTTTTCTTTTATGTCAGCATATGTCGTTTCAAATTTACTAAAACCAAAGATATTTATGGATGGTTTGTTGAACTTATTAAGTTTACGGTCAAACTGTCTTCCTGACCTAATGAAGGTGTCATTGGTAGCGTCGGTTTTTAAGAAAGAAAGTAGGTCCGTTCCTTTTTATTACAGACCAATTTCTATTGTTCCAGTACTCCTAAAAATATTTGAGTGTATAATGCACAACCAGATTGTATATTATTTAGAAGGAAACAATCTATTTAATAAACACAAATTTGGATTCAGAAAAGGACACTCATCAACTAATGCTATTAATTAAAAAAATGTCTTATTACGGGTTTTGCGATGATAGTTGCAAATTAATAAAATGTGGATTGTACTATTTCATCTAAGCGTCTTGTAGAACACGGTGTACCGCAAGGATCTACTCTGGGTCCACTTTTGTTCTTACTATATATTCATAATTTCCCTAATAACGTTGATAATGTACAGTCTATCTTATATGCAGATGAAACCACCTTAGTAAACACGGATAAGCAAATAGATCTCTGTTTGCAACTGAATAGAAAAGCGCTTGTGATATCGAAGGAGTGGTTTAATTCAAATAAATTACACTTAAAAAATAAAATATTTAACATATCAAAAGCAAAATAAACTTATACCATTATTTACAATTCTAGCCAAATGTTTTATCACAGAAAGAAAAAAGTAAATGATTTTATAATTGAATAGAAATATTATTAGATATATTTTTTTGTTAGATCAAGTTAGATGATTTGTTGTTATGATGTGTTAAGTATGTTTTGATTAGAATAAACCAACCAGTTTATATTAAAGATTTTCAGATTATTGTAGTTTTGCAGTTACAATTAAATTCTAAAAATCAATAAAATTTAAAAAAAAACCTGTAATGGAAAGAGAAATAAATCGATACATTAATTTAAGATATATCTCTTCAATATAGATTACATCAGGTTTAATAGAGCTGTTTATTATTGCTTATTTTGAAAACTATTATAAAATAGTATTTAAAAATGTACACTATAAAGAAAGCTATACTAAATGTGAAATTGTTATTGCCACGCATAATAACAGTCTACTGAATTTTTGTAAAAAAATGTTTGTCCACTCAGTTAAGAAAAAACAGTGCAAAGTTTACATAGTATTAGACCTTTATTTTGTTTCTATATTTAACGAAGGAACTAGAGCCTTATAAACTGCATAGATTATTTCAACTTGCCCTGCATGTCTAAACGATCAGTCGCTTGAGATCTAAATAGAAAAGACCTTTTGGTCCTATACAGCAATCGCAGAAAAGTGATTTTAGTCGGTAGGAGTCCAATGATAGATTTTCTCTCCTCTTATAAAAAAATCGTTTTTCCCTGATCCATACGTGTTGATGACAGAAACATTTATTTGAATAATATTTCCTTAAGTTTCATTTTACTATTTGCGAACAGTCTAATTAGACTAGTTAAATATGTATATGTACTTGAGTTTTGTAAAGATTATATTAATAATAAAAATTTTATCACAAACTATTGTCTGCTGCGAAAAAAAGCAGTTTGAAAAAAAAAATTGTATGTATGTGTATATTAATGTATTTTGTTAGCAGGTAATAGCACCGTAATAAATAATAATAATTGAAAAGTTGTGAAAAGAAATAATTTCCTCAAATCATTTGGAATTTTATGAAAAACAATTAAAAATTTCAAACTGAATGAATATAACTTCACTAAAAACCTTTAAATGGACGTAGAAAAGATAAATATTGGGATAACAATGAAGAAAGGAATTTAACCGCGTTTTTATTACACTAGTTGAGTACAACCGTAATTTTTAATCTGTGAAATACGAAGAGTAAAGATTTTTAATGAAAAGACCGTATTCCATTATTTGCTCTAAATAATTTACTGTTTTATTATTTACAATTTAGTGGGCGTTTAATATATAAAATAATAATAACAAGCAGAAACGTTATGAATAACTGATTTTTTTATTATTATTCAGAAATAATAAATAAATGAAGGATTTAATTTTTTACATAATATATTATTCTATTTCACCAAATAATTAGGAAGTTATTTAAGGAAAATATATACATAACTATAGTGACATATTTCTTACTTTCTATTTTATTGTTTTTAACAATTAATATATATTAATGAGAAAATTAAATATGTTATATATGTTAGAGGCTTCTACTTCGTTATTTCCGCGAGATTTTTACACATCAAAATGCCTTTATTAACCTAGAATGCGCACGCCACTTAAAAGAAATCAACATGTTGTCTGAGGCCTTGTAAAATTCAAAATATTTCCAGGTGTAGAATAGGAACAGCGCGAGAAGGCTTCGTTACACATTCAGCGCACGGATTGCGAAATAATTATATCATGGCACGTCGAAAAAGTGCTCCATCAGCAAAGACCGTAAAACCCACAAGTAACACACTCGTAAAAGAAAAGAAAAAAAAAAACGTTTTCCCACCACACGACATCGTTTTCCCCGTTGTGTTTTCGCGGGCGTC
Organism: Ontholestes murinus; assembly: GCA_963969525.1. Taxonomy (NCBI): domain Eukaryota; kingdom Metazoa; phylum Arthropoda; class Insecta; order Coleoptera; family Staphylinidae; genus Ontholestes; species Ontholestes murinus. The sequence goes on from OZ018390.1 coordinate 17,047,687, forward strand.
GCGACGCTCCGCCGGCAGTTTGCTCGACGACGCCGCGGCAACTCGACGTGACGGCGCTCCGTGCACTCGCGTCTCGAATTTACGCGAACTGACCAAAAACTTTTTATCGCGCTTATATCAATATCCATTTTTTTCCGGTATAAAAATATAGGTCCAAGAGGTGAATAACGAATAGCTCACGTTATATAAACTGATTACAAATGTTCGTTTTGTTCGATAAAGTATCAACGAACTTCCTTTGACATTAATCTATGGCAAAGTTTTGTTAGTATTAGTGGATGTTGGTGTTTGTGCATGTGTAATGTCTCCGTAATTTATTCAAGTGTTTAAGTAGATTTAAGGTAAGTTTATATATCCTTTTCTCGTTATTTTTTTAATAACATTAATACTGTTAGTAATAATACTTTCAACATCATTTTATAAAACTGTGTTATAGAAATAGAAATTTTTCTTAAATATTTTTATTGACTACAGAGAACTAAAATTTATATAAGAAAACACTAGATCATAAATTTACGTTGATTTAATTAAAATAAACTAGCAAAAGTCAATAACTTTAAATAACACAAATTAAATTTTGTTTATATCACACACTTTATTAGTCTTAGTGACTATAGTTTCGACATACTCTAGCTATAAATATAGTAAGCAGAATAATAAGGTGTGTGATATAAACAAAGTTTAATTTGTGTTATTTAAAATTATAAAATATATATCACAAAGTGAAGGCGTCTACAATCAAGTTTTTAAATAATCTAACACTCAAGATTATAATCATCTGTAGACACGTGTTTCGAACTCTCGATCTCATCAGTACAGCTTTATTATAAAATTGATTGAATTACTTTTCCTATATCGTAAAATAGTTGCGACCGTTATTATGTTGTAATACATTTTATACACTAAACTAAAACACTGTGTTTTAATTTGATGAATAAAGCACTAATAACTTTTCTTCACAACTTTATTCATCAAATTAATTTGATCTTGGTGTAATTCAATCAACCAATATTTATTACTGTGCTTTACTTTAGCAATTACATGTTTATTTGTTAAATAAAATATTAATTATTTTAGATATTTTATATTTAAAAAAAATATTCAATCTGGCATTCAGCTAGCAAAAAAATCTAAAATTGCTTGTTAAAACTAATCCTGGCAAATATCGGTCAACAAAATTTTCGACGAATTCTTAACATTTTAGAAAAAATATGAGAACAATTTAGCCAAGGATGTAAATAAAGAATAAATTCGATCTTCGAGTAAAGATTTAATTAATAAACTTAAAAATAAAAACTCTTAATACTTTCTTTACAAATAATTTTCATTTGAGCTAGATATAAATTTCGATGACAAAGTGACTATTACCAATGTAAATACCAATACTTTCTTCACAAACAATTTTTATTTATTGTTTATTGATAATTGTATATGTTGCAATACAATATTTGTTATTCTAAGTAGAAGAAAAAATCAATCCCAAAAATTGATGTCAGAATTTTTTGTTTTTGTCAACAACGATCATTCTTCAAAACTTACATAGTTAGTTTATTCTTGTAATTCCTTTTGGGAATTTATTTATTTATTTATTTATAAGTACTTTATCAAACTTGCTTTACAAATACAATTCATAAAAGATGAAACAAAAATATATGAACAATTTCGACAGCAAGCTGAAAGGCGGAGTTCACTCTTGAAGAATGTTCTTCCACTCTAACCTGTAGGTCCTTTCCTTCACTGTTTCATCATACACGAACTCAGCTTCGGATACATATTTTCAGGCAACAAAATAAACCGAATTTCTTCTAATAAAGGGGGACATTTTGGAATGACCTTCATTAACCGAAACACGTGTCATACAATATACTGAAACAAAACAAGTCTTTCAAAATTACCTATTATAATTTCGTTTCATCAATTATATATTCATATATATTGCAGGTTACTCTATTACAAGATTTGTTCTTAGGGCAGTGAATTAATCACAATGTATTTAAAATACTAACTTTTTAAATTGTCAGATCTTTACCACAGAAATTTGGTTTATAATAACTAGATAACAAAGATTTTCTGCGTTGTTCTAAAAGTAAGACTAATTTATTTTTAGAACAACGCAGACATTTTTTATTTGAATACTATTATTGACTTGATTTCATTCACACTTCTTTTAGAGAATTATCTTGCCGCCATCATTGTGCAACTTAATGTACTTCAGTACTTTCACGAATGTACACATCGTTAATGGATAAATTCCTTGGCACGCACTTTCAATATCCTTAGCAATTCAATCAGGGGTGAGTTTAGTTTAGTTTAGTTTATTTTCTTTACAAGATCTATTAAAAAGGGTGATAATTTCCACCTTCTTCTTGCGGATCATGCGTGTATGTTGGGCATAACAGGTCTTCCTGCTGTGATAGCTAGTCCTTGTTGGCGAATCCAATGCAGAAGACACGGACTAAGTACCCATCGCTGGTTTTAACATTAGCAGAGGCTTCGATCAGGGTCTAACCATCTTAATCATAGACCATTTGTCAGTGGTCAAGTGCATACCATGGAAGTTGGTAAGCACTCCCTTAATCTTTAAGAGATACTATTCCTCATCAATATTTTAAGATTTCAATATTTACATTTTTAATTTACATATAAAGAACTAAATAATGGCCAAAGTAAGTGTTGGCAGTACCCAGCGCCACTATTAAGGCATTACACTTCTTCGTCTAAAGATACTGATATATTTTGCAACATTAAAAGTTTCTGGTCTTAACGTCATTACTATTTAGTTTTTATTTTTTTTTCCGGTTCTGGTTTTAAGGTCATTACTATTTTTTGTAATTTTCCGGTCGTTTGCAGTTATTAGTTAATGCGTTATTAATATATGGAGTACCAAAGAAAAATCATATCATTGTTGCAACTCGTTTAGTGATGAATTTTTTGAAGGTCGCTTAAAATCGGTTGTTGTTCAAAATTCAAACTCAAATTGCAAGTACGCCATGTGCTTTATTCTGAGATTGAGGTATGATTGGGCATTAGTAGGAGCAGCAAGATTTTAATTTTGTTCTCCAAAAATGCATTTTCATTGGATCATTGAATAATATACCAATTATTCAAAAAGGGCTCGTGTCGATTGATCAAAGGAAATGTAGTGTAGCTGGGCTTCTAAACATGCTCATGATATCATGGATATATGTTAATGAGCCTAAAGGCTTAGCACTCGACTGAAGGTGTCTTCAAAGATATTCACGCACGTAACAAATAATCGCCTTATTTTTCATGTGGCTACTAAAACATTAGTGTAATGTCGGATGGCCGTTTCTAAATAGTGCACAACTTGTTTATCAAGACTTTGGAAAAATAAGCGAACCGGTGAAGACGTATCATTCTCCATCAGAAAAATGCGATTAATTAACTTCTCACTTAACCCGTGGTAAAACATTTTTATGTTAATAAAAGGATTAATTAAGCACTTGGTTATGTTCCACTATTGAAACATGACGAAGTGCTTAACAACTCTAACACATCGGGTCAAACAAGAGGCTTTTTAAGAATTGAAAAAAGTTGAAATGATGGGTCATCCGAAGTACAGCTCTGATTTGGTACCTAATAACTTATTTTTATTTTGCAAATAAAAAAAAAAGTGCTTCAAAAATTGATTCAAGTACATGCAAAAGTGTACTGATCTGTATAGAGAATATTCAAAAAAATATACAGTGATATATTTTTTTACCTCAAACATTTTTAGTAAGTGATGAAGAATAGATCCGTACGGGTTTATTAATTCCAAGTAAACCATATTGTTAAAGATAATTACGTGCTATTGGATCTCATATTTTTACAAATAACCTTTGCTAATAAGTTTTCTGTTGATAAAAGGATTAATTAAGCACTTTTTTCTATATCCTTCATTGAAAACTCACTTGTACTATATGATGTGCATTACCCAGCATTTGAATTGGGTATTAACTTTAAATCTAACACTAAGAAATCTCTTTGGGACTTCAATTTAAGGTTTCAATTCCATAAAGCAGATTTTTAAAGTTTAAATAATAATTTTGTTAATTTCAATTGGAATAACGTTCTAAAAGATTTAAATGCAAATGATCAAGTGGGTGTTTTTTTACAATTATCTTTATGAGGAAATTGGTAAATTTGTTCCTGTTTTGGACGTAAATAATCTACCTTATTAACCATTTCTAAAGTGGTTCAGTAAGGATTTAAAACATATGTTGTTTTTACAAAAAGAATTACAAGCCAAATTAAGGCAATCGAATCTATCTTCGGATTATGAAAGCTTTTAGGAAGTATGGGCCAATTGCAAAATCTTAACTAGTATGTGTCATGCATATTATTTACAATCACTGTGCTATATGTAACACGTCAATTACTTTTGTATCATTCAATGTCTGTCAAGGAATTAGTAAGAGAAGTAGTTTTTTCAATAAGTGATTTGTTTTGTAGTCTTAATAAGACTCATTTGTTGTAGATTTACGAAATGTTTTCGTGTTTTTTCTAATTATTATTTACAATCGCTCGAAAACGCAATCTGTGATGATTCTAGCGAATTCTGGAAACACATCAGGTCGAAACGAACATCTAGTTGTATTCACAATTCCTTCAATCATAATGGTTCAACTATTAATAGCGCACGCGAAATCGTTGATTGATTTGCCTAAAGTTTTAGTTCTGTCTGCAAACATTTAAGCAATCAGGTAAACTTTAATTATATTCCCGATGTTGGCATATCTTTGACATAATTCATTGGAGCCAGATGGTTTGATCGCTTTATTTCTAAAAATTCTCATATTCTTTATGGTGTATTCTTTAGATTTTATTTAACAAGTTTTGAAAATGTTGCGAATTTCTATCGTTATTCTTTATAACTTTGTTCTTCTTGCTTATAACACATTCACAAAAAAAATTAAATGAGACAGCTACACAAATTTAGACAGCAAGAATTACGGCCGGAGTTTACAGGTTTTCAGTGTTCTTTCACTGAAACCCACATCCATCCATTGACCAGTAAGACATGCTGACAGCTTCTGACTTCTTCATTTCGAATATATTGGAGCAAATATGCTACTTTTGTCCCTTTTTGGAAGATTAATTTGCCATTATTGGAACAATGCTCTTATTACGCCAGTTCATATGAATGGTGCTAAAAATATCGCAAATAACAGACATATTCCATCCTATCGGGTATCTCTAAAATTTTGGAGAATATTGCATGTATTTCGTCACAGGTTGATGCATTGTTGTTGGAGCAGCAGCCTGGATTTAGTCGTAGTTTATCGACAGCTATCTATTAATACATGGAAATTGTATAGTGAAAGCCTTGGAGAAGAATAAACAGGTTAACTTTTCCAAGGTATTTGATTCGGTAGACCATAGTATATTACTGCCTAAATTTTATACATTGAGCATACAAGGTTCACTTTTTGATTGAATAGCATCTTATATAGGTGACAAAACTCCGAGGGTATGTTTTGGTATCTACACATATTCCTCAATAGCAACATCAGGTGTACCCCAAGGTTCTCACCTAGATCGACTACCTTTTAATAACACAGGCCAGCAAATTACGAATTTTTGAAAGTTGATTTCGATCTGACATCTGATTTTGTGTAATTTTTATCTGCTGAATTCAAATTCGAGTGTCATTTTTCCCATAAAGTAAGATTTTTTATCAATGTTGAAATAAAATTAATAAAAAATTTGGGCAAAATAAACGCTACTTTTATTCATACCGAGACACAAGCAAATTACAAATAGTAAACTGAATTTAAAAAAGTCTCAAACACTCTTATTTTCTTTTATTTCTAGAAAATCTATCCCTCTTGGATGAAAAACTTTGTTTAGTGGATTTTCTTCTGTATTCCACGGCCGAATTGCCCCTTTTTATTGACCAGCAGTAATCAGCCATAATTGAAAAATTCCACTGACCTTGATACCTGCGTTCCATTTGTTTCATGTCTTGTTGGAACCTCTCACATTGCTCCTCACTTACATCATCAAGATTTTCGGGGAAGTAATCAAGATGCGAGTGTGATAAATGAACTTTTATGCTCATATTACATCCCAATTACATAAATTTCTGCAGCACGTTTTATTCACAATTTCCTTGTAGTAAGGATCCTTGTTGTTTCCCAAAAAACCTTCAATAACATTAACAAATGAAATCAATGCATATTTCTTAGTTTCGGTCATTGTATCAATAAATTCGTGATCTTTCGTTAATCTCCTTATTTGAGGACCGACAAAAATTCCTTCTTTTAATTTTGCATCTGAGATAGCGGGAAATGTTCCATTATGCAGTGAAGGTAACTAAAGATATTTTGTGAATCAACAAGACTGTGGTGCACAACATTTTTTGATACGTGATTTAAATTATCACTTTTTATCCAGTCCTTTTTCTTCCAATGTTGATGTCTACTTCGACTGTCCCACTCACACAAAAAAACATAGGTATTTTGTATACCCTTACTGCTGTCCTAGAAGAAGTCCCAAAATTTTCAAATAATTACAATTTTTCAACTATGATATTTGAATTTTGCAAGCAATACTTTAGGAGTTTCGTAGCTTTCCATCATTTGCACATAATCGGCAACTGGTACCGATGAAAAAACATCCCCATTGTGCTTGAGAAGAGCTTTAAGGCTTATTTTGGGAGAATCAATAAAAAGCCTCTAATCATCGAGATTGTATGTGCCCCCAAGTTTTTTTATCAGACTGAAAATGTCGGTTCAATAAACTAGACAACCAATTTCTCCAAAATAACCTGAATAGCCAGACTTGTGTTTCCTAAAATATTAGATTTTAACGTCTTCTCTCAGTAAATTTTTACTTTAAAATCTAGATGCCAAAATTTTGGAAAGATCCTTTGGAAGAGCTGAGTTTCTAAGTTGTTTTTATCAACTTCAGGTTCAGAACTGCTTGTAACATCTTCTAATTTTTTTTTCAGGTATTGGCAAGTATGGGTCATGTAGCACTGGCCTAATTACAAACTTGAGGTTCGGATAAATGATATTTTTTACATTTTTTTGTGTACATTGTGCATACAGAAATAACAGTCATCATGGTGATTTGTTGGCTCTAGCCAAATCATTGGTATTCCAAAGGGTAGCGATTTCCTTGTTTCATTACTCCGTTAAACCCTCTTCATATATATTGCATACAATATGTGGTGCACAATGTTTAATTTGATCACCAATATTTACTCTAACATACGCGTAGTATTGGTGTTTCAACAGTGACGTAATTTTACGTCTGAATTTCTTGACCACAAACAAAGCAAAACGTATTTCGCTTATTTTTACAAAGTCTTGGTATTTTAAACACGAACGTAAGCAAATAACTCACTAAACTCACTAAACAACGACTGCCTAGGCCGAACGCAAACATATTAATGAATGCACTTGTTACATAAAGACGTCAATTTATAACTCATGGGCCGACTAAAATTGATATTTGAATGAAAAATTATCTGATTATATTTTTATTTCTATGAAAGTTCTTTTCTAAAGTAGTCTAGTATATAATAAGAATAATATATCTAATAGATTGGTTATTATATAAGGATTGATAAGAGATAAGAACTCAATAGAAAATCATTCCAATAAAAAAATTTAGCAATTGAAATAATATATTTCTCCTTTTAAAATATGATTTTTCTTTGCCTGTTAATAACATTAAAGACAAATTATTATATACTCTAAATCAAATTGTAAACTAGTAACCAAATTGTATATTTCTAATATAAATTTTAATAAACACTCAGAAGTTGTTAATCTTTGATTGGATAACTTTTTATTTAATTAATATTATTGCATTCCTGAATGAATCAGGCTTTAATCTTTCATCGTTCTAAGAAATCTTGAAAGGGCTTTCCATTTGCATTTCTTAGTATTAAATCTGAGATGTTGGCTTTTTATATCCTCTTTTATATACTTAAAAGCTTTGTAGAAGGGGCTAGAAAATTAATTTAAACGAATATTAATGGGAAACCTAGACAGAGAAACTAGAACGGAGAAATCCAACATCGAGCCATTATGAATTAAATTTAAAAAATCTGACGGTTTATTCTTATTATATAAGAAAAATCAATTTACTTATACATTTAAATCTATAAAAAAATACAATGTATTAGAATGCTTAGTGTGTAAATCGGAAACTTAATTACTATCTGTGCGAGGGACAATGGATGTTTAATTTTAAGCCTTATCTTCTATTTAATATGTAAAGATGTATGCTGAATTAAAAAATTAACTATGTTTTTTTCCTATAAATAATTGTGTAAGTATGGGTTACCACGTAGTAATGGTCGCAACTATTCTCTTTATTAAATAAATATGGCCTATATAACATTTAATAAACTTTATTGTAAATATTTGAGTAACTTACAATTTTTAGTTTATAAGAAATCGTTCTTAAACAAAGTTCCTTTAGAGGAAAACAATAATAATTAACCAAAAAATCTAAAATGACATACAAACTATGAATTTTCATTTAAACATCTTTAATATTACAATTTACAAGGATATACTTATAGTATTTTGTGTTTCGTTAAGCTGTTATTAAACAAATTAATTTACTAATGACATAGATATAAAATTTTATAGTTAAAATATAGAACATTCGGTTGAATTAATTGAAACAAAAATAATATTTCAATTATGCAATAATTCCATATAAAAATTTGTTTCAATCAATAAATTACGTAATGCCTGTTAATTAACTGTGTATATTTTATTGAAATAAACTATAAATGTTTGCACAGATATATACGTCCAGTAATTTTAGCGTTAATTGATTAACCCATGTGATAAGCCGCAATGACATATAAAAATACATTAATTTAATTCACAACGTCATGCGTGGATCGATTGCCAATTGTAAAAATTAAGTACGTGATTGCGGTCCTAATTACCGGTGAAATTGTATTTGGGCGCCATATGGCAATGTTATTATCGTTTTATTGTGTCACACCTGCCCACGCGTTTTAATTTGTAATTATGTTAATATTGTATAAAAAATATTCCACTACGTTGTAAACAGCGAAACCATTTTTTTTATGAAAGCCTTAAAATTAAGTCATAATTATGTTAATGAGATGTAAAGAAAAGTACTGATATAAAAATATTGTCATTCTCTTCTTTATATTTAAGAAATTTTTAAGTTGGTATGAAATTAGCATATATTTATAAATTATAAATATAACATCATGATCTATAAGAAGAAACAAAAGGAAGAATATATATCGCTGTAGATCTTAATGCAAGAGTAGGAACTAAAGACAAAAAGTATAAGAAAGCACTAGGAAAATATGAAAAAAGCACTAGAAACAACAATGAAATACGGATGCTAGATTACTGCATAATGATCAACCTAATAATAATAAACACATTTTTCTAACACAAGAACATACACAAATATACAAGAGAAGTGAGTAGTAGAAATGAAGAATCCATTATCGGTTATGCAATTGTAGAAACAAGAAACAGAGGGTGTGTTAGATACAAGAGTAACAAGGGTCCGAAAATAGGAAGCAATCACTACGTAGTTATAAGCAGAATAAGAGAGAATACGGAAATGAAACAATTAAGACAAACAACGGAACGAAACAAAGAGGTGAACACAAAAATAAGAACGTACAAACTAAGAGATAGAGAAACAGCTGAAAAATGTATAGAGGCATTCGAAAACAATATGGAAAGAAATGAATAAACTAGAAAATAAAAATTTGTAACAAATGTGGGCACTGTTTAATCGTGCAACGAAAGAGATTAAAGAGCGAATAAAAAAAACAAAACAGCATGGAAAAATTATATAGGCAATATGATAACTGAAAATTATGTCAAATATAAAGTTGAAAGAGGAAGAACGAAAGAACTAGTATCAGCGGTCCAGAGAATACGGTGGATGCTGAAGGATCTCCCACACGAGCTCTTAGAGTGCGGCTTGGACGACTTGTGCAACATGGGACCTGGCGTTGTCGTGAAGGACCATGATTTAGCATTGTCGATAGGTCTCTTCCACGCGGTATAGCTGGGTTATGTAGAGCTTCTTATTGACCGCGAAATTCTTTTCGAGCATTTTCAAGTGCCCTCGCAGTCCCACCAAACGCAGATCATGGTCTTCTTTGGATGAAGGTCAGGCTTGATTCTTAGCATTGGCGTATCTCCTGGAGCCACCCACTTTTTTCTTTGCTTCATATTTATGTATAGGTACCATTTATGCATATTAAAAATATTCAGAAATCATATCATGCGTCAGAACTTCTTTAAATGAAGGCGATTTTCTTTGCTGTTTTCGTTAAGCTCCTGAGGCATCCAGACTACCAATTTTTCGACAAATCCTAATGAATGATGATGATTGACAATCGTTTTTATGACGTCAGTTATTTTTATTTGATTTTTTTCGGCCAATTCACGACTTGTTTAGTGACCGTCCTCTTTCAAAAATACTTTGATACCCTCTTAGTTGAATCCAGAAGGTCTTCTACTTCGGAGCATGCCATCGACGTTAAAATCGCCATTTTTTAATTTGGAACACCATTTCCGTACTGTAGACTCGCCTATAACACCTTTTTCGCATCTAAATGTCCTGGGCTGCATCATCAGCTTTTTGGCTTTGATAAAAAGCGAAGAAAAGCAGGCGTCGAAAATGTTGCTTTGTAGCTCCGGGACATTCCATTACTAAGCCTCAAAAGTAATAAAAGATTAAATCACTCAAAAAGACGATTGTAGAGCAGAAAGAGCTCCATAGAATAATTATTATACACTTTTTAAATCAGCAAAAAATCGTTGTAAAATAAAGGAAATCTATAAAATGCTACTCAACCTAGTAATTACATTGAACTGTCCGGATGATGCGATCTAATGAATTGGTGAACGTATGTATTTTGAGGGGATATTGGGATTGCGTGGAATACATAATTTATCCAGAATGGTATATATAATCGATGACCCCTTTTACCAATCAGTGTCGGGGTTTTGGTATCTTCGTTCTCTACGTCTTGATAACTTTGTTCCATTTGTTTCTGTTCTTAACATTTTTTTCTGCCTCTCTTATGCTTATTCCTCTGTCTTGCAGTGCCTTTGTTATGCTGTTCTCCCAGTTTTCTAGTGGTCTTCCTCTCCCTCTGTTCGTGGTTGTCCTTGCTTCCCATATTTGTTTAACAGGTATTCTTCTTTCCATCCTCTGTATGTGTCCCCACCATACCAGCTGCTTCTCTTCAATATATTTGTGTATATCCTTTGTATTCAGTTCTTTTCTTATATCCATATTTCTTATTCTATCTCTTCTAGTTATACCCTTTATACCTCGTAAACATTTCCGCTGCTTGGATTTTACTTTTTGTCTTTTTGTTGAGCGTCCACGTTTCACATCCATATGTTAGTATTGGTAGGTATATGGTTTGAAAGACGGCCAGTTTTGTTTTTTCTGTTATTTAATTTTTTCTGATAAATGCTTGATTGAGTGCGTAATACAGTTTGCATGCTTTTTTAATTCTTTCTGTGTGCCATTACTTGTTATCTTATCTTCACCATATTTCCCCTCGACTTAATTTCCAATATCGTTCCTTCCCACTCTACCATTCAGGTCTCCTGTAATGTATATTGTACCTTTGCTGTTTTCTGCAGCTATGTTTAGGTCTTCACAAAACTTATCTTTTTCATTCAGCAGAATGGTTAGGTTGAAATATTTAGAAGCAAACTTTGTACTTATGGGTAATTCACCTTGGATGATGGAAATTATTTGGGTGGATTCATATAGTTGTTCATTGAATATGTTGTGAAGAGGATTATTTGGATGCCTAATTTTATTGAGGATTCGGAGGGTTCGGTCCAATCATTAGTTTACAAAACTGAATAACTTTGTTAGTCTTTATGTCAAAGAATGTAAACTTTAAACTAGTCTGTCACAAAAATGTGTAATTGATTCATAGCTCTAGTAGACTCTCCCTATATGCTAAAATTTCCATTATCCTACCGTTTAAGTTTTTGGCAAAGAAAAACACTTATTATGTTACATATTGTTACTTTTATTTTTAGTTTCCTGACACGCAAAACCATTTTTTTGTCTGAAGAAGCCACAGTGTGGCGAAACAATTTTTGCGTTTTATAAAACAGCAATAATAAAGTGTTTTGAAAATTTAAGTATTTTTACTTCAATAACTAAACTAGTGTATATGAATTTTCAACGTATAACAGCCCCATCAGTTAATATTTTAATTATCCAATATTTAGGGCTACTGCAATATTTTCGCCTTTTTTTGGGGCATGACACATTAAATTAATGCAGAAAATCATCGAAAAATAAATAAAATGTTGTGTCTTCAAAAAAGCCCAATTTGTACTTTTAAAGTAGTATTTAAGCCCGTGGAAGTGTGAATTAACGTAGATTTGATCAACCAGTATTTATGAATTAAATTTAAATTTATCTTGACAATATGTATAAGTTGAAAAAGTATAATAACTAGAGTATACTGCCTACGACCTGTGTTATATGTTAATCAAATAATATATTAATTAGTAATTAATTTGCATATGTTTCATGTGTCCCAATTCCAATCAAATTTAATACATTATATTGATATTATAATAACAAACATGTTACAAAATATAAGCAATCCAATTTTATTAATATTTCATAATTGTGTTACTTGTACGCAAATTGCTGATATGTTTTCAGAATATTAATTATAGTTTAAAGGAGTGATCGATTTGACATACAATTATCAGCTCTCTTTATGAATACAATACATGAGGTAAAAGGTCAAGGGTGTGAATTTGCTCACGATCTGATAGGTTTCCATGATTAACGCTTATAAACACGGTCATAATGACTTCATTGAAGGTTACGCAAGAAAATTTTTAAATTTTCTAATTGAAATGTAAGCTTATATTAGTAAATGTTTTTCCGTGCTAGTATTATTCACATTGATATGAAAAAAAAAATTCTGTTATTTTAATGAAAAAATTAATCGAATTCATATGAACTTAGAAAACAGAAAATAGTTTTATTATTATCCATTTGAACAGAAAATTATTAAAAATGTAAACATGTATTCACGTATTAATGTAGACAATAAGTTCTCAACGTGGATGAGCGTTTGAGACTTTCGGGTGGGGGAGGTTTCCATTATAAGACCCAGAGAAGATTAGGGGGCATTGATATGGCTTAGACGGATCATTAGCTATTTTAAATTCGCAATAGATGGTAATTAAAATTAAGATGGGGGGCTCTAGAAAGAAACATATTTTCAAAGTAGGAGGTTGAGAAACTATGATGTAGATCCGTGGATTGTGTGAATTGAACGCATGCAAATGATTAAACACGTTATCAAATATCACGCCCGGCGCTCCAAAGGGCATATTAGCAATTTCTGTGGTAACCATTAGTTACAGTACACTAGTTAATCCGCATAATATGCCTCCACACTATAGTAATTTGAGCCCTAATTAATGTATTTTACATGAATACTATTTAAGCACACTAACTTTAGTTGTTACCAATAATTACCGCATTTTTTCTTAATTAACAAAATATTTCATAAAATCATACTATATTAATTAAAAAAGGCTTACTACAAGAAAGTTTAAAGCAGCGGCGTGCGGTCCATGGAAGCGGTGGAAGCAGTGCTTCCCTTGTAAAACATAATATAAAATGATTTTTCATAAAGTAAATCAGAGCAATATTTTTATTTAGTATAGTTGAAGAAAAACCGCTCTATGGTGAACATAAAGACACCATAATCCGCTCAGCGTCGCTCCTTCTTTCAAGGAGAGTGACACTCAGGACGACCGAATCCCTCCAACTCTTAGCGATCAATTCGTTTGAGACCAGACTAGAGAAGACCTTTTGATCCTGGACTAGTCAAACAACAGTGATCGCGTAGGAGAGGTGTTAGTCGGTAAAAGTTCGATACTGCCCTATTATAAGGGTGTCCATGCAGGATTTCCTCTCCTCTTACCAAAAAAAAGGTAAACATAAAGTACTGCGATCGTGTTGAAGCTGCAGGCGTCTATGGAGTCTGGACGCTGCGTTCTTGCGCAGTGATCTATGAGTCAGTTATATTTATAAACCGCAAGTTCAGACTCGTCTGGAAGCGGCGATCGCAACCGCTTCTTTACCGTTAGTATTAAAATGACAGAATCGTTAAGATTAATGCGGCTCGTAGAGTTTAAAAATACGTGTGCTGTTGTGGTGGGTTAATGTGAATGTGTAGTTTTTGTTTTATTGAAAAGAAAACGATTTTCTCAATTTGTGTTTTAAGAAAAATAATAAAGGAAGTTAAAAACTAGCTACTAGCCATTTTAATGAAAGTATCTAAAAACAGAACGAGTGGTTAACCGGGTGCAAGAACATTGGAACATTTAACTCTATTTCCTTGATTGCTACCCTTCTTTAAATTTCCACCGCACGCCACTGATTTAAAGTATACTTTTATAAAGAAAATTTAATGGTAAAACTTATTAATACTCCTAAATTATGTTGAATATAAGTAAATATAAAGATATTTCGCGATACACCAACAATTAAAACGCTGGTTTCAAACTAGTTTACAAACAGTATACCATTTCCTCGTATTCCAGATTTAGATAAAATTTGGTCAGAATTGCGGAGAAATAGGGTGGTAATTATTTGGATTAAGAAGTTTTGGGTGTTGAACTAAGGTAATTATCACTATATACATCATATAATACTTCATTCGTTACAGAAAGGTTTTTTAACAAAAAGATATGTACAGTGTGGAATGCATAATATTGAACGTAGCTAGTAAGCCGATTAGGCGAGCGTTACTAGGAGGAGAGTTATTAGGCCGATAAAACGAGCGAAAAGAGGCTGCTGTTTTGCTGGGTGTCCTCTGATTTTAGAATGTATTCCTCAGTGGATCCAGCGGTAGAGATTGGAGAGGAGAGCAGTTATCCTAGGTAGGGGATGCGACGCACGGGAGAGTGTTACATCCTCCCCCTCTGGTGCTGAGATTATCCCGATGAAGTGAACAGGATTCTAGTGTCCCTTCTTTGGACTTCCTCTCTTATGGATGGGGTTAATAGGCGCAGGTCCTCGTGGTGAGCTCTGAGGCGTAAAAAGTGCCTATCGAGGTGCTTAGATCTCCTAAGGCGGCGACTTCGAATGTGGCGGCTTCTCTTCCTTCTAAAATTATGTAGGGTCCATCGCGTCTGGGTTAACAATTTCAATGTGAACTGATCCTTGGATCGGCTCAGCAAGTAGGTGTCGATCCAGACGTAATCTCCTGGTACGTAGGCGGGCGGCGCTCACGTAGACCATCCTTCTATCTTGCTTTTCATCAGCGACGCGATGAGCGGCTTTCGCTAGCCATAATAGCTCTGAGGTCGTGACTAACATCTTTAGCAGTCCGAAGTTCTCGGCCGAAGGTTAAGTAAGCGGGACTGTATCCGGTGCTGCTTGTCACAAGGTATTTTTTGTTTTCCCACTAGGATAGCCAGTTGTATTTTCATTTCGCGTTTCTTCCGTTGACACTGGGTTGGCCTGGGAGTGGTAGGAGGCGGTGAAATTATGTTCTATCCCCAAGCTGAACATAACTTACTGCATGACCGCCCTGACGAATTGTATGCCGTTATCCGATATGCAACGGCGGGGTACTCCGTATCGGAAGAAAACTTCGTGGAGCAGGGTAGTGGCACATTTGAGGGCGGTGGCTTTCTTTAGCGGGATAGTTCCTATCCATCGGCTGGTTATGTCTTCGACAAACAGGATGGTTATATATCCTTCTGAAGATATGGGTCTGAAACGCTGGTTTGGTAGTGACGTTTGTGTTAAGCTAGAAGGTTTTAATTTGCTCGGTTTATACCTCTTGCATTCCACGCAGTTTTTCAGGTGTTTAGCAATGTCATCCTGCATTTTCTTTCAAAAATAAGTGCGGGAGAGGCGGTGGTATGTGCCTTGGAATCCGTAGTGACCGGCGGTGGAGCTGTCGTGAAATTCTTTCAGGAGAGTGGAACCTCACTAACTGGGATACACTATTGGGCATCCTCGCAGACGACATTGGGACTATATCTGTAGAGTACGCCTTTCTCTAGTAGATACCCCTTGTTGCTCGAGTACACGGCATTTTCAGTGTGCTGTAGAGGACGTCGATTATTTTCTTTAACTCGTCGTCTTGTTACTGTTTCTGACGAATATCTGCGGCGGTTTGTCGGGGTATGTCCACCTGAATCGTTTGGATTACCGTGACCTCGTTGCTCTGATTCCGGTATAGGGCGTCTGCGACGTGATTCGACCTTACGGGAATATATTTGATGATTAGTACAAATGGCTGTAGCTGTAAAGCCCATCTTGCGAGGCGGCTGGTGGATGCTTTTAATGACATTAGCCATTGTAGGGCTTGGTGGTTGGTAGCGAGGTGATTGGAGATTCCTTCACGTACCCCTGAGTTTGCTGAGGACCCAGACTATGGCGAGGGCCTCTCTCTCTCAGTCGGCGACTGGCGTACTCCACGGGATGTTCTTCGAGTCCCTAGACGAGAACTGCTACCAGAGCGAAATCGATGGCGTACATGGTACAGCAGATTTTAAAACGAGCGCTGAAATCAATGTTTTTTTGAGGGAGTCCTGAGCTTCCTGCTGCTTCTGTCCCCATTTCCAGGTGACGTTCTTCTTAAATAGTTTTATTAAATCTTGGTATAAATCGTCTGTACCAGGAGCACGTTTGGATAAATGATATGGCCTCTTTGCGGTCCCTGGGGATTTTTCAGGAGGCGATTGCCTGTACTCGCTCCGGGTCCGTGGTGATGCCTTCCTGTGTGATTTGACATGTTTTGGGCAAAACATAGTTTTTTTCCCGGTTTGCAGCTAGAGATACCTGGGTGAGTAGTCCGAGGATGTCATCCAGGTCACGAAAGTGTTGTTTCTAATTGTCGGACAAGTACGCGAGCATCTTTATGCAAGGCACTTTTGCTCAGAGGAAGTCCATTGTTCACTGATGGCTGAAGTGTTGCGTAGTCCGAATGGCATTTGTTTAAATTTGAATAAACCGAAATGACACGTGAATGCGGTTTTTTCTATGCCATCCGCTGCTACGGGAATCTGCCAATTATAATTCAATGGTGGAATAAATTTATCTTTTGACCCATTATGTAGCAGATCGTCAATCCTCAGGACCGGAATCTATTCGAAATTGTAATTCATAAAACTCTGCTATAATAATCATGTCTTGTTTAACACTATATTTAGAGTAATAAATTTAATGATTTAGTTTCAGTAAACTAAAAAATTAATAATTAATTATAATTTCCTTACGTTAATAGTTCTTGTATTTCTTCTTACTGATCACTTGGTGAAACGTTATGTTAATAAAAGGTTTATAATTAAGTTTCCCTTGGTTTGGTTTACTTATATAATTAATATAAACCGAGTAAACATTAAATAACCTTTTATTAAGTTAATAGTGCTGTTAAGTTAGATTTGATTGAAAGTGGTCATACATAGACTTACAAGAGAGTGAGTAAAAGATAATTGTTATTAACCTTAAAATTAATTTAACATTGATTGCTTTGTAAACTCATTCTTTCATTCTTAATTAGACGTTATTAATAATATGAAAGTTATTTATTAAGACTAGGTTAAAAGTGTTATTAATAATAATTCTACAATTAATATCTCTAGTTCTATAAACACATTTTATTCCATAAAACTCAAGGTTACACAGTAACATTATTAAGGGAATCTCTAATTCTTTTAAAGTATTAATTATTTAATAACCAAATTATTTACAAACGTAATAATGTTATTGCAGAATTAGAATTGGATTCTAAAAACTTATATTTATTTTTAATTAATATACTGCTTCATTTTATAATACTTCTGTATTTAATTGCTTCAAATAATTAAAGTTACAAAGAAATTATTTCCTTGGATGATTAATTAACAAAGCCTTAATATTTGTTTCCTATTTAAAACAAAACAGTAATGGGAAGATTTTCACCGGATGATGAAGAAGCAGAGCTTGCTTCCGAAAGAGATTCCATCGAAGGGATAGCAAGATTTTGAAGACAGAGAAGATGTAAGCGATTATGTTCCTCCAAGTAAGATCTCAAGAGTACCAGCATTCATAGGCAAAGATGGCATTACCAAGTGGCACAAACACTGTCTCAATAAAGCAGTGAGGACTAGGAGGGAAAACATTATCGTTCGCCTTCCAGCGGTGAAAACATACTGAAAAAAATGCCAAATCAACTATGGAATACAGGACGCTGTTTTTAGTGCCCAAATGATGATGGTTTATAGTCAACAACACAATCATATATATTTCTCTATTAGGGGAAAATTACACAAGAGATAGGAGAGCAAAATATACTGATATTTACGAAATAAAGGCTCTTTTTGGGTTGCTGTACCTGGCCGGATTTCTTAAAAGTATTCGCTTAAACACAAAAGAAATGTAGGAAAGGAGTTCAACTGGTATTGATCGGTTTTGGCTAACCATATCACGGGATCGTTTCCAATTTTTATTACGATGCCCACATTTATTTATTAAAAAGATTTGGTATGGTTGATTCTGCCACATCATATGCATCAAACTTAGATGTATATATTGGAAAGCAACCTCCTGATCCATATAAAAAGCTCAACGATCCACAAAGTTTAGTTTTGAGGTTGATAGAGCCAATTTCCGGAACAAATCGAAATGTAACCTGTGATAACTGGTTCTCTACTATGCCTTTAGTCAACAAACTCTTAACAGAATACACAATAACCTATGTAGGTACTATCAAGAAAAATAAGAGGGAACTTCCTCTTGAATTCACCAATATAAGAGTTCGACCTGTAAATTCCTCGATATTCGTATTCCAAGAAAATACAACTAAAAAATATAAGAATGTAATGAATAACAAAAAAACGTTTAACTTTTTTCTGTTATTCATTAACAATGTACTACGAATTTAATTGATTGAGTTACTTGAAGATAATAATAACTTTGATTCAAACACTTACAACCTTTCTTCAATATTTTATTATCAATGGTTTGATACATCAGTATCAAACCATTGATAATGGACACTTATCCGAAATGTGCATCTGGATAAAAATAAAATATTGAAGAAAGGTTCTAAGTGTTTTAATCAAATGTATTACGAAGTGAACGCCTCCAAAATTCAAGTTATAAGAATTTAATTCTAGTATCCAGTTTACATCACGATGATGCTATTGATGCATCGTCTGAAAAATATAAACTAAAAATTATCACCTATTATAATAAAACAAAAGAAGAGGTTGCCACTCTGGACCAACTCAGTGCTGCTTATGATGCGTCAAGAAATACCAGAAGATGGCCGATGCTTATTTTGTATTCTTTGTGAATATGTCAGGTGTTAGCGCTCAGCTTATTTATGCCTGTAATAATAAAAAATATAAAATGCAAAGAAGAATGTACCTAAAAGACCCTGCTTTGTTGTTGACAAAGGAACATTTTGAACGGCGTTCATTAGAAATAGAAGTACCGCGATCTGTGAGAGAAAGACGACAAGATGTGGCTGCAACTTCAGAAGCAAATGTTAGTCAGGAAATTCCAATTGGTACTCGGAAAAGGTGCTATGCTCTACCAGAAGGACTCTCTGGAGTGGTGGTGGCGTTGAAGGCACGGTAGTCAATACAGAGGTGGGAAGTATTGCCCTTTTAGGGAATAATCACCAAAGGTGCTGCCCATTGGGATGGCGATGTCTGTATGGTGTCGTCTTCTAACAGTTGTTTGATTTGCTAGGGTAGTTCATCCTTCTTTGGTGGCAATGTGCTATATGATTTCGCACTGATCGGAACATATTTCCTAGTGTCTATATGGTGGCATCCGAGCGTCGTGGACGGCTTGGGGTTTTTAAATGTATCTGCTTGGTTTTCCAGCAACTCGTTTAAGGCGTGTCGCTCTTCCGTATAGAGGTTACTCCCTTCCTCTTCGCGTAGTTTTCCATTGCCTGTGGGTAAGGTCGGAAGAATGGTGCCTTCGTTGTAAATTTTCTTAGGTGGTTCCGGAAATAAAAATGCATTATTCTCCACGGGTTCAGATCTCTCACTGATTTTTGGCCTTTCTGCGTCGTACGCCGGGTGCACTCCTCCGGAAAATGTCTATAGATATTATTAATAATAATAATAATGCATTTATTTCTCTGAAACATACTTACATAATATATACAAGCGTCAAAGGAAACGTCCAAAAAAAGTATATTAGTACATCATAAGTTCTCATTGAAGAATTCACCAAGAGTATACGGCTCCAATGTACAAAGTAAATCATGAACTTCACTTTTCATTGTTTTGTAGCATTTTAAATTGTTAATTCTTTGTGCTAAATAATTAAAGATCTTTAATGAGGCATAATGTGCTCCCTTCAAAGCACGTTGTTCGGTACTTTGGCAAAATAAAATCTCGACAATATTGATTTACTGTTTATAGAAAATTTATCAAAGTGTTTGAAAGCAAATTTTATACATTCGAATATGTATAGAGCCGTAACAGTAAGCATCTTGTTTTGTTTAAAAATGCCCCTGCAACTAGATAAGTAGTTCATTTGGAAAATGATACGCGGAGCCTTATTTAGTATTATGAATACGCTATCAACTACATTACTACTGTCCCAGAAAATATGTTTATCAAATTTTAGTCTATTTTCTAAAGTTAATCCAAGGAAGCGAGCCTATTTACTTAGTTTAATAGTATCTTCACCAATGCGATGGAGTCTTTGTTTGTTCAGTACATTTGAATAAAACGCAATTTGTTTTTTTATCATTAGAGAACAGCTTATTTTACATAAACCACAATTTTACCGTTGCAAGAACTTCTGTTCCTTTATTTTTTAATTCAGTAAAGTTAAGACCTATAAGGAATAGATTTGTATCATCTGCATAACAGGTGAGTTCGTTATATCCGCAGATACTGTCTAAATCTGTTGTGAATATTATAAAAAATAAAAGTCCCCAACTACTGCCTTGTGGAATGCCTACATTCACAGATATTTTATTGGATTGGTGTTTATCTCCACCTTTTTCAACTTGGACAGTAAGCGTTCTCTCTTTTAAGAACTTAATGCCCACTGTTTTCCTACACCTCGGATGCCATTTTTTGTAGCAATATTTCATAATCTACGCTGTCAAAGGTTTTTGACAAATCAAGAAATATGCCACATGCGAGATTGCTTTGATCTAGTGCATTTATTATTGCCGAGATTTAGTCAAAAAGCACAGTTTCCGTTCCGCGATTTCTTAGAAAGCCATGCTCTGATTTGTTAAATATATTGTGTTATATATTTTCTTTTATTTAATGATTTATTTGTAATTCACTATTAAGTAAGACATAAAATAATTATTCTGGTCTGATCAAACATAATGCAAGGGAATCCACAGATGAAAATAAATCTGTTGCCTTTTAATAATATTTCTTACTACATCAAATAGAAATAATTCCTTCGGGTAACTAGCATTTCCCACATTGTTGTTACACATTATCTCTTATTGTTATATTACATAAATTCGATAGAATGTATTTTCATTTTAATTAAAATTACTAGGCACGGTGATGAATTTGATTACCACAAATATTTCACCCCTTTAAATTTTATTAGTAACCGTAAAATTTGATTACGGCTTAATTTAAAATTCGCACATTCTCCTAATTCTAATCCGCATTGATTGCCTAATAATCATTCTAGTTCTGATGACTAATGGAAACGTAATACCAAACAAATGCGACTTTCTCCTTCACCCAACACGCCCATTCGAGCAAGTAAGCAATTCTACAAATCCGGCACTTGACATAAGAGGATAAATTGACGTTAATTAGTCTGGGTGAAATCCATTAGCTGAACGAAACCATGATTTAGGACTATAAAAAATTTCGCAAATTAAAAAAAAACAAATCAACCTATATGGCACATCGTAAATCACATTTTAAATGTTACGATGTAATTATTTTATTTTATGAACCACCAGTAAATATCTTAATTAAATTTACATTATAAACATCAATATTGGTATGAGTAAAATAAATTTAATTGGATAAAATATTTATAATAACACATTACATTTAAAGCTTAATATTGTAATCAAGTTTTAAAGACAAGGAGTCATAGGTTAAATCAGAAATTTGTTACTTGTGTGTTGATAAATATATAATCAATAAATAACCCAAGGGAAACAAAACAGAAATAATGTAGCGATAAGAAAAAGATTAACGAACCATTTCGAATAGAAATGTTGGTGCCATTTCGTGTGTGTGTGGGCGAAATAATGCTAATACAGAATTAACTGAAAACAGTTCACGCTGTTTTTGGAGCTAAGTGAATATTTATGTATTGAATAACATGTAAGCGTTATATTTTCTTTTTCGAGAGTTAATGTATGTAAGCAATACAATATTTCAATACAATAGATAGTGAAATATGTTAAATGTCTAATTATCAATTCAGTTTCCAAATAATGATTCGGTAAATTTATAGTTAATTAAATGAGGTGATATTCGTGGAAACACATTACGATCTAGATTACTTTAACACACTGAGGAGCCGTTGGTCGGGGTAAACTTTCATATTTTAGGGTGCTTAATAATCTTAATTACGGTCCATTTCGTCAGTTGGTCGTTATGTAAATCCTTAGATGTTATTTAATATGTTTATAACCATTAACAGAGATTAATTCTGAGTATATTCTGAATTCCAGTGGATATGAGGGTTACGTTAAAGTAGGTTAATATAAATAATAGTAATTACTAGTAAATATAATATTAATGAAATATAATTAATGAGAATTTATTTTAAAATATGTACTTAATTATAATTGAGTATTT
This sequence comes from Ontholestes murinus, assembly GCA_963969525.1. Lineage (NCBI taxonomy): Eukaryota > Metazoa > Arthropoda > Insecta > Coleoptera > Staphylinidae > Ontholestes > Ontholestes murinus. The sequence continues at coordinate 17,070,501 of OZ018390.1, forward strand.
CCGATATTAAAATGAATATAATAATTATATAACCTACAAAATAATGTTAATACAAGTGTGTTCATGATCGACCTAATTCGGTAGTTCGGTGATAAGCTGTTAATTCGCCCATTCCACTAATTATTAATTAAAACATAAACTGATAACTTTACTAATTAAACCTCTTGAGCTAATGATTAATTAACGCCGCTCAATTGGATCGTTTTCGTAGCAAATGGCCGTGAAGGAATTACTTTGCATGATTAATTGATGTTTGAGGCATTACGAAACATCAAAACATCATTGTTCTCGCCGTTGTTATGCATTTCCTGTATTAACAGTCTCTGCTCGTCTCCCGCGTAATTACATAACGATTCAAGGCAGAGGATTAACCTCAATATTACAGCTTTTTCAAATTAAAAATTAAAAAACAAACACTTATTATACTTTGAGATTTAATAATAATAATAATAGACTTTATTCTCTTTTATAGTACATGTGCATACAATGAGACATACAAAATTAATTATTGAGAATCAGAAATTTCATATATTAAAACGTTTTTTTATCCTGCGTAAAATTAAATATTAAAACTAGCTTCAAATTACATTTATAAATTCAGTAATTATTATCAAAAAATAAAATATAACAAATATCATAGACTTAAATTCAGTATGCATTACCGGAATTAATACAATACAGTTTACTAAAATTCGTTTCAGATTCGGTATTAATTAACGTTCGTTAGAACCGAACATGAATGCACATGCAATATTGATTGGCATTTTAGAGCGCTCATATGAAACTTCGCAATAAGCCATTGTGCGAAACTGGTAGATTTAAAATTGCCTGTACGAATATTCGTTATCGGATATTCCGCCAAAGAACATCGGAATATATTCATGTATTCGTTTCGCATGCGAAAATTTGTTCGCCGTACGACCTACAAGCTCACGTGAAGCACATCGCGTTTCAAAATTAACAATTCCGTACGAGTTTTCTCTCCATTTCGATTTCTATTTTTAGCGCCCGTATGAAATCCTTATCAGTGTTTGTCTATCAGAAACGAATACGTAAACGCCAAATTAGTACCGGCTGATTATGCTAACGAGGCTTGATCCAACAGCTGAATAATATTAAACTTTACAAAGTGGAGCATTTCAGATAGCGTGCCCTAAAATTGTTAGTTTACACCATATATATACCTGTACCACCATTACATTTTTTTTTAATTTGAAAGAAATGTCAGTCCTTCATACAAAATTTTGTTTTCTGGCTTTTCTTTACTTCATTTAAGTAAGATATGATTAGGTCATCAACACATATTATTATAATTTCATCTCCTCCTTTGCTCAACATGTAAAGACAAGGGTCTGCCTAGGATGGTCCAAAACCAATGGATTTTAGTTCAGAATCTAGTCTTTTATATCATTGTCGTCCTGATTGCTTTATTTTTATTTTCAAATCCTCCAATATTGCTTTTGCTATATTGAAGATGGTTACATAATCTTCGGCACTTTCTTCTACAATAATCTCGGTTACATATTTTTACAAACAATTTGAAACCTTCATTATGATTGTTTCGTCTATGGATATCATACATTCTTCTAAGTCTTCTTAATAATAATCTTATGTCCATATTGGCTTTTACTTTTCTCTTTCAGGTCCCTTTTCTTTTTGAGGTATGTCCAGATTTTTATTTTCTGCTTCTTTTTCAGGTCATATTAAGGTATATTCGTCATCAGATTAGTTGCATTCTTCATAATGGTCACTTTCACCTTCTTCATGTTCTTTTTCAGATAATTCTTCATTTTCAGAAGGTTCTTAATTTTCATCAGATTTTTGTTCATGAAAACGTTTGAGAGTCAGTGGAATGAATGGATGAGTATCTTTATTTTCTTCTTTTTCTTTTTGGTTAGAGAATATTCTTTTCAAAAATTTCATATCTCTACTAATGACTATTTTATTTTTACGTTCTACCCAAATTCTGCAGCCTTTGGTATTTTCTGAATACCCTACGAAAATTCCTTCTGTTGCTCTTGGTGAAAACTTTTTCTTGTTTCTTTTATTTAGTAAAAAAACTTTTGTACCAAAACATTGAAAATATCTAACTGATGGTGTATATCCAATCCACACCTCAAAAGAGGTTTTCCCGTTCGTTACTTTTGATGGCACTCTATTGGTAATATAATTTGCAGTAAATAGCCTCTGCCCAAAAGGATTCTGATATATTTGCTTCTAGCCATATAAAACGAGCATTTTCTAATAAAATTCTATTTTTTTCTCGGCTACCCAATTATACTGTGGTATATACAAGGCGAACAGACGCTTTGATATACCATTTTTTTTAAGATAATCGTAAAATTTTCTGTTGCAATACTCTTTCACCCTTGTCTGTTTTCATTTAGTTTGAGGTTAGTAAATTTTTCTGTCTCCTTCTTGTATTTTTTGATTTTCTGTGTTAAGTCATTTTTATCTTCAATGAAATGTACCCTTACATAACGGCTGTATTGATCTATGATAGTAACAAAGTATTTGTACCCAGCATTACTTTCCTCTGGCATAGGGCCACATATGTCTGAGTGTACCGTGTGAAGTCTTTCTCGAACTTTTGTATCTACTCGTCTTTCTTTCAAAAAATGTAGGTTTGTCATGTTTCCTTTTAAACATATTTCGTTATTTTTCACATTTAAAATGTAATCCTTTCATAGTCTCATTTTGGAGAGCTTGCTTTAAATCTTATTTCTCATTCAGATGTCCCATTGTTCTATGCCACATGTCTCTTTTCATCTATAGATAAAACGTTTTCTTTTGTGTTCACATACACATAGTACAGTCCATCTCTTTTAATAGGATTAATTTCCATTCCTTGTGAATTCTTTATTGTTGCAGTTGTCTTCTTGAAGATTATGCTATAACTTTTTTCAGTTGCTCGAGCCAAAAATAACAAGTTGACTGATAATTTTGGTATGAATAGTGTATTTTGTAGGTCAATGATTTCTCTAATTTTTATTTGAGCGACTCCTTTGCCTTCAATTTTCTCAGTTTTATCTGAGGCCAGTTTTAGGATTTCATCAGTTGGCTCCATAGATAGGAATAAACTTCTGTCATTGCATATGTGTGAAGTACAACCGCTGTCAGTTTTAGTACTTTTTGCAGATAGGCATGTGTGTTTTGATCTGATGTTTTGTAGCAAAGCTTTTTGGAATTTTTATATTTCAGGTTATTTTCATGTTTGTTGTGCTGTTTTCTTTTGTGTTTAATAGGATAATACTTTTGCTTTTCTTTATCTCTTTATCTCGGTAGTACGATTATTCTTTATGTAGCTCAATTTTCTTGTTTTTTCGTGCTTCACTCTCTTCTCATCAATGGTCGGCAGCTTATTTCGTGATTCGATTGCTACACAAAAATTTTCCTAGCTTTCTGTTAGACTGTATAATAACATAATGCTTAGCGAGTCCTCATTGATATCTATCTCCATATCTTTTAGTTTTTCAACAAGGTGAATGAACTCATTGATGTGGTCTCTAGCCGTCTCGCCATTTCGCATTTCCTTGTGAAGTAATTTCTTCAAAAGGGTTGCTTTTCTTGCGGGTCCATTGCTTTCGTAAAGTATTCCACACTTCTTGGGCGATTTAGCATGATTTTACGAGTGTCAATTCCGACAACGATATGATCAGGAGCAGCTCGGCTTTCGCCAATAAATCTCGATTTTTTCACTTGTAGACCAGTCCGGATGAGAACAGCTTCGGTTACTTTGGTTTGAACACTCTAAGTGTCGTAATTTGTTTTATGTAGCGGCTCAATATAGACGGTGTGTTATTTAAAGGTAATTCAAGGTAACCTTAGGTCATCCAATAATAATTCAAGATCATTTAAAATCATCCAACGAACATCCAGTGAATTACGATCGTCTGACGACCCTTCAAGGTTACCCAAGGTCATTTTTATCGTATATTATTTAAGGCTAATCAATGATTGTCTTAGGTCATCCAAGGTCATTATTATCCAAAATCATTTAAGGTCAGCTAATGATTATTCGTGGGTCATCCGAAGGCCAGTCAAGGTCATTTGAATAGTAGATTTGAGTACACTTATTTCTATATCGACTTATCTATATTGCAATTGCTTCCGTAGGATGTTGTAAATACGATTACACCAAGTATTTTTGAAGTAAGGTAAAAAAGAATTAAAAAAACAGTAGTTCGCAGTAATTAAGATGATTTAAGTCATTCGGCAATTATTTAAAGCTACTTAAGTTTGTGAAACGCACATTCAAGATCTTCCGAGGTCTTTGTCATCTAACAAGTCATCTGATTGATCCTTCAAGGTCATATATTTTTATGTTATTTGTTATATGCAGCAACAAGCATTTAAGATCGTGCAAGGTCATCCAAAGGGCATTCAAGGTCATCCAAGGTTTTTCAAGTTTATTCAAAACCATTCAATGTTATTTACGTTTATACAGCGACCATTTAAGATTTCTAAACGGTCCTCTGAAGTAAGATTATAGAACGACCATTCAAGATCTTGCAGGGTCTTTTACATCTAACAGGACATTCTAGATCCGACGATCATTCAAGGTTATCTATTGTTATGTTATTTGTTATATACAAGAAGCGATTAAGGTCGTGCAAGTTCTTTCAAAAGCCATTCAAGGCTATGATCATTCAATGTTATTTAAATAGAAACGTGGTTTTTGATATTTTTTTTATTCGCTATATCGCTATATTCGAAATATATACATATAGCGAATAAAAAAAAATATTTTGTGAAAGAAAGTGTTACCATTATTTCCTGTGTAATTAATGTTATTTAAGTTTATGCAGGGTTTATTTAAGATTTAAACGGTCATCTGAAGAAATTTCAGTGAATTTTTCATTACTAATTAGTTTTTCAAGGTCATCCAACGATCATTCAAGACCATTCAAGGTCACCCAAAGACCGCCCAACGGTCATTCTAGGTCACCAAGCGATTAGTCAAAATGGTACTATAAAATATTTAAATAAAAGAAATAAACAATTTATAAATGATAATTTAAAAAATAGTATGAAAAGTCTAATACCATTAACATTAATTTTTAAAATCATTGAAGGCCATTCATACAATCGTTCCAAGTTCGCCGAACATTCATTCAAGATTATTTCACGCCAAGCTGATATAAGATCATAGAACGGTTATTCACGATCATTTAAGGTGGTGAAATGATTATTTCATTCAAGGTCATCCTGGGAACATCAAAGGTCATTTAAGGTCAGTTAAGGTCACCCATGATGCACACAATAATTTGGGTTTAAAAAAAATAACAGAAAAAATCTAATATTTTTTTTACCTATTAATATCATTCAAGGTCATTTCAAAAATCGTTCAAGATCGTCAACGTTCAATAAAAAAAATATTTCTCACCATTCCGAAGATGATAGAAGTCTATACAAAATCATTTTTTTCTGATTTTCAGCTAAGCTGGACCCATAACCTATTTTGATTATTGGTTTATGGCAATGAAAATATTACAGCGTTTATCTTTCACAGTGTTTTATTCACTATAATTATAAGAAAAATTAAGATTTTAGTAGCGCACACAAGCGTGGAGAGAAATATTAGTAAGTGACAGAACGGAGGTAACATTGACACTGAATTGGCATCGTTTCGTGTACAGCCTAGTCTATTGATTTCTTTCAGTGACACGATTATCCATGGCAGCGGGGTTAAACGAGTCGGAAAATTTGTTGGAGGGTCTACCCTTCCAATGCAGCCGGTGGCCAGTTTACTTCATACAGTCTGAGTGCCTGAAGTGTATTTTTCGTCTAACACGCCACAATGGTTCGTTTGCTTGAACAGCTATACTCAATCAAGTTATGTGTGCGGCTTGGAAAAAATACAACCGATACTATTCCAAATGAGATTCAAAGGTCACAGTCCGGGGGATGTCATAAGGCGTTCAAGGAGGGACCGGAGGAAATCTCCGACGCGTCTCGTTCTGTACGCCCAACAACGGCCAGAACCGTGAAAAACATGAATTGAGTGCATTACGACCATCGATTGATCATCCAGCAAAACTGTGTGACCCTAAACATATCCATATTTGCGGTACATGGTAGAGTGAATGAGTATCTGCAAATACACGAAGTCTGTACGAAGCTCTGCCGAAAGTATTGATAGAAGACCAGGAAGAATTTTGAGTTTCGCTGCGTCAAGAATTGTTAGATTTGATTCAAATTATGCCGGACTTTCTTAAGACTGTCATAACCGGAGACGAATCCTGTATGATCGAGTACCACCCCGAATCGAAAAGGCAAAGCAGCGAGTAGCACACAAAATCATCCTCTCGCCTCAAGGAAGCACGGTGCTCATTTTTTGTCGTCTATTTTGAGTTTGTACTGTAGGGAGAAACCGTCAACATAACGATTTACCTACAGGCGTTCAAGACATCAAAGATACGGCTAGGCTCCACCATGACAATGCCTCTGGTCTCACGGCCTTCATCGTTACCAATTGTCTGTCCCGGAACAACACCCTAGTGATCCCCCAGCCCCAATTTAGCTCGGTGTGACTTTTTTATTTGTTTCCCCAACTAAAGATAAGATCTGAAAGGAAATCATTGAGATTTCGTGGTAAACATCCGACAGCATGTTACAACGTTCTTGAGAGACATGACCTTCTAGGAGTTTCACGGTTTCATGACTAGACCAAACTATTAAGAATAGCGAGTTAGGTTTTCATGGCTTTTCAATTTTTAGATGTTATTGTTCGTCAATTTCAAGTACTAAATTCGCGGTGGAGGTGTATTAGTTGCAGTCTCACTTAAGAAGCAATTTTATACATTTATCTATAGTAGATACCGTATTTGTTCATGTTGGAATTGATTTAATTATATCTGCGGTTTATATTCCTCCTGCATCAAATTTAACGACGTGTTAACAGTATTACACGTGTATTGATAATATTATTAACCAGTATACTGATCACAAATATATTTCATGTGGAGATTGTAATATGCCGAAAGCGATTTGGGGCAACGAAGCAAATTCAAAATTTTCTGACGATAACCAAATTACCCATGGACAGTTTTTAGCAGTCTTGAATTTCACAACCTGACACAAGTAAATCCAATTCCCAACAACCGTGGCATTTTCTTGGATTTGGCATTTTCCAACATTATTTTACGAATACCCTCGTATTTCTCAGGAAGCCCTATTTTGCAACGATTTTTGCCAATTTTGAATTTTTGGCATTTTCCAACATTTTATTGTTAGAATTTACGATATCCTAAGATCCTATAACTTCGCCCAGTGTACATCATATATCGTATATGATTTACGTTAAATAGCGAGGAAAATCCGAACAATGTTTAGCTTGATAGCTTTGTATATGACTTTAAAGCTGCAAATTACGTTGATATTAATATATTTTTATCACATATAAAATGGGACAAATACCTACTGGATGATAATATAAATTCCACCGTAGAAATATTCTACAATATATTTGAATACACGTTAAACAAATATGTTCCTATAAAATGGATTTGGTTATCTTCTCATCCTAAGTGGTTAAGTAAGAATTTAATTACTCTGATCAAGCAAAAAAAGCAAGCTCATTCTTAATACAAAGCTAGTGACCACCAAATGATTACGTTAAGTTTCAGTCATTACAAACCCAATATAAGGATCTTAGTGACAGACTGTATGGTGTTTACTTGAAAGACGTCGAAGATAAACTCAAGATCATTTTGGACATACGTCAACGAAACAAGGAAAACTGCCAGTTATTCTAAAGTTATGAACTTGAACGATAAATATAGTGCATCGGGACAAGAATGTGCAAACTTGTTTGCTAAATATTTTTCTGAAGTTTACAATAAACCCCAAGTGCCACATGTTAATTATCAACCTAAACATAGTGTTGGCGATTTGAATAAGTTAAGTGTCAATGTTGAAGACACATTTAATTCCATACAATTGTTACCTGATTCTTGCAGTTTTGGACCTAATAATTTTCCAGCCTACTTTATAAAGGGTAGTATATATTCTATTTCCATTCCATTGTACGTAATGCTTAGTACACCACTAGAATTAGGTATATTCCCCGAAGCTTGGAAGACTAGTTATATAATACCTATTCATAAGAAAGGCAACAGATAAGACGTTACTAATTATAGAGGTATAGCTACACCATTAATTATTCCGAAATTATTTTTTAGATTAATAGCTAATAAAATATATAAGTCCTTTACGTTGTAGAAAATTCACTAATAAATAGAAAAACACGAAAATATTTTCGTAAAATCTACAACAAATGAGTCTTATTAAGACTACAAGAACAAATCACTTTTGAAACAACTACTTCTCTAGCTAATACTTTGGCAGACATTGAATAATACAAAAGTAATTTGCGTGTTACAAAATAGCAAGGCTATCAAAGCAACACTAGTTTGAACGTATTTCTTTCTGTAAAATGAACTAAAAATGATTGAATGTATGTTAAAATAGTTTGTGAGTGACTATACTATGGTAATTTGGAACAAAAATTGAATTTAGGTTGATGTGATGTATTTTGACTCATTTGTTGTAGATTTTACGAAAATATTTTCGTGTTTTTCTATTTATTAGATTAATAGATATTCAGTTGAGATGGGTATGTAAACAGGTAATTTGTAATGAGCAACATCGCTTCCAAGAAGGTAGATCAACTTTAACTTGACACAATCTATACTGATTTCACAAAGGCCTTCGATCGTGTTTCGCATACAATCTTGACACGTAAACTTAAACATCTTGGATTTGGTATTCCAGTTATGAAGTGGCTGTATAGCTTCCTAAGCAACAGAAAATATATATCTGAGACTGTTGCAGTAACATCTGGTGTTTCTCAAGAGTCCCATCGTGGTCCAATTTTGTTCCTATTATTTATCAACGACATTACCTCACATGTTATTCAGTGTAATTTGCTCTTGTTCGCTGCCCATCTAAAGATATTTCAAGTAATTAACAGTCCATTATACCATGTTTTAATTCAGACAGACCTTGATAATATATATCGATGGTGTTGCGATAATTGTCTATTTCTAAATATCAGCAAGTACTACTCAATATCATTTGCCAGAGAACAGATATCTGAAGGCAATTATTATATTATTATATTTGCTATCGAGAGTATGAAAAAGACCTTGGCGTGACTTTAGATTATCGTCTCTCTTTTGCAAAACACATCGATACCATTTATTGTATAGCCATGCAAACATTAGGTTTTATAATTCGATTTGGTAAAAGATTCTCCATTTCCACACAACAGCTACTTTATGTTACTTGAGTAAGGTCACAATTAGATTATGCGACTTGCTATTGATAATGGTCACTTTGTGACCGAAATGTAGATTTAGCCATAAAATAAACCAAGTGAAAAAAGTGCCAAACTAGTGTTTTATTTAACTGAATTGTTGCATTAGAAAAAAATTATTATCATCCACATAACTGATAATTGTTTCATCTTCAGATGATAATATATTAAAAATATCATTTATGTATATAATAAATAATGTTGGCCCTAGTATACTTCCCTGGGGCATCCCCGCTGTAATGTCTAGAATAGTTGATTAAGCATTGTATTTCTCGAAATTAGACTGTAGTTTTTGCTTGCGATTGTGTAAATATGATTTAATAAGGTTATAACGTATTCCCCTAATGCCATACTTGTGTAGTTTATTTAAAAAAATGTAGTGATCTACACAGTCGAAAGCCTTGGATAAGTCTAAAAAATTCCCATAGGAATTTCTTTATTATCGAGTGCATTACCTATGAAATTTATTAATTCAACCAAAGCCGTATTTGCTGATTTATGCGGCAGATAACCATGTTGTGCTTTACTGAATATTTTATATTTTGAAAAGAATGAAATTAATCTATTGTTAATAACATTTTCAAATATTTTTGAGAAATGAGTTAATATGATGATAGGTCTATAATTTGAAAGATTATATCTCGACCTTTGAAAATCGGTTTAGTTATAGACAATTTTAGATTTTCAGGAAATTCACCTGCTCCAATTGATTTATTTATTATTTTGCAAAGAGGGTATTTTGGAATATGAATACAACTTTTGATTACTTTTAATAAAATGCCATCAGTGCCTGCCGAGCAAGTGTTTTTTTAAGGAAGCGACAATTCTACATATTTCAGTCTCTGTGACCGATTTAAAGAAGATGGATTGTTGATTTGGCATTATATTGTCCGTATAGGCCACATTCGGAATTTTACAAGAAATTCTTCGCGAGGTATCTGCAAAATATTTGTTAATATCATTCACATCCACGTCTCACTGATGATTTTGTTATTGATTTCCCTGTATATTTTTTACATTATTCCACGTTGTTTGGTTTATATTGTCTGCATTATGTAGTTTCTGGTCATAATAACTTTTTATTGATTGTGGTAATAAATTGTTATATTGTTTTTTTACATTACAATATTCGGAAATATAACATGTGTCTTAACTGTTTTTGAATTAAGAGTAGCCTCTACCTCACCCTCCAATCAGTATAACATCATCAAAAATTATTTTAAAAGTTTGAATAAATCTATTAAAATTTGCAATAATCTTATGTTTATTTAGTTTTACAACTGATTGGAGGGGGTGTTACTATGATGGTCACATCGCCAGTTTTTTTAATTAAATTCGAGACCTAAAACGTATTAATATTTCATTGCAAGTAAGTTTTTTGTATTATAGCACTTCACTTGCATTTATTGGGTAAAACGCATTCAATTCCTTTTCAGTCGCGTCGGATTTGACGTTGAAAAGGTGGAGCACGGAAAGGAGCTCTGCGGAAGTTATACTTTTATTTTCTTCGGCTGGTGTATTTCCGATAATACTAGGGATGCAAATTGGCAAGCTCAATAATTCTAAGTGTACTTAAAACGTAACTAAACGAATCCAATCAAATAATACCTGCACAAGTTTTGATTTATATATATATATATATATATATATATATATATATATATATATATATATATATATATATATATATATATATATAACTGGGTTACTCTAATAAGATACAAAATAAATCAAAACCCGTGGCTGTTGTTGACAGAGACTAATAATTAATAAATATTTTCCTTAATTAATGTATTTCCTTGAGTTAGCTGATTTTTTTGATGATGGATTAAATTCTCTCTTAACCCGTGGTGAAACATTTTTATGTTAATTAACCTTCTAATTGATTTTTTTATTATAACAAATAGATAGCCTTTTAGTCCTGAAAAGAAGGTGGATATGATTCCTTTAAATATTGCGTTATTAATTGTGCCATGTTAGCGTTAATTTACTATACATTGATGTAAAAGTGTAACTACTGAGAAATTAAGTTCTGTAGTTTTATAATAAAATACGCGCCTCAGCAAACCGTGACCCAAATGCCATTCGGCGAATTAATTAGCAAATATTTTCCTCGCTAGTTTCCCCATTGAACGAATTTTAAATTAAAAGCCTTGCTTCGTTTGATTAAAATATTCGCATTGTTTTGATCAATGAGAACCGGTAATTATAATTTCTTTTTACGTTTCGGAACTATAATTCTAAAGTCCGACTAAATGTGACCTAAAAAAATAATAACGATATCTAGACTGCAAAAATCCAAATTACATTAACTTCTCTATATGATATAATGATAACAATTAACCACAAAAATAAAAAATTGAATAAACCGAAACAATCGTTCAACATGTAATTGTTTAAAATGCGTTTTTTTTATTATAATACAAGCTTTAAAAGCAAAAATATAAGCAAATCAACAAAAATATATAAATATAAAAAAATATAATGTACGACCAGTCACAACGTATGGAATGGAAACCATAGTTACGAAATAAAAGGAGAAGAGGAAGAGCTAAAGATACATGAAATGAAAATAATGAGAACAATATTAGGACCAAACATAACACACAAAGGAGAAAGACGAATGAAGACAAATAAAGAAATAAAAGTAGAACTGAGAGGGAAAAACATAATAAAACACATAAAATGACAACGACTAAAATAGACAGGCCACATAATGAGAAGGAAAAACACCAATGTTATTAAACGAATAGCACAATGGAGCTCACTAGGTAAGAAAAGAAGAAGAAGATCAAAGAAAATCTGACAGAAGGAAATAGAAAAAGGCACACAGGCAATGGGATTTAGAAATTGGAAAGAAGCATGCAGAAATAGAAAAAAATGAAAAGAAATAACCAACGCAGTCAAAACACACCAAAACTTATGAAGGTAGAAGAGACGAAGAAGAGGAATAATCCACCGCAGAAAATGGATCTATAAATACACCAAAGCGTAGCCATAATCCTTTCAGGGGTAAACGACTTGATGATGGTGATAGTACAAGCAATTCAACAATTAATTCTAAGAAATTACAAAGATATAGTGTAGAAGGGTAAATTAGTTCTTTTAATAATATGTGTTACCAGATCTCATATTAATGAATTTGTTTTTGTAAACTAGTTCAAAAGATTGAAGTTTCAATAGAGGGACATTGTATTTTCCAAAAATTACATCTCTAATTCTGTGGCTTGGAGTTAAAAAGGCCAATGTCAAAAATTATTTTAATTCTAACTGACATAAAGTACAAGTTGTATGTTTCAACACAGATAATTTTGCATATAATCTGATAATGTACTCCATGTTTTGAAAACAGATTTTACTTCATTCACGGTTTAAAAAAAATTTTAGGTGACATTGGCCGACATAACAACAATAAAAAAGAGAATATAGTTATTTGTTACGAAATTTATTATATTTTTACAAAGTTTAGTGTTAACAAAGGCAAAATAAACTAAATACATTACAAAACTAAGATATTCTACATCTAGATATGAAAAACTTTATGATAGCAAATCTATTTCCTCTTCAGAAGCTTCACCCAAGTAATCCACTATGTTATCATTTGCTGACATTTGTTCAATAAAGTGATTGTAGTACATGCGATTAGTTTTGCTGGTATATGGCAAAATTTCCTTTAAGTTATTTAATTTATCCGTACTTAAGGGAAGTGGTTTATCATTAAGTGGTTGAAGCTTGAGAAGACCAACCTGTCTTGTTTTCTTCCGATTTCTGGATATATCGGAAATTTTAAACTCGTCCTCAAAGGAATATTTGTACAAAATGTTCAGAGAATCTGTTGAATACTGCATCCATTTTATTTTGAGCCACTGAATTGGTTCGTTTAAGATGTTTATTTTTCGATATACATAGTGATTGTTTAAACATGATTTGAAGTTTAAAAAGTCGTTTTGTTCCAATTCTATAACCTTTATAGGGGGTTTTCTTGGCACCAAACGTATTACATTTACTAGTAAGTTTTTGTTTTTTTCTATAGCCGCATGGATAGTGTCTGCCTCCATATGAGTATGTATAGCCTGAAGAAACTTATGGTTAATAGTTAAATGTTTACCTTTAGCTTTCAATTCAGAAACAATTTGCAGTAATATTGTAGAAAAATAAATATTGCGGTTTTGACCTTCGCAGGAGTCGCTGTATATAGTTACCGTGTGCATATTATTATGAAGGTACTGGTAAATGCAAGAACCGATTTCCTGCCCTCCACGACCAGCCATTGTCTCATTCCATAGGTAACACACAGAAGAGGATTATTTTCCTATGGTTTGGTAAATGGTAAAGTTAAATGTCCACAATTGACGTTTGTAGAAACTCAACCCACTTCTGAGATATGGAGTAGGCAAACATTTTTGTTAGTCTAATGACATTGTAACAAAACCTGGATTATGATGGCATTCCTCCTTATCTCTTCTTTTTGACTCGTATGCCGACTCAGCCAAATGTAGGTGTCTGGTTTTATTTTCTTCGATTAATCTGTGGTCTATCTCGTTTTCTCAACATTTTAACTGCATAAGAAAGTTGTCGCATTTTGCGCATGTATAATTTTTTGGTTTATGAAATGATAAGTTGAATTCCTCAAAAAACATTTTTCTGTATAGGGAGGCATTCCGCGGTTGAATATTTCCTTCTTTACAATAATCCAAATACAGTCGGTACATTTGAGCAATCGATAGATTGGGTGACAAGTACTTTTTCTGAGTGTGGGATCGTGAATAGTGACTCTGATAATGACTGATTCTCTTATTAGGAGTTTATCCTTTTCTGGGATTTTAGGTTGGTTTCCATGTTTTCCTCGTTTATCCTCAGAACATGTGTATTGCTTGACCGTTTCTTTTCAACAATTACTCTCGCTTTTTTAAAGTGACGTCAAATGTATTTATAAACATAATTTGACACACTTCCATTCTTTTGCCGTTGATGTTTGTCAAAAAATATTTTCTAGAAAAGTTTCGTCTACTTTTCTTGCCGTCATTATATCTTAATCGCTGAACATGCTTTTCCTCTTCTTCTATGGAATTTGCCACAAACTGGTTTTGCCCAGAGCTAGACAATTTATAAAAATTTGTAAAGAGAATTTGTCGCTCGTCAGGCGTGAATTTCTCGAAACACTTCTTTTTGCATGAGCACGCTGCTTTCATTTCTTTGGCAGGTAAAGTTTTCTTTCCCGACACTGATGAATATTCTCTCCCTTGAGATTTCAACAGTTTTCTTATATTTCGAGTCCAATTAGAAGAATTCCGCTTTCGTTTCCTAGTAGCGTCTTCTTTGTTTCCTTTTTTTCTTCCCCTGCGTGATTTATTTATTTGATTTTCTGCCGAATCAACCAATTCTGCATTGTTAACAAGTTCTTCAATTACCAGACCGATATCCAAACCGACATCTTCAAACTGTTCTTCTTGGTTGTTTTCAGTGTCCTCGTCACTGTCCGACGGTACATATTCATCACCACTATCGTCTTTAAACGGTTCTGAATCGCTTGAAACTATATTTTCTATTATTTCTTCTTCAAGGATCTCTTCCAATTCTTTCGTTTCTGGAACTAGTATTGTGCTGGACCATGTGCTTAAATTGTCATCATCACTGACTGACGCTGATTCTACAAGATACAAATACAAACCAATACAATGTACATGTGGACAGCCCGGACTTTTATGGAAATGCATATTTTCAACTATTCAGAGCCTCCTGCAACGATATGCGGCTATTTTCAGTATTTATTGTGCATATAAGTCCGGGCTCTAGTTATTACAACGAATCAACATAACCTCAAATCGGCAATATTAAATGAATATATAAAAATATAATGCAGTACTGAATCACTTACTATTGTCAGCTCCACACATCTGTATAATCTGCTTTGTCCTTGAATTATAAGTATTCATTTTCTTTGTTTCAGAAACACTTTAAAACTAGAATTGCGATGCAGCTGCAACAATGTAACGTTTATGAGACCAATGTTGACATTGACCCATTTATGTTAAATAAAATAATATCAATAGTTACAACTAAAAGGGCCAAAGTAGACACTGGCCCTTTTAGCATAAACTGATGATGAATTCATAGCGACATTGGCCAAAATTAAATTTATAGATCTGCTATTGGTTGAGATTTGACATTGGCTGTTTTACCATCTTAAAGACCGTAAGAAAAGAAGTCTAATGTATTGCTTAAATCAAAACGGCAAAATGTTGACATTGGCCTTTTTAGCTCCAAGCCACATAATTAATCCATCTCATATGTATTTTGCCTTTCATTTTTTGTTATCGATTTGCACCACTCATATTTATTCACAACCACATAAGTGTGAGAGATGCAAGGCAATTAGCCTTACAATTTACATTGTGCTGAAAATGTTGTGTGAATATGTCTAAAATTCTAAAACCTGTCTATAAAATAATAATATTTGCAATGAGAATATACAAATATTCGAATACTACATTGATGAGGCTGTTACTTGTAGAATAATAAAAAAAGTTTTTGAAAAAATATTCACTCTAAATCACATAGAGGTTTCGATTTTAATTAAAACATTAAGGTGAATTAAAATAATTTCCAATTTTTCCAATCTCTCTCCACGACCCTCAACCCCTAGGTCAATTAACGAAGTCGCTTGCAGACACAGATTGAATTATCCCGACGCCCATTCTTCTCATTTCTCTAATGAATACTTTCCCAGTTCCCATTACGATAAAAATAATTAACAGCAATTAATACCGTACAGGCATCATTTATCCTTTAATCGAATATAATTTTCTGGACAATAAAAAAGCACACACACAAATCCTTAAGGAATATTTTCGTCAGTTTACATAGAATCGAGTTCGTTAGTTTCACCCCCCTAGGACATTCAACAGGTGTTTAATATCTTTCTCACGCGATTTCGGAAACGTGCCGAGGTGTACAGATTTAATTTAATCAGTATCAGACCTATGTTAATTTTAGGCCCCATAAATCCCTTCTAATAATTATATTAATCAATCAAGTGAAGAAGTTTTCGTCATAACCTTAATATTGATATTATTTATATCCTAAACTTTTACTCTAAGAAATATTTATAAACACTAAACTTCTTTTCTACAAACAGCTATTTATATTAATGCTAATATTGTCACGTATGAATGAAATAATTTTATAACAAAATATAAAAGTTTAAATATTTTATTATAAAGATAATACACTTATTTATTTTGTTAACTTTTCCCTAATTATGTTACAATTCTTAAATATTATTGTTTGTTCATAGAAAAAGTTAATTTGTCAGGTCAAGTGTCATAATTTTAATAACCCTGTGGAATACCAGTTCTATCGAGAATGTAGCCTAGGAACTATTAAGTTAATTTATCAATAACAAATTATTTAACTTAACAATGTAAATAAGCTAAAAAAGAACAAAAGTTAAGTATACTAGCATAACTTTACTACTAGCCAGATATTTATTTTTAAATGTATATTATATTGATCACAATGTGTATATAAGAATAATAAAAAAACGATAAGAATTGTTATAGCTGACAAATGCAAATATATAATTTTTATTCAGATATCTTAATTAACTTTCTAATTAATATAAAAATGTTTCACGGCGAGTTAAGTGCGAATTTAATCCATCGTAATATTCTCTTAATTTTGTTTATATTTTAAAATTTAAATATTCATATTGGATTATTTATATGAATACATAATACTTATCTAACCGTAGTAAGCATTTAAAAATTCGCTAAGAACCGATAAATATATTTTTAGCGTTATAATCTCGTTTTGTAACCAATACACCCTGTTATTTATTACACCGCAATTATATTTAATCCAATAATACGTTTACAAATAGTATAAACCGTGATATGAATTTCCTCTACGGGCGCGATGACCCAGATATAAACACAAATTAATTGAAATAGAAATAGATAAAGGCGCCTAAATATAACCGCGTGTGTTTTTCAAAACAGATGAAAGGAATACGTGGAGAATTAATTATCTGTAGTTTAGATTTTTTTATATGGATTTGACTAGATTAATTTATGCATCTTCATGTGTTATATATTATACTATAAACTAGAAGAAATTACGTGACATACAGTTACTTATTAATTTATAAATAATGTAATCAAAAGAAATGTTTTTCTATTATGAAAATCATTAATTTTCACTGAATTATTATATTCGTCTAAACCTGTCTTACACAAGCTTAAATAATAAAGACAAAAGTATTTATTTGTTTACAACATGAAATAGTGTTAGCAATATTGAACCATTATTTTTTTTTATAATTTTCTATTTGCAAAGGGACAAATTTTGAAAACTTCAAAAGTCAGTTAAAATGTTTTATAACTATTTATTAAACCGTATATTTATGTATTTTATTGAATAACATTTTTTACTTTGGCTATATAGGGAAATTATTGTTTTCGTTAAAATTTTAAACTTTAAATTTTCTCACATTTATATTTATATATATCCATGATGCTTAAAGACATTTGAAACCTGAGATTTTATCTGAAACAAAAATATTTATATATCATTGAGTTATGCAAACACAATTGATGATGATCCTATTTTAAAATTACTCAATTACACAATTAATATTAAGCAATTACAAATATCCTTTACTTAAGAATTACAAATTGAAACGGTATGATGTCATCATAGTATACTAGGACTAAAAATTCGTAGATGAAAAATTGATGCGGGGGACGATCGTATGAATTATTAAGCAAAAATAAATATGCCTAGTAGAAATTCGACGATTCCGCACGCACTCTACGCAAATTATATGTAAAGTGTACGCTGGCGAAGAAAGGGCATCCAGTTGTTGGCGAAACATAAATTTTCCGTGTATATTACGACAGGACAAGGACTTATTTAAATGAGGCGCATTTTTTCTAGCTAAGAATAAATCTACGTGACCAATCATGCCCAAATAGGAATTTATGGAAGAGATGAGGCAGTTTTATGAAATTTGTCTGTCTGCAGCTTTTAGAATAAAAATACTGCGCCACGCTTACAATTTAACGAGAGCAATGAAGGAGCGAATTGGGCGAAAGAAGGGCATCAAATTGTGTAAATCATCTGGCAAATAAAATGTTAAACGTTACAAATAATAAAATTCAATTGAGATTTAGTTTCTATGACGTCAATTGACTTATAATATTGCACCAGAAAAATAGAAAAATTGTGCGAGAAAATGCACAACCACAAATATTCAGAACACAATCAACTCTCAAACTTGAAGCTATTTTCCCATCCTGTGAGGTCAGAGCACTTGCAAGTATAGAATTGAACTCTCACGCTGTACGTTTCATCGCAGCCTGAAGGAACAGTTCTTTAAGACAACGCTTGCCAATTCAAGAACGGACATCCAGGGACTGAGGATGCTGAAAGATATCAGCCAACACCAGGTGGAAAGTGGCAAAAGATTGAGTAGAAACCTGGGAACAGGTGAAAATAAAACAAGTCTGTAGTACAGAAGCCAGAGACGGACACGAGTGATTTTATTATGCTAAATCTCACCTCAAGGGGATATGCAGCTGGATATATGGCTATTTAAAATACGAGATCAGAGATCGGATTTCAAAATCTCAACTAAGCATATTCTAGGATCTGCTAGATAAAGCAAGACCACTAGAATCCTACCTATGAAAACAGCACCAACTCCTGCATGATGCTAGAAACCCTGTCTGAACTACACATTCTTTAAGGGTTATCCAAGAAATAGGGAAAGAGCCAACAAACCGTTTCATCATAAAAAGAAATTTCCCAAATTGTTCATCACCTTAACTACCATCATCACCGCTGACAGTAGGCTTTTATTCAGCCGGTACAGCTAGCGCCAGCCAGCGAAGAACTGTACAAAGAACTACGAAAGTGGTTTCCCCTTCGATGACCTCACATTAACAGATGGTATGAGTCGCGTACGTAAAACGATACACTCACGTTCCAGTAAAAATTTAGTACCGAATAATTGGGAGAAGTAAAACTCTTGTTGTGTTCCATTTCTTAATTTTCAGATAACTGAGACATGTTTCGGCCCTTAGGGATCATTATTAAAGTTAAAACGTGTCAGTTATATAAAAATAAAGAAATGGAATATTACTTCTCCCAATTTGAAAATTTAATTCCATCAAGAGAGTAGCAGAACAAATATTTATTATATAGGACCGAATAATATCGACGTCTTTCATCTACATAACAAATACCCCAAACGCGAAGACTTTATTGGAAATTGACTTCATAGAAGACGCTGGATTAATTCTACGCCTAAGGAATAGAGCTTGGTAATTCTGTAACGAGAACAAGATGCATGTATTTACTCCAAAGGAGGAAAGCCAGTCGAAGAAAGGAGTAAGGGACACCGCACCACAGCAGAAGAAATTGCCATGGTAAACAACAACCTAGAGAGACTTCATATTTAGTGATACGATCACTCAAATAAACATGGTATAGGACCCACACCTAGTCTCCCTCGATTTAGAGGAAATCCGTCTAAAATTATGAGAAGAATCCCCGTCCAACTGAGTTACAGTGAAAGAGAGAAGACAGATCGTCTTTCGGAGAAACACCGAGAGCTATTCAACAAAACATGACCGACGCAGAGGCATTAGAATACGCTATCCATACAGGAAACCACCTCCCGATAGCTCGGGTATCGGTTATCACCTATGAAAACAGACATCATCTTGAAGGCAGAACTTCAGAAAATCTTCAAAGAAGGAACCACAGAGCGCATGGGCCACCCTGTAGTATTAAAACCGAAAACCGATGGGAAAGGCAGGTTATGCATCGATTATCACAAACTAAACACAATCACGAAACAGGTCATCTGCCAAAGATTGTCGATCTGCTATATGCTACTAAGGAAATAGCCATCATATCCATCCTAGGGTTGCAGTCCGCTTACTACTAGATGAAAGTCCGAAAGGAGAACCAAGTTAAAACAACAGTTGTCACTCCGTTTGGCATGTTTCTATACACCAGAATGAACTTCAGACTTTGAAATGCTCCTACAGTCTGTTACCGGCGTTCAGTTTACCTGAACGTGGTAACAAATGCGTAATTATATTTTAATCTATTTTACGAGCTACCCATTGCTCCTAATAATAATTTGCATAAATTCCGCATTATTGAAATAATCCAAACGAGATAATTTTCCAAAATGTGCAGCTGCCAGTGCCGAACAATAAATCGGACCCTTTTTCGGCGAACGAGGATAATTACCTGTTCCAAGAATTACCGTGCCTACGTGACAAGAACAAAGCCGCGGTACCTGAGATCACCATATAAAACCAGGCCCGACCATCGCTCTTTACCAGTCGTCTGCCATCAGCAGCGGTGGTCAGCCTGGTCGGTCCGCCGATTCAAGCCTCTTGTTCTTGTATATATTGTATATTTTCTATGTATATTTTCTATGTCTATTTTCTGTCTATTCTGTTGTAATATATTTTCTTCTTCTCCAGGCCCCATGTTTTAATTTACACACACTGTCTCTTGTTCTTTACTCTGTTTCACAGCTAGCCGGTGCCCATACGTTGACGTGGCGTGGAAGCTCAAGCAAGTATCACCAAAGGGAAACTGTTTAATCGAAGCCTGCGGCTGCTAATCGATGGTGAGCCTCGCCAGGGACCCCTGGGCCGCCTCCAGTGCGTGTTGGTTCCAGAAAGTACCATCGGTGCTACTTCCTTGCCAGTCCGCCACGAGGACGTCTTCCGCGTCCACCGTTAACAAGTCTTCCAGTGATATATGGACCATGTGAAGACATATCTCGATCCCATAAGAATCTTAGTATACTTGGATGACCTCATCATTCTTTCTACATCCGTAACACCTGCACGACTTAAAGAAAGTTAAATGATACTTTGAACCTCATAATAAACAGGAAAAAATGCAAGTTTAGCTGCACTTCCGTAAAGTATCTAGGCCACATAATTAGCCATAAGAAGATTCAGCCAAACCCGGAAAAGTTTTGCAGCACCCAGCACCAAAAAATGCCAAACAACTGCAGCAGTTGACATTGAAAATTCATAAATGACTTCTTAAAGATCGCCAAACGTTCCTTGGATCTGGGCACCGCCACAAAAAAAGCGTACGAGTCCCCTAAGGGAGCCCTAGCACCGCAGCAATCCTCGAGCCAAAACCTAACAAACCATATAGTAATTCTGCCACATGCTACCTGTAAAATAGTAACTATATCCATTCTCGACTTGCAGTCCGTTTACTACCAGGTGAAAGTCTGAAAGGAGGACCAAAATAAAATAGCGTTTGTCACTCCGTTCGATCTGCTTCTATACCAGGTTGACCTTCGGACTTTGAAATCCTCTTACCATCTTCCATCTACATATGGACCGAATAAAGACATTTCTGGAGCCCACAAATATTTTAGTATATTTGGATGATTTCATCATCCTCTTTGCATCCACAGAGGAGAACTTGCCCTACATAGAGAAGATTTAAGGTTAAGACACTTTAACCTCATAATAAACAGGAAAGAAATGCAAGTTTGGCTACACCTTCGTAAAGAACCCTGGCCACATCATCAGCTAGGAAAAGATTCAGCCAAACCCGGAAAAATTTTGCAGCACCCAGTACTGAAAAGTATCAAGCAACTGCAGCAGTTGATATAGAAAATTCATAAATGACTTATCAAAAATCGCCAAAAGTTCCTTGGATCTGGGGACCGCCACAGCAAAAAGTGTATGAGTCCCCTAAGGGAACCGTTAGCACCGCACCAATCCTCCAGCAGCCACATGCTACCAGTGAAATAGTCATCATATCCATCCTCCACTTGCAGTCCGTTTACTACCAGGTGAAAGTTCGATAGAAGGACTAAGATAATATATGGTTTGTCACTCCGTTCGATCTGCTTCTATACCAGGTTGCCCTTTGGATTTTGAAGTTCTCTTACCATCTTCCAGCGATATATGGACCGAATAAAGACATGTCTCGAGCCCACAAGAATCTTAGTATATTTGGATGATTTCAACATCCTCTCTGCATCCACAGAGGAGAACTTGCCCTACATAGAGAAGATTTTAGGTTAAGACATATGAAACCTCATAATAAACAGGAAAAAATGCAGTTGATATAGAAAATTCATAAATGATTAAAAGATCGCCAAAAGTTCCTTGGATCTGGGGACCGCCACAGCAAAAAGCATATGAGTCCCCTAAGGGAGCCCTCAACCCCGCACCAATCCTCCAGTAGTCAAAACCTAAGAATCCATATCTGGGCGCAGCTGTGATGCAGGGAGAGGGAAAGAAGGAACACCCTATAGAGTATACCAGAAGGCTTCTCACCATGGCATAAATGAATTACAGTACAAAGAAACGTGAAGCACTAGCTGTTGCCTGTCGCCAAGTTTATGGGCCCTAGAGCATCAACCGTGCAGGTTAAACATTGAATTTACGCCAGGAAAAGCAAAAGTAATTGCGGATTTCCTGTCAAGGCTTCCAGTCGACCATATCGCAATGAGCTTCGTCAACATCCACCTGCCTGTAAAGTCTGCAACAAAGTAAATATTAGAGCATATAGACGAGAACGAGAACTACGACAGGATACATAATTAACCAAGGGATTCTGTACAGGAACTCCCCCGATGATGAAAAGAAGGACGTAGGCTGATAATGCCAAACAAAAAAAGGAAAAAATCTTGCAAAGATTCCACGACGACCCCGTCGCAGGTCACTATGGTGCAGAAAGATCCTGCAGAAAAACTACTGTCCAGGAATATGTTACGACGTCGCCTAATACGTCCGCTGCTGCCAGAAGTGTTAAAAATATAAGGCATCCAACACTAAGCCACCAGGGATTCTACCAATTCCCGATACGAACAGAGAGTTCGAGGTATGTACTGATCATCGTCCTTTTTGGCCCACATCCCGAAGATTGAGGTAAGGCAAAGTGGATCTTCAGAAGATCGAGAACACAACCTCAATATTTCTAAAGGCACAGCTAGCCATTCAAGTTAGTACAAAACATTCGGTAAGCAAACTACCAGCAATCAGGTTTGTAATAAACTCCGATTAGTGTATTAGGTAGAACTTCGAACCCCCATGGATGTTCATCACGACTAACATGAGATAATGAAAACCGATCTACAACTGCCCGACATCACAACAAGGTTTTCCACCCTGATAGACGCATTCCATCTGGCCAAGGAACGAAACGAAAAGACTCAGGACCAGAGAATGATCTACATAGACAAAAAGAGGAAGCCTTCCAAAAGTCACTTGCCAGGGGGATTGGTATGGATGAACTCACATACACTTAGTAAAGCAATAAAGAAGATCACTGCCAAGTTCACCCCTAAGAGAGATGGATCGTTGATAATCCTAGCAGAAAAAGTTCTCTCTGGCCAAGTACCACGTATAAGTGCTAAGAAGATGTAGCAACCAGCTACCCGATTAGTACTAACTTTGTACTAACCTACAACAGAAAAGGTACAATATAATAAAATGCACCCCCACAAAACCAACAGAGCACAAACAACTCTCAAACATGAAGCTATTTCCGCACCGTGTACAATAGAACATTTTAATTTAAGACGCAGCGATCGTGTTTTGTTTCCAAATATGCAATTTAAATATGAATACGTAGTTTTAAGGAAATCACAAGAGGGAAAACCCAAAGAAAGCTCATAAAGTGCTGTATATGATAAACGAATTCCTTTCCCGTAATTTCAATTAAATTTCAAGATGCGCTACGTTCGGAAAGGCCAGTTGAAGCTGGATATGTTAAAATAAAGGTGTTCATCGAAGCAAATCGCCGTTAAACGATATTAGAGGTCGCAAAAATATTAATCATTTCTTTAACAAGCTCTTGCAAAACAATAAAATTTATCCCATTTTTAACGTATTGTTATTGGAAAGTAGTAATTAATAGTTAACGACAAAGTTCGATCATGGTGCAAAGGGTGTGTAAGCTGGAACCAATTCAAAAGCAAATATCTATCAGCTCTCTATGAGCTGCAGCTACAGAACTAAACCATCAAAATGGCTGTGTATTTTCGATAGTAGTATAAATTTTAGATTTGTGTGTATTTGGTTGCCTATACACATATGATATAAGTTATATAATCATATAAAGGTAGGCAACCAAATATGCAAATAAATTTAGAAGTCTTAAAGAGAAGGAAATAAAATATTTATAACTAACTGGGTTTTACCATTAAAATTTTAGTGTTTTAATTTTACGTTTATATAATATATTAACTATCAACGAAAAGCGGATAGAATTGAAGCTTGGATGTGATTTGATGAACCATACACCATACTATTTAGATAACAAAACTGTTAGTTTTTTAAATTGGTTTTATTGTAAAAACTACATATGTTTCGCCACACTGTGGCTTCTTCAATGAAACCAATTCGAAAATCTAACAGTTTTGTTATCTAAATAGTGAATATGGATTTTCAATACTTCAGTACTCTTCGAAAACTATTTGTTTCGATGTTTGCAACTTGCTTCTTATTTTTCTGAGGAAGGCCGGAAGTTCTCTGAACGTGACATCATAATATTAGCCGAAATATGGCAAAAGTTTTGTATAACTTTTAGGAGAAATATAGCCATGTATAATTGTTATTAATATAAAATAAAACCACATATATAAAAATCTAAATTTTATTTTATAAATGATCTAAGGAATTAAAATTTAAAGACTATTGTCTACGACATATTTGTGATAAAATTCTTCAAAAAATAAATGAGAAAGAGAAGTTTTACAACAAACTGTAGATGTCAGATTAACCCTATTTCTATTACATTAGATTTGGCAACAAATAAAATCTTTGTGGTAATAAGAAAGTACTGCAGGGTTATATAGACTTTTTGTGACAATAATGCTGCACATTAAAGGATATTGTTCTTATTTTTGGTTTGTGTGAATAAACGAGATATTTAAGTCTCATCTCTTTATGTTATTATGCTTGAACATTTGGATTTGCAACATAGATTTTATTTTACAAACATCGATACATTATAATTTTAAAAAGAGGTATGCTACACATATTATTAATATCGGTAACGTAAATTTTAGCAATGGTGACCCCAAGACCAGCCGATCTGGCATTTATAATTTTTTCTAGTGATGTCACTTTAAAGGCAAAGCGTTCTTTAATTAACCCACTACAATGAAATAAAACGTGTTTATAAAAAGTTTTAGGATGTTTTCCTTTTGCTCTTTTATGTACTTTCCACATTGCAATAATAAAAATGTTAAAATTTTACATATTTCATTTCTCTCTCTCTATATATAATAGTTTTTATTTTATCAAATGCTAGTTGTCTTTAAATTTAGAAGTTTGCTGTGCGAAAATCAAATTCTCACTGTTGCAACTAAACTTGTTAGTCCTAACCCATATCTCTAATCTAAGTATCCGTAAAGTTAGTAAAATATTTTTCAAGTATATTAGCTTTGTTTCTGTAACGACCCTGCTCTATAAACAAATATATGTATGAATAATAAAAGCACAATAGAGACATACATTCGCGCTCATTTGGTCCTGACATCTCTGAAATTGATCCTGCACAGCGGTGTTTTACAACGTATCTGACGCATTCAATATTTTGTTTTTGCATGGTATAAATTGGAAATGATTGAACATGGAATAAATACGTTTTAAAACAGAGCGTATTTTTTTATACGCCGCTTCGGAAAAGAATTTTCCATTTACTTTATATACGCTATATAATATGTGCGACTCATTACATTGTTTGCGAGGAGAAAATATGTTCAGGGCTAAAATTGAAATCCACGGAAAATACGCTTATTTTCCCGATGTAAGAGACCTTTGTGCGAATTTCGCAGACGCGCGAAAAGCTTTAATGTCTTATTGATGAGGGATGGGCTTATTAAAATCACATCAAAAAGACCCGGCCCATTCAAATGGTGATGTTAAATCGAGAGGAAGCGTTTCAACCTTGAGACCGCAAGGGAGAAAGTTTGCGCGAAGTGAAATGAAAGAAACTCGTTTTGTTATTCAAATTTATCTTTTAATGAAATTAGAATCCTATGAAGTGTTAAATTTTGAAATAATATATTAATACGTAATAATATTAATTGCACTGATTTTTTGGTTTAATTCATATTGCGAAATCAAATATAATTCAATCATAAGAATGCGGTGTAGTGATAAAACGAAATTATAACACTAGGTAATTCTAATCTAAAATTATCTAAATTATACGAATGGTAATTCATGTTAAAAACTAAACTAAAATTCTTACTATAGATGCACATTTTAAGAGGTAAAACATAATTTGGTTTTATATTATTATTATTCATTAAATAATAATGTTTCAAGATTGATAAAAATTTATAGTAAATAAATTATTATTTTTAATGTGCCATCATATTCTTTATCTGTACGCTGGATGTAATAAGAATATGTAGATCTAATTTCTATTTTTCACAATAATCGTTTTAATTGTAGTTAATTGAGCTGTTTCGAAATGAGTTCTGCATCACATAATTGTACCTTCATTCGTTAACAAAAATGCAAATTATAGCGGTTAATTTATGATATTGTTAAATGCGGGAGCTTCGACAAAATTATATGTTAAGGTTATATTTTCCCTCGAGGGTAATACCCGGGAAACTTAACGTTTAGTTTATGTCTACTTCTGTAGATAATTATTTAAGTCAAGGTATTAAAGTTGATAGATTTTAAAATTTGTATAATTAAGCAAGGATTTAATAAATAAAAATGGTGTTACCTTCTTATAATGTTATTTTTTAATTCTATATGTTTGTTTTGTTGATTTCTACAACACAATTACCAGTGAGATCTAAAGATCAAAACACGAGTCTAGAAATGAATTTATATCATAATATGCAGTATATATTTTAGATCTCTTAATAGAAACGGTGTTACTTTTGTCATGAGGTCGGATAATCGGAATACAAAGAACTACCAAATGCAAAAAAACTAAGAAAAGAGAATTAAGAGAAATGGTAACCAAGAACAAGCAGAAAACGATGAAAACCATAGTAAAATGGAATATACAAGGTGTCTGACGAAAAGCCTTTGGTGTTGTATCTTGCTTATTTTTGATCCGATTTTAATAAATAAAACATCAAATAAAATCAATTTTCAAGGAATTTAATATGAACTGAACTGATACTTTTTCTTGCATCCAGTTTTTGACAAAACTTTTTTTTTCATATTGCACTGTATATATACTCCTGTAGATTTTGTATTAATCCGCAAGGAATTTTTTTTCTGAATATAAAATTGTAAACAATCAAACTAAAGTCGAGAAATTAAGGAAATATCAGTTCAGTTCATATTAAAGTCCTTTAAAAATGATTTAATTTGATGTTTTATTTATAAAAATCGGATAAAAAATAAGCAAGATACAGCACCAAAGGTTTTTCGTCGATCACCCTGTAAAATCCCTCACAGGAAAAAAAAATAGAAGTAACGGAAAAAATGGAGGCAATATGTGGGAATAAGTGAAACCAAAAAGACAGAAAAAGGACACAATGAACTAAATGAAAAATATAGCATTTATAGTTCAGAACAGGAACAAAAAATAAAGGAAGGCATCAGAATAGTAGATAAATATTTAAAGGTAAGAATAACAGAGTAGGAACCAATATTTTCAAGAATCATTACTTAAAAAAAAAATAGGACTAATAAAAGGAACTGAAGAAGAGGCACTAAAAGAATTCTATAATAAACTACAGAAAATAAAAACCAAAAATATAAAACAGATAAAATAAAAAATACATGTGACAAAGTAATAATAATAAGAGATTGAAATGAAAGAGTAGGAAAGGATGTAAATAGAGGACTGCGAGGTATAGGACAACAGGAAGAAGATATAATATAATGGGAAACATATTTTCGGAGCGGAAAATTGAAGATAAATACACATCTGTAGCGGAGGAGAGAAACCCGAGAAGTTTGATAGATTATATGGTATTCACGAGAAACATAGAAGAGCACGTCAAAAATGGGAGCAAAAAATTGAAGATAAATACACATTAGCAGTGGAGGAGAAACGCGAGAAGTTAAATGTCAAAACAGAGTAAGAACAGGAATTATTAACACAGCACAGGATAGTTACAGCGAAACTAAAAGATGTACAGATAGAAGAGGTACAAAGAAAAGGGTACAAAAAATAAAAGAAAACAACTTCAAAATAAGAAGAGTAAAGAAAAAATATAGAAAAGAACGGACAAAATATTTGAAGAACAGAAAAATCAGAAGGACGAATGGATGAAACACATTTAAAAACATAATAATAAGCACAGCAACAGAAATATGTGTAATCATAATCTGTGATGAAAAAGAAAAATGGGCGAAATGGTGGAATAAAGAAGTTGAAACAGAAGTACATAAGAAGAAAGTAACATGGAAGAAATGCACCCAAGTAGAAGAAGAAGAAGATAACGAAGAGTACAATAGACAAAGGCGAATAGTAAAATATATAACAAGAAATAAAAAGACAAAGAGATGGGAAAAGTTTTGGAAAGGAACTGCAGGAAGACCATGAAATAAATAACAGAAATTTTTGACAAAAATAAGGAATATAAGGAAAGGAAGGCAAAAAGAAATCACTGCAATTAAAGATAAACGAAACCGGAACAAATAGCAAAGGAATGGAAATAGTAGTACCAGAAAACCTTCTTCCAAACAACAAAATATGAATTGTCATAAGAAGAACCACCAAAGAAATACAACACAGGTATCCTCCAATACCGATAGCCCAAGACGGACCAACTCACGGACCACTCTTCTTGAGGCGAAGATAGGAGGAAGGAACTGACTACAATACAATATATTTATTTACTATTGTAAATTTGTAAATGTAGAAATAAATAAATGTACATTAAAAAAATATTCAACACAGGAACAAAGAAAAATAACAAAAAAATTAAAATATAAATACAGAGTAGAAAGGCAAATCGAGAAATTCATTATATCAGTTACTGTACATATTTCTAGAAAATCCCGTAATACGTCAAATTTAAATTATAATTTGACGTTATTCAATGTAAAAATGTGACCCCTACCTTCAACTCCCTTCGGGTGACAGTTACAATCCCCATTTTTTTAATGGGAAGTACATGCTTCTGATATATTGTTAGAAAGATTCATTCTCTATTTAAAAATTCTATTTTTTTCAATTTTATTGCAAAAACTAACATTAAAAAGAACAAAACAAGTACATTTTTAAATCGCTGGAAAGGGAGGCGAGGATTGAAAAAATGGCCAGCAAGATCACCAGATCTTACACTATTGGACTTCTTTTATAGGGATGTGTGAAGAGTATTCTATACAAAAGTTACCACGTGATTTATATGACTTAAAAGAACGCATCATGCTTTAAATTATGTTAGAAAAAACTTTTAATTAAGATTAGGATTTTGTCAAGACGTTCGCGGTGAGCATTTTGAACATTCATTATTGTTTGTTTTTTTACATTATGAACAATATTGAGTGTATTGCAACGAATTTCAGTAATCAGATGACATTAATTTTTCTAATAAAATTAAGCATTTTTGAATATAGAATCAAGGGACCTTTCAAACTGTATATCACAAGCCCATACTTCACATTTAAAAAATTGGGAGTTGTAACTGTCACCCGAAAGGGGTTAAAGGTAGGGATTAGATTTTTACGTTGAAGAATGACAATTTGTAATTTAATTTGACGTGTTTCGGGATTTTCTATAAATATGTACAGTAACCGAAATGATAAATTTATTCCATTTGGCTTTTCCACCCTGTACAAAACATATGTAGAGAAGTATGGAAAGGAATAGCAAATATAAAAACTAGTAAGGCAGGCGGAGATGGTGATTTGGAGCCGGAAAAAGTAAAGTACATGGGTGAAGAAGAGAAGAAGGTACACATGGGTTATGAGAAATAATATGGAAATGCTTGAATAAAATGAAGGTGACTAGAAAACTAATAAAAATAGCAGAAAGTGTACTTAAGAGAGTAAAGGGAAGAGTACAAACAGCAGGAAAAAGATCGGAAGAATTCGAATAGAGGTATCAAGCAGCGAGACAGTCTTAGCTTGCTGTTGTTCATGATAATTATGAATGAAATAATTAGGAACACAAGAACAAGAGCATACTAGCTACAAACAGTAATAGAATACCACAGACTATAAACAGTGCTTAAATTTTGCACTATTAATAGCAGATACATAGAGTAAAATTTTTCAATATATGAGTGGAACTGATAGAAGAACTAAAAATTGAAATCAGCACAGAAAAAATAATATTATGCATAAAAACGGAAAAGAAGGCAACCAAATCAATATAAAATGCAAGTAAACAGAGCTCGAACCAGTTTCAACATATGAATACCTGGGAACCATTATAAAAAATAACGAAAAAAATTTATCTGATTGATTGACAATCGAACAAACTAAGCTATACACTATCTTCAGTATTAGGAAAGAAAGGATTCGAAAACTAAAGTAAGAATATATAAAACAATAATAGTACCAACAATACCGTATGCAAGTAAAAACTGAATAATACAAAAAGAACACTACATCAAAATAAATGCAATAGAGATTAAACATCTGAGAAGGATAACAGGAAGGAAAAAATGGCATAAACTTACCAACGGAGAAATTAGACCATCAATTAAGCAGGAACCGATAATAAGAAAAATAATAAAGATGCAATTGAACTGGTATGAGCACATGAAGAGAATTCTAACGAACCGGTTAACAAAAACAATATTCGAAGCAAAAAGTATTAAAAAAGAAAGATAAAAAATGGGTACAGTAAATAGCTGAGACAGGGAAAACAAGAAGAGGAGATAAAAATGATGACAAGAAATAGAAAAGAATGAAAAAGTTGGGTGAATGAAAACCCATAGAATGGGTTTTTGGAATGACTATCGAAAGGGCAAATGGAGGGAAGAAAGAAATAAATAAGAAAGTTTTCGTTTCTTGTTCCCTTATTGCTATAATTTTTGGTTTTGCTTTTATTGATTTCTACGATGTGTTCTTTCAATACTTAATAGCTTTTTCTGAATATCTTCTTATCTATGTTCTATTATCTCACTGTAATCTTTGAATGCGCATTACAGTATTTCTATTTTTTTTTCATAGTCTTGTATTCAATGTGCGTATTTATTTTATTATTTATTCCTTGTATATTATAAATGGCAACGGACTCGCCGTCTAATTCCTTGCTGGGTTGTAAATTCCTCAGATTTCTAATTTTTGACCATTTTTATATTTCTTGTTTTTTCAATAAAACACTTTATAACTTTGATTTACCACCATATTTTGGATAACTGTGACTAGTTTCGATCATAAGCTGATCATTATCATACATAAAATATAGTTGTCCCAAAGATAAAAGGCGTTTATGGCCTTTCACCGTTTGACTGCCTTAATGAGTTTAGGGCCATCATATCGTAAAACCGAACCAATAAATATTATCGTGCTGGTCAGGACCGCATTGTATAATTTTCTCTAAACAAATGTGTGCGTTGCAAAGGCTTATTTCTGCATGCAAATGATCTCTTATTTTAAGAAACCTATACAAAGAAGCAGTTACTAGAGATACTAAAAACGAAAATATTTTCATTACACAGGAACGCGAATTTAAACTTAAAAAATACCAAAACCGGGCCTGGGATAGCGCTAGGAGAATCCGCTGAGGACCACCTATTGGGGCCTGGGGATGAGAGTTTGCGTCGGTCCCTCATAAAAATTAGTGAAAGTTAAATACCATAAAAGATCATAAACGCCTTATATCTTTGGGACAACTATACCTAAATTTATTACAAACGTTGCTTATATACTATCGAAAAGAGGAGATTACATTATGTTGGTCTGGTTATTAAGAATGAAAAAACCCGGATTAATTTTGGCTTTATGAATTTCGAGTGCTTCCAGTAAATCCATTTTACGACCTTTACCGGTAAAGTGGATTACTGAAAGTACATCCTTTTCAAAATTATGAGTGTTTTCTAATAAATGGTTTGCAAAAGTCGAATTGTTATATTTTAAGCGATAAGCTTGTTCATGTTTTTCGAGTCTAGACTGACCAATGTAAATTCATTTACAAGACCCGCATGTTAATCTATATATTCCTGACCTTTTTATTATGTTAATTTTGGGTTTTGGATTGTAAATTAAATTTGATACCTTATTACTACATTTAAAAGCTACATCAACGTTACATTTCTTAAGGATTTTTTGATTTTAACACTTATTAGGCCAAAAAATGTTAAACATTCAAATTATTTAATGCTAGTGTAGCAGTTTAGGCGAGAAAGTACCTTAAGTTACGAATTAAAAAGCAACAAGCCTCACTAAATGCATGGTTTAATCAACAGTGTCTAAAACACAAAGTTATTCCTAACTTTGTACATTGCTCTGTCAAGTCCAAGACAATATCGGCCGTAAAGGCCTCCAAAACATCAGAGAGAACGTGACCCAAAGAAGAAGCACGAAAAAAGTTTAAAAGAGATATTTTAAGGGTATATGTTAAAATTCTTTACATGGAGCTGGCTCATCATCTTCACCCAGTAGAGTTCGATCTTTTTAAAGACTATGTTCGAAGCAAAGTAAGCAATATCCGATACCAAAAAATGTCAACACAAAAGAAAAAATTATAGAAGCTTCAAAATCATTAGAGGCAAGTAAGACAAACAACAAACTCTATTCCATTCCATCCCAGAATTACCAACATCACTGAGATAACATTCAATGAAAAGGAAACAAAGGAAACAGCAATTCTAAGTTTAGGCCCAAAATTCTGTCCACACACTAACGTTCCGTTTTTTAAGGAAACTCTTATTGTTGAATCAGAACGTGCCCTTCAAAAATCCGATGCAACCAATTTTGAAAAACACCAAATTTCCCAAATAATTAAAAACACTATGTCAATATCAATATCTAATTAAGACAATATAATAATTAAAACCTTAAAACGCAAAATTAAAAATAATAATCTTACAGTCACTAAAGCGGATAAAAATAATTCGACAATTTTACTACAAAAAACAAATTATGAACAAAAAGTTTTAGATTTTATCAATTCCTCCGAAATCATTAAAATTAAAAAAAGATCCAATCAATCATTAAATTGTTAAACAGCGAAAATTCATTATTTATCGGTTTCAAAATATCAGAACTACTGCCCATGAATCCTACAGCACCCATAATAAAATAAGCAACCCATTCGTCCTGTAGTTTCCTATTCTAACACATTAGCTAAATATATATATATATATATATATATATATATATATATATATTCCCAATTGACCCATATTTTGAAAGAAATTACAAACTTCTCAGATCCACACTCTATCAAAAACACGTCTAAACTAATATCTAATCTTAATAATAATAATAAAGTAAATTCGAATTGTAAGCTGCTATCTTTCGACATACCTAATATTTTTGACAACACCCCCCCTAAAGATTATATTAATTTAATAACACAACATCTAGATAAAAATAATGTTAATCCTAGTATAAAAACAGATTTTTTAAATATTTTAGATACCATATTAAAACATAACTATTTCTCTTTCAATAATAAGTTCTATATATAGAAAGAAGGCTTGGCAATGGGCTCACCCCTTAGTCCTCTTCTTGCAGAAATATTTATGGATTATATATGTAACTAATAAAATTTTAAAATCTCCGTTAGGTAAAAAACATATTAGGTGGTGGTATAGATATGTGAAAGATGTATTAGCATGCTTTGAAGTTACCTGTAGACACGTAACACAATTACTTAATTTTAATAATTCTCTTCACCCTTCAATTAATTTCAACGATACTATAATTCCCAACAATTCCTGATATCCTTTGAAAGAAAAAAG
Source organism: Ontholestes murinus (assembly GCA_963969525.1). NCBI lineage: Eukaryota > Metazoa > Arthropoda > Insecta > Coleoptera > Staphylinidae > Ontholestes > Ontholestes murinus. The sequence goes on from OZ018390.1 coordinate 17,104,682, forward strand.
GCATCATTCAATTTTTTAATAAACAGAGTTATAAAGTGTTTTATTTAAACTTTTTATCAAAATGCACCACCAAGGTGAAAGCCGCCATCATACAAGAATTCTTGGTTTTTTACCCCTTGTCAGTTTGTTTGTTTGTTTTCCCGGATTTTTGCTTATAACACTTTCTTGAACATGTTTTTCATATCAAGATATGCAATGAACTTTAATATCTTCAACGTAAATATGAAGTTGTGTTCACTTGTTTTGTTTCTTTCCGCTCTGTGGTTTTGATAATTTGTTTTATACTATTTGTTCTATCCTTTTTTTGAATAATTATTTTGTATATAGTTCACAGTAATGCTATTCTTCTACAGTTCTTAGATTCCGTCTTATCTCTAGATACCACCATTCCTATTTTCCACTCTTTTGGTGGTTTTCCTTTTTTTCATACTCTGTCGATCAGTCTAGCCTATTCTTTTCCTTTATTCATATGATTTTTATCAAATTTTCTATTATTTCGTCTGCTTGTGGTGCTTTTCCATTTTTAAATCTTTTGAATACCTCTTTACTTCTTGTGGGGATTCGATGTCTTCTGTTCTTCTTTTCATTTAGTTTATAGTCTCAACTCAGTAGTTCTAGTAGGTGTGTCTTACATCTTTTCATTGTTTCTTTCTAATGACTTCCTATATTATCTTTTATTCTTATATGTTCATATTTCTGACATTTCTTAAATTGTCTAAAGTCTTTAGAATATTTTCAATTTCTGGCATTGTATTCTATCTCGTTCCCAATGGTTTTCTATATCCTCTGATTTTCACTCAGTATCAACATCCTTGTTATTTCTTCGGTTATTCTTCCTTGATTTTGATTTGATTTCTAATTTCGATTATAAAATATTTTTTTCACTTATCTCTTTGTGAAACATTATGAAGAATAGGTTGACTGAAACTATCCTTTACCTATTATCCTTGCTTTGTTTGTTTGTCTCATTTACTCATTTTTCTGTCTATTTTTATCACACTTTTGTGTCTATAGTTTTTGAACTTCTGTCAGCTCCTCTTTTATCTTACCTTTTTCTACTTCATGATTCTTGGCTGTGTTTTTCTGTATGGTTTTATTACTCTATTATATGATTTTTCTTTACCGTTCGTTTCCACTTTTCTTGCTTTTCCTTGGCCTATTTATCCTGTTAGTAAATGGTAATCACTTAAAATTTCATATCCCTTTATAATTCTTCCCATTTTAAATTTTCTTCTGTTATCTATTATATTTAATGTAATCTATTACTGATTTCTTATTGTTCCCTTGTATACTTATTAATTTCGTTATTAAGTTTTACACTTTTAAATGTCATTTCGCCCATCGAAATATTAGCAAACATGGCGTCCATCCAGCTTCGAAACAATGAAAGCACGCAATCAATCCCTCCCCTCCTACGGATATAGATCTTTGGGCTTACAAAAATAAGCTTTGCCAATGCAAACAGAAATCTACGTCAAGTGGCTTTTATTTAAGTGTGGGATGTATTGCTAGTTAACGGATATTCGAAACAGCAGGCAAGTACTCAGCCTCACAACGGGATATCAGCGAGAGAAACTTCCGGATTTAATGCACGACATGTATGTTTGCAACGTTGCGAATAAAAGTTAATTTGAATTGAAATTATGCCCTTCTGAATACATTCATAGAGGTAAAATTATATATTGCAAGAAAATTAAATTAGTAAAAATAATAATACAAAAAATCTTCACATAACTGAAGAATACATACATAGTAAAAATTAATATTAAAAATTAAAAGCCTATGCATAAAAAGTAAATAATCTAATAAGTAACCTAGATATTTACTATTAGTAAACCACAAATGCTGCAATAGAGTAATTGCTGATTTACACAAATACATAAATAAGAGGCAGAAAGTCTACATGGGAAATAGCTTATAAATTTTCTATAAAAATATTAACATATCATGAAGAATTTTAATTAAGATTATTTGATTCAATGAAAACGAATGACTTCTTTTTATTCATTAAAAACGACCATGCAAATACATGTATAATTAATATATATTGTGGTAATAGTAAACTGTCATAAATTTTATTTCTTAAATTTATCTTATACAGATTTTTAAAAATCTAAATTTTGCAATTACACTGTACCTAACTTTGGATTAAAAATTATACGAAAAAATAGCCTAATAAACATCATCTACTACATGACTTATGGCAATTGTTAAAAGATTAATTAGCCGTAAAAGAAGTAGCAAAGGTTTCTTGACTTCGCAACTGAGGTAAAAGTTTCAAGGGCGTCGAGGCGGTTTTTCTGTAATTTATTGCACGACATTTCCGACGTGAAAACGGAACATTTAGGGAACAAATAAAACGTTGAATCATTCCACTCGATAGTTTATCAAAACTTTCCCAGACTTTATCGTTCAGTAAAATTTATATAAATCTAAATAAATCTAAGCAAAGAAAATAAAGTTGTACAATGTTATACAAATGCATTTATTTAAGAAAATAATAAGTAAGAAAGTTAATTAAGTGGGTTACAAAAAATATTTTTTTGGTAATGAAAATAATATACTCGGTGTTTCTAAATGAATATCGGGGTTTTAACGCTTCGTAATATTTATTACGTAAATCTGAAAATTATAATTAATACACGAAATGAAAGTGGATCTCAGTTATACGTACAAGCTTTCAATGACAGCAACTTTCGCCACACGGTACATAAGTCGATAAATCAGTTCTTAACAAACTTTGTTTAGTGTTTTTGGTGTAATTGTTGCAACACCTGCCTCAATCCTGTGTCTTAGGTTGGGCAAGTCAAATGGTAGAGGAGGCACATGCACACGATTCTTTATGAACCCCTAAAGTAGAAATCACTTCGCTTGAGATCGAGTGAACGTTGATGCCTAAGTAATGCAAAGCGCCAAAACCCCGATATTCATTCAGAAACACACGGTATTTATGAAGAATTTCTACATTTTTTATTTGTCTCAATTATAGTATCAATGTTATACGGCAGTATATATTTGACCATAGCCCTTTAATTATTTTTGTGCACTATTTCTAAAAAAATGTAGTAAAATACATAATTCACAATGAAGAACTTAAAACTAAATAACAATTAAATTAAAACTCACGATTGCCTGTAATGATAACACACATCAACATTGGGAAAAAAAGAAGAAGAGCTAGTGAGTTTAGTAAAACATTATTTGTGCTACACGATAATATCATTAGTCGTGATAATATTTGAAAAATTATTTTAGTTTTTGAAAATCCACCAATTTAAAAAGGAGAGGAATTTTTGGTCTATGATGTTAATAAAAAATTATAAAAACAAATTATAAATGAATAATTTTTATTAAATCATATTTTTTCAATTGACTTAAAAAATGTATTTAATTGTGAACTAATGATATCAGAATGACAACTTTATTTTATCGTGCACTTTTGTTTATGCGGCCAAGACAATACACGTATATAAAAGCTTTACATGTAAATATTTTTACGTTTACATCTGAACGGGATTTATTTGCGTCCGGAAAGTTTCAACAACTTGAAATTTTACAGTCGTGTTGTGTGTGGGAGTTTTCATCTCGGCTCGGAAATGTTTTCACGTTCATTGTAATATACCGATTTATAAATCGCCTCTCCAACTGACGTCGAAATGCTGAAAAGCTTTCGTTAGTTATTTCCGACGAGAAACCCCTTGCCCGGATTTGTTTGTTTTTTTTTGGTATTGTTTATAGCTGATCAAGTATAGTTCGATGTATAATTCATTATATAAAATTTGTGTATGTGTATAATGTTATAATATAATATATTATATAATAATAACTGAAATGATTCTTGAAGTTTATGATAATATAACACTTATGATAATCTTCAATAACAAATTTTATTTAAATTGAATACAGCATTCAATTATTATTAACAAATGAAATAATATTCTTTGAAACTTTGAAGACTAATTTCGGCTTAACCGTAAAGTTTTGAATGCAGATATGTTAAATCACCATATTTTAACCTCAGGAATCTGTGATCCAGCCATGTGCCCACATTTACGGAACACCCTGTATATTGAAATGTTGGTGCGGATAGTTTGGCGAAGATTACTTTTTTTCATTGTAAGAGTTCGGCTTAATTTTTCGAATTTGCAAGTTTTGATAGTTCTGAAAAGAACCGACTTGCAATGTTTCGACCAAGTCACTTTGGTTTTCTTCAAGCGTTCGTTGGAATTTTAATTTAAATAAAAGAGATGATGAAGCCCGCGTACCAAACACCTGGAAAACAGCATTTTGGTATTAACTGCCAAAAGTTTCCTCCAAAAGAATAAATTAGCCAACAGAAACCAAAATATAACTGATTCCGGATGTAGATGCCAAATACCAGCTTCTTACATGACGGTACAAGAAGAGTTTGAGTGGAAGAATGTATTTTAATTTGAACACCGCCCGTGCAAAAATTTTATTAATGTTTTTTTTCTAATTTATTTGTTTTTTTAATTCATTTTTCAGGAAAGTTGTAAGATGTAAGAATAAATAAACAATAAATAATAAAAACCGCACACGCTCTTAATCATCACGGAAGAAGAAAATAATCATCGAATTCCACATACACCTAACTCACCGCCATTGGACCAATAACACATAAAAACAAAAGCTCCTATCACTAAACATACCACGATAACCAAAACACTTCGAAACAACCAAACCTTTTGAAGAAATTCTAAAAATGTCTGCAGGAAAAGAATTGCAAAAACATATGTAATTGTAATGTAGAAAAAACAAAATTTAGTAATAAACATAAAAATCAACTTGCAATTTGGAAAAGTATTTGTTGAAAACTTCCCATAAAATTCCTTCAAACAAAAAATATTTTAAAAAAAATTCTGAAAAGTTTATTGAATCTGAAAGGAAACTTGTTATTATTATTATTATTATAATTATTAAATCTTCAATGAAATAAAAATTTTCTAAGAAAATAATGGTTTTGTAGGGCGACAAGATGTTCTAAGCACTTAGACCATTTGTTTGCTCTTTGAGCCACCTTCTGAGCCCTACTCTTCAACCCAAACAAATCTTCTTGTGAAGTAGAGTAGTTGGATTCTAGAATAAAAATCATTAAAAATTACAGTACTCTTGCAGTTTTGACAAGAAATTCCTACTATACCCTGCAATTAAGAAAGAAACATAGTTAAGAAATTTCGATATCTGAAAGAAAAACAACTGAAGCATTTAATTAAAGAAACGTTGTCAATTTCTAGGAATCAAAAAATTTTTAAAACTCTTGAGAAAAATCCAGAATCAAGAAAAAAATTGTGTTAAGAAATCTAGAAAGAATATTGCTCCAACCATTTAGAAATCTAGGAGGAATATTCCTCCAAATCTTTAGAACTTTACTAATGAAAATTTTGAATAAATTAAGCAAAGGAAATAAGAGACCTTGCTATAAAATTGCAGAACAATTTTCACCATTTTAGAATCCTCCATTTATAAAAAACCTGGAAAATTCTAAAAACCTTAAAAGAAAATCCTGAATGTCTATGAAATTTAAAAGCCAAATTACTAGAAATCTCAAATAACTTTGAATTTTGGAGAAGGAATTCTATAAAATAAAGCAATAAATAATGAAAATAATGAAAGAAAATATGTTGCTAGAAAATTCAAAATTTTTATAATGCGTAAAAGAAGTTCATTGCAGAAAATGATCGTAAACGGGAAGAATAATTTCTTGAATAGTTTTCTCAGTTATCTATTAGTGACGCATTATGAAATACTGATTGAAGGGTAAGCTAGAGGCCACCCACCCACCCAAAATATACATAGAAATTTCAATTACTGATAGTCTCGGGGTTTGGAAGAAAATTAATTACAAAACTTTTTGAAGAAAAAATAAATTAAAGGTGTAAAATTTTTGAGTGAGTAAATTAGTAAAAAATTTGATGCATTAGGAGTGAGACTTTAAATCTAAATTAGATAAGATTAGCTATAGAAAGCTATTTAAATTTAAACTTTTAAAATTTTGAATAATAAATTCCTTTAGTTCGTTGTAGAAAATTAAATAATAATTTAAAATTATTATTTAATTTTGAATTTGTTTTATTTTTAATACATATAAGGTTTTATTGTTTTGTAAGCAGCAAAATCATCAACGACTAGTATTTAATGTTACCATGTATATGCAGGGTGGGTGGGTGGCTTCTATCCCAACCTCCAATTAGTAAAACATAAGCGAGGGTCTTAATTAAAAGTTATAAAATATAAATATACACAAAATAATTGCAATTTTTAGAGATTTATTGAAACAAATTTTTCAAATAATGTTTGATGATGTTTTGCTGAATGGAGGGTGGAATAGAGGCCACTTACCGACCCTGCATATACATATAAATTTCAATTACTTATTATCTCGCGGTTTGGGATAAAATTAATTACAAAATTTTTAAATTTCTTAAAATATTTATTAAGTAATTTATTAAAATATTTATTCATATTGGTTGACTTTAAATCTACATTAGATAAGATTAACTATAGAAGGTTATCTAAATTTAAACTTAAATTTAGATTATGCTTTGTTTTTATGTATAGAAGGTTTTATTGTTTACTCCAGCAAAATCATCAATTATTAGTATTTGAAATTATCATGTATATGTGGGGTGGGTGGGTGTCTTTCATCCCATCATCCAATCAGTCAATCATAATCGAGGTTTTAAGTTAAAAGTTGTAAAATGTAAAAAAAAACATAAAAAAATGTTGATGTTGCCATCATGGTAAGTTCCTTACATTTTTTTTTCGAAAACGTTGAGGTTTACACAAAAAGGCTATTTTTAATAATTTGCTCAATTTTGATTTATATATAGTATATTAGCAAAAAGATATCAAAATTTCTATTTTTTACTATTTTCTCGCAAGTTAAGAGCTTTGTGAAAAACATGTTTTAATAAAACTTATTCATAATAAATTTAACAAAACGAAAACATTTCGTGAACTACAACAATGAGTCTTACTAAGACTACAAAACAAATTAATTTGAAACAACTACTTTTCTAGCTAATACTTCGACAGACATTGAATAATACAAATTAATTTGCGTGTCACAAATAGTACAACTATTAAAGCAACACTAATTTGAATGAAATTATTTCTGTTGAATAAACTAATAAATGATAAAATGTACTTTAGATTGTTTAAATGTAACTATAACATGAAAAGTGAATGAAAAATGAATTTTAAACTGATTTCATTAAATTAAAATAGCAAAAGCAATTAAAAAATTTAGCATTCAAGTTTATAATCATCTGCAGACACGTGTTTCGAACTTTCGCTCTCTTCAGTACAGCTTTATTATAAAATTGATTTTAAATACAAATAAAAACACTTACTAAAATAAATATAATGAAATATGATAATAAATATAATGAAATATAAATAACTTACTCAGATATGTACGGCAACTGACACAAGAATGAAATATAATCGACTGAAGGTCTGAATTTATACCTGAGGTGGATTAGTGAATTCTACAGAAATCATTACGTTCGGGATTAAGGAAAAATACCCACTTGGAGCATAATTGAATAATAAAATGTATTACATTTTATTATAAAACTTATTCAGTTTCTCTTTCCCTTTAACTTTTGTTTGAGAAGTTATGTAATATTTTGAAATTTAGAAAAATATCGATAAAAATCAAAAAAACGCCTCGAGTAAATATCCACTTCCAGTTTAGCTTTTCAGTTCCAGTTTCTAACGATAAAACTTTAACTTTAAAGTTTCATCTCAATAGGATCATTCGTTTTTGAGATACAGCGCCCACAGACATTCTCATTTACGAAAACAATACTTTCCCTATATGTTACTTTGCCTATATAGTATATATAGGGGAAGTATTATCTTCGTGATTTTTTTTTAATTTTTCTATTTAGAGAAAGTAAAAATCAGTGAAACAAACCAAGTGGTTTTTTTTCCTATTAATGGAAGATAAGTTTACAAGATCTGATGAATTAAAGCAAGTAATTTGAGTGAAAGATAATTTACAGAGATAATAATTTGGAAAAGATAAAAATTAATTAATTCGAATTCACTTTCTTCACAATTTATTTTGAATTTACTAGATGCACATGTTGAGCACTAAGTTCTCATTATCAATAGCTAACTAACAAATTCCAAAAATTAGCGGCTTCTTTATACTAATACATTTATGGATTATCTCCAACAGCGGGATATCCAGTTGGTTTAGGTCAAAATTTAACATTTTTTTTGTGTTTTTTTCATTTCTATGGCATCCGTTGAGTGCTTTAATAATTTAATATTCTTTATTGAAAATGTATGTCCCGTGGTAATCGTGTGATTTGCAACTGCTGTTTTTTCTTCATTTTGATCAATATATATTTTATCACAATTGGAGCATTTTATGGAATAACTTCCGGATTTTTTCAAGTCTACGATTATGTTGAAGATGCTACTTAGAGTGGATTTTAACTATGTTGTCGTATAAAGAGCGAGTCTGAAAATTTTGTTCATTTGTTGATCTGACTGATGTGAGTCTAATAATATATTGTTTCTGGTAGATATTTTAATAACATAAATATTTCTATTAACATTAGAACCAAAATACAATTCTCTGAACACTTACGAATAAAATACTTAGAAGTTAAGGACTTAGCTCACTTGATTAATTCCACTAATAATACACATCTAAAGTAATTATATAAAACGAAGAAAAAGTCTCTTGAGCTTGAAAAAATCTCACATAATCAAATCCTCATTGACAATGCTGTATACAAATCAAAGGCACTTTGAAAAATTGTTAAGTTGTTTGTTAAATTTATTGAATTTTTCACCCATCGATCATTTTCTATTTTTAATCCTTTGAAGTTATTAACAAACCACTTTGCTAATTTATATGTAGGTGAATTTTTATTAGAAATTATTGGTTTGATTTTTTTTAAATGGCCTATGAATTTTACGAAGGCTATACAATCTTGGAAGACTAGGATTTTCCATTTTTAGTTGGTAAACATTATTTTTGTTGATTATATATGTTTGAAGTTTAGGAACGTTATTGATAATTTTGATATAATTGTTGAGAGGATTTTTTGGTAATTCTATATAGAAGCCTGATTTTAATAAATTATTGACGTTCTCTATGTGTCCTGATTATTTACTTATGGCTATTCTGTTACCTATAAATGCCTTGATTTAAAAGCAGTCCTTTTGTTTTAGTAGCTTGATTGTTGATGAATCTTGATTTTCTTTTTTCTTTCTGACTAGGCGGAAAGCTGGGGCGTCTGTTGGTTTTCTATGTTGTTGACGATGGTTTAAATTGGAAATTATTAAGATGACTGGCATATTTTAAACCTTTTGCTAATAAGTTTAGTTCTTCGTTGGAGAATTCCTCGTTTGTCTTATTGTGGATATAAATGTTTGTGTAAGTTGTTGTGGCTTATCTTCTAATTCTACTTTTACTTCGGAAAAAATTAAAATTCTTAATTTCTCAACTAAAACCGGATAAAATGTTTTTACAACTCTTCTTATGTAATCTACTATAAACCACAATTTATTGTATAATGTAAAATAAACATGTTAAATATATATTACAAATAATAATTCCACGACGATAATTTCAAACTTTGCAGGTAAATATCAAGTGCCAAAATAACAATTGTAAGAAGTTTTCTAGCGACAAATTTTCCAGCATTTTTATATTTCTAAAATTTTCCAGTAATTTATCTTCGGAATTGCGAACTTTATAATCGAGAATGCTGGAGTCTTTAAGAGTTCTTAATTTTCTCACTTTTCTTCCAAATTGGAAAAATTTTCCCCAAGAGTTAAAAAATTATTAGCACTTCTTACTTTATCTTAAGTAAAAGTATTTCTCTCATATATCGAACATTTTTTATAGATAATTTAAAACACTTATTTCCACTCATTATATTACATTCAGTTTTCTGGAAAGTGTTTCGATCAATATCGACCATTTTCAAAGGAATTACAAAAACTATTAAAGGTAAGAGGTGTTACAATGTAGTTAATATCATGTGAATTGCAGGAATGTCCAGAAATTAAGAGGTTCGAAGTGGTCAACAGTTCGTATTGGTTATTTAGGAGATTATCACCGTTTCTAATAAGCCTTTTCATCTCCAGACCTTCAAGGGGATTTAAATTGTAGTTTTTTTCTGCAAAGCAGATCGGTTTGATGTTATCAAATTGAAGTTCCATTGTAACGTAATACTTGGATAATCCTATTACCGTGGTTTGTTTTTCTACTGCTTCTTCGTATTCGTTGAAGCTGACTTTGAAATTTCTTTCCGTTTATCTTATATATTTTCCATCAAAATTCTGCATTTATATGGAGAATTTTTCTAATAAATCTATTGTCTGTATCTGGTTTTTAACTAAATGTTTCTGTAAATTATCCCAGTTTGCTTCTGTTACTTGGATGTTGTGTTTGTCTATTTCTTTGACTATCGAACTTCTTATCTTCTCTTTGTTCTCCTCTATTGAACAGCAGTTTTTGAACTGCTTTCCTTCTCTTATGTTTTAGTAACTTGTGTACCTTATTTTTTGTATCCGTTGTTCGGGGCAATTTGGTAAAATGTATGTATCATAATTCCCGGTAAAAATCATCTTCGCTGAGTGGTATATTGATTAATCGATTAATATGTGATTTTAATGCTGAAGTTTTTATTGTATCTGTGGCAGTGGATTTTATTTATATAAAAGTTAAGATAAACTTTCAACATTGATTGAATTTATAGTTGTTAAAAATGTATTCAACCGTCAATCTGTGCCATTACAGTTACCGAAAATATCATCAATATATATTCATCAGTGTTTTCAGTATGTTTTCTGTTGATGTCTTGTTTTTAAATAATTGTTCTTCAAAATCACTCCTCGAAGAATGGAAGAACACTCGATCTCATAAGCAGTTGTGAATGTAAAAAGTGTCTTTGAAGGGTGTGTAATTATGGTCGATGATGAGTTGATGATTGTTCTTGGCTCTGTTTGCTTAAGATTAATTGTAGTATTTTCTGGTAGTAACGTGAAGAGGATCATGACATCAAAAGAAACCAGAATGGCTTAGTTGCTGACAGTGGGGTTCTACGTTTTCTTCAAGTTAATAGAGTTATTAATTCCGTATTTGCACATCCAAATCCTATAAGCAGTTGCTCCTTAACAATATAAAAAGTGTCTTTGAAGCTGAAGTAATTTTGGTCGAGACATGTATTTATTAAGTTGGTTATTTCTGCCGTGTTATAATTTGATGATTGTTTTTGGAACTGTTTACGTAAGATTTCTTTTGGTAATTTTTGTAGTAACGTGAAGACACGTGTTTGGTCCTTGCGGATCATTATCAAAGTTATAATTTTTATGTTTTAACTTTGATATTGATCCGCAAGAACCAAAACACGTGTCGGTAATCTGAAAATAAAGTAATTGAACATAACAAGAGTTTTACTTCTCCTAATTTGAAAATTTGGTTCCATCAAGAGTGTAGCAGAACGTTGATATAGTTATTAATTCCGTATTTACACATCTAAATAGAAAATTATTTCAGGATTTTGTTAGAAAGATCATAATTCTATATTTATAAATCTCATTATGTGTGATAATGGGGTGTGCTTTCTAAATTGCCTCAACAATCTACTTCTGGAACTAATCAATTGGATCTTTAAGTGTTTTGAAATTTCATAAACTTTTTTGTCTAAATCTGACTATATATTTCACGTTAGTTCAGTTTCAGTAGCTAAGGTTACTAGGGTTTCTTTGGGATTCCTCGGATATTTAACACTTCATTCGCTTTGCAGATAAAGTTCGTAAATAAAATCTCCTTGAAGGTCCGGAGCTTAAGAGAGCTTTTAGGAACGGTAATAATGTCCGAACTGCTGACTAGTTTTAACTTCTTAATTTCTGAACATATTATCAAATATATTATAACACATCTTCATTTATAATTAGTTGGTTTTGTAATTCTTTTGAAAAATGTCGTTATTAAATAAAATACTTGTCAGGAAACTCAAATTACAATATGAAACCAAACGATTGTTTGCTTTCATTATAATTATAATTCAAAATTATAATCTCGTTTCGTCAATGGTGTAGTAAACAAAGTATTTTCCTAAAATTTTTAAATATTTGATCTTCTAAATTTGAGGAATTTTTAGGAAATTGTCTTTCAAATTGCTTGTATAAATTGTTAATATATAAAAACTAATTTAATCTTAAAAACCCCTAATGAATGTATAATAAATTTATAATAATCATTTATTGGCATAATTTTTACAACAAATATCTTATCTATCAAAACTTACTAAAAAAATTAGTTATTATTTTCTTTTATCATCGTTATTATGTCCATTGCCTCAGTACTCTCTTACAGTAACTTTGTCAGAAACTAGTGAGAAAAAAGACACATTTTGGCGATACACGCAAAGCCACGAACCGGTTTCGATCTTTTTTGGATCTCATCAGCAGAGCGCAATTGGAGACAGGGAACGTTTAGGACCATATTCACCGAAAGGCAGCTATTTAACCATCATGAATTCCTATTAAAAAACTTTATATTAGCTATTCGTTATCCTGGACTATTAATAATGAATTAACATTTCAATTTTATTATTTATTATTCGTGCGGTTGAATTTTATGCGTTTTGTAAGAAATGTAGCTCGTACGCAAAACTATGAAAATATTTCCAAATTGAAATATACCATTGACAATGCCGTCAGCATATATTTTGAAGCCGTTGAACGTTTATTACAGAAAAGCGAGGGTTTACCCAATTTAGAATCATGTTTATGGGGTCGATTTCCCAAGCTTTACTTTATTTAGGACTTTTTTCCGTCCAATACGTAAATTGATTTCGTAACGACATCTAACGTAGAATATTTATAAGTTTTCCCAGACGCTAAACTATTTTGACTTTTATACGATAATAAATGAATAATATTATACAATTTTAAAAGCTTACTATATATATATTAAAATTTCATATAATCAATTAAATATGTTTTTTACTAATGTGTATAACGAATTGAAATAAAACAACACAGTTTTGAAGGTTTCACATTTATTGTTGAACACTGTAACATGTTTCGCCACACAGTGGCTTCATCATTTTACTTTAATAAGTAATAATTGTTCACAGTGGCTTCATCATTTTACCTCAATAAGTAATAATTGTTCCTAATGGAGAGATCGACCAAGTTTATGAGTAATAAGCATTTCTGTTATTGTCTTGATGAAGTTAATTTTCCATTTCTCTTTTTTTGGGATGCTACGTTTGTGAAGAGTTATTATTCAAAGGAATAACAACATGGCTTCCAGGTCAACCTAGTTTAATAAATTTTTTCAATTATTAGAAAAAGAAAAGGGAATTTTAAACACTTTGAACTCTATTTCTCTGTGCATACAACTATAATAATTTAATGTAACAAAATAGCTAAATTAAATTAACTGTTTGATAATTACTGCTTCGTTATTAAAAATCTAATTACAGACACAAATTATAGATAATATATTAATATTAATAAAATGTATTAAAATCCTTTAGTTCGTTGTAGAAAATTAAATAATAATTTAAAAATACGAAAACATTTCGTGAATCTACAACAATGAGTCTTACTAAGACTACAAAACAAATTAATTTTGAAACAACTACTTCTCTTGCTAAAACCTCGACAGACATTAATTTTGTTTTATTCAATGTCTGTCAAGGTTTTAGCCAGAGAAGTAATCGTTTCAAAATTAATTTGTTTTGTAGTCTTAGTAAAACTCATTGTTGTAGATTCACGAAATGTTTTCGTATTTTTAAATTATTATATTAATATTATTTTTAAACTCTTGATATGTTTTTATTATAATAAAGTTCCCACAAAACTCAAAAAACAGACAAACAGTGGCTTACAGTTAAATAATTTAGGTAAAATGTAAACACCAGCAACACTTACTAAGCTTAGCCTCAAACAGACGTGCCTTTCGATTCATGCTGACGCTTAAATTGTTACGAACCCAAGGTGTACATATTTGCCGAAGAGAACTTGTTTCTCCTGAGTGGTTTATAAGCAGCTTCCTTGGAACCGTTTCCATATTTGTGTGTTTTCCGTTCGGGGCGTGAAAATGTGTCGCGGGTGAATTTGCATTTGATCCTGTTAGGCATTTTACGCTCGAGGGATACACCCTTCCTTCCCTTCAGTAAATATTTAATGCGGGAGATGCGTTGATTGCTCACCCTAATAAAGCACAATTGTTCTTTTTTTTAGTAAATTGTAAATTGGCTGTATACATTTGCAATTGAAATATGTTTAATAACATTCTTATAATTATTTGTTTGAGGAAATAACGATATAGAGACTTAAGCTAAATCAATATGAAAAATTACAATATCTATTTGTAATATTAAATGTAAATATGAGATATTTTATAATGCAAAAATGTAATTAAACATATTCATTAATAACTGACATGTCGAATTATAATATTTTTAAAACTGTCTATTTATATCTGCCAATGTACAAACGTACAATTAATTAAATATTGGTGACTACAGAGCGCAAACAATATAAAATAATTTATTGTTGCGTACGATACAAAATGATTATATCAATAAATGAAATCGCACTACATTAGAGTTCAATAAAATATCTCGTCATGTAAATTAAATCATTATTTACATGAGTGATACTTTTTAATAATAATATAATAGTATTTTCAGTGCACGCACTCTCATGGTGGCTAATTTGTTCTTCAAATTATGTTCTATGTTCTTTGGTTTTGCTTAATGTTTCGATGATTGGTGCAATATCAATTGAGTGTATTAATTCCCATTCAGATATTATGTTGCTATTAGTCCTGGCTGATTGGGTATTTGCTGAATTATTTCTGAATTCGTCCTCCATCTGAAATGATGATTTTAAATTAATTAGGTGGACTTTTTTATGTTGATTTGTCTTTATTTGAATCGCTTCAACATTCTACGGGTGGATGGAAAGTAATTTTTGGGGACCATGATATTTAGAAGTGGTTTTGTGTCCTCTTTTTATTTGTTCTTTAATATAAACGTTTTGGTTGGGCCTAAAGTGTGATATATTACGCAGTTTTTCATTATGATAGTTTATGTATTTCTCCTTTTGTTTTTCGTTTGTCCTTTTTATTGTATCGTGTAGTGTTTGCATTTCTTTTATATGTTTATCGACGATTTTCTCATTAGTAGCGATTCCGTTTATGTTTTCGATTTCTTCGCCATATGGAATTTCTTGAGGGGTTTTTCCTGTGTTTGTATGTATTGTGTTATTGTAGGCCAATAATGCGAGTTTTGTTAATTCTTCGATACCTTTTGATTTTGTTTCTACTTTTAATCTAAATATTCGTATGTGTTCTAATAGAGTTGAATGTAGTCTTTCAATTGGTCCATTTGAATCAGGGCGATCTGGACGAAGTGAATTTCGACATTGTGTACTTCCAGAATATCTTGTATTAATGTGTTTTTAAATTCGATTCCGTTGTCTTTAGTGATTTTCTTCAGTGTCTTATATATCGAAAAGTATACTATTAATTCGTTTGCTATTACTGCTGCTTCCTTGCATAATATTCTCTTTGCGTATCCTAATTTTGAAAATGAATCCATGATTGTCAGGAATATTTTTTGTTCAATTAGAATTGTGTCCATAAATAAATGTTCAAAGGGTTTCGTTGATGTTGGGGTTAAATTCAAAGGCATTTGTTTTGGTTTCTGTCGTATTTTGCTTTTTGACAAATTTCACAGCTGTTAATGTAGTATTGGATGGTTTTTAGCATGTTATCAACATAGTAATTTCGCTTTAATTTATTGTATGTTTCAGTAACTCCTCGGTGATTCGTTTTTTTCTTCGTGGTACATTGTGATTACTCTTTTTATTTTATGTTCCGTTTTTAAATTTTTATTTTGTTTAGTATGCCAAATTATTTTAGGTCCATTATTATTGAAATTTTCAGAATATAAATTTGATAATTCTGTATATAATTCTTTTCTCGGCGAATACATATGGACGTTTTCTTTTTCTGCGGTGTAATTTTTTAAGATGTCTACGAGATTTTTCTTTGAGTAGTTGACTTGCAGGTATATTTTTGTAATTCTTCGTTGTCCCAAATTTTCGATCTTTGTTCTCTTTGGATTTTCAACAATTTTTATTATAATTTGGTGTCTCTTTTTATTAATGGGATGTTCACTGATTTTAATCGTATCTTTTGGTTCGTTTGATCTCGTTGAATGAATTGTATCTACGGTTTCTTCGTCTATAATTTGTTGGGTTTCCATGAGTTCTTCGATGTTTAATGGAGATTGTGGATTTTGATAGTGTATTATTGTAATTTCGGGTGTGCTTATTAATGTTTCTCTCTCTGTGATAATTTCGTCTAATAATCTGTCTAAATTTTCATCTGTATTTCCGACCATTGATTGAAGTTATCAATTGGGTGATTTTCGATAGGCGTACGATATAAAGCGTCGGCGTTTGTGTTCAAGTTTCCTTTCTTATAAATTACGTTGTATCGAATTCTTCTAATTTAATTCTCCATCGCATTAATTTGCTATTTGGTTCTTTTAAGTTGTATAGCCATTGAAGGGGACGATGATCGCTATAAATCGTAAATTTGCGTCCATAAAGGTAAGGTTTAAAATATTTTGTTGCCTATACAATTCCTAGCAGTTCTTTTTCTATTGTTGAATATTTTTTCTATGTGTCATTAAGGGTTCTTGATGCGTAAGCGATTGATTTGTCTTGTCCTACTGCTCCTTGGGATAGTACAGCTCCCAGTGCTTCATTGGATGCGTCTGTGGTTAATATAATTGGTTTTGAGAAATCGGGAAGTTGTAATATTGGACTGTTTGTTAAAAGATTTTTACAAGTTTCGAATGCTTTTATAATATCTGTTGTGTGTTCGATTTGAGCTCCTTTTTTAGGCATGACTTCATTGGTTTAGTTAATTTAGCGTAGTTTTTAATGAATTTACGGTAATATCCAGTTAGTCCTAAAAATGCTTTAATTTGTTTCACTGTTTTCGGTAAAGGGTATTCCAAAACGGCTTTTATCTTATCTGGATTTGATTATTCCTTTTTCTGTAATAATGTGTCCAAGGTATTTAACTTCATTTTGTGGGAATTCAGATTTGTCTAGTTGAATCTTAAAATTTGTTGCTCGTAATTTGTCAAATACTTTTCTTAAACTCGGAATGTGCTCTTGTAGAAATGTTGAAAATATAATAACGTCATCTAAGTAAACGAGACATATGTCTTGAAGTCCGGTAAGTACATTATCCATAGCTGGTTGGAATGTTGCTGGTGCATTCTTTAATCCAAAGGGCATTCCAAAGTATTCATAATGTCCTTTATCTGTTGAGAAAGTTGTTTTTTCAATGTCGTCGTTATTCATTTCAATTTGGTGGAAACCGCTGGCAAAGTCCAATGTGGTGAAATAGTTGCATTTTCCTAATTAATCAAATATGTCGCCAATGTTTGGAAGTGGGTGTTTCTCATCAATAGTTTTTTCGTTAAGTTTTCTATAGTCTATCACTATCCTCCATTTTTTACGTCCACTTGCGTCGATCTTTTTGGGTACAATCCATAGGGGCGAAGACCATGGTGAGCTGGATGGTCTTATTATACCTTGTTTCATCATTGAGTTAATTTGATTTTCTATTTCTTCTTTGTGTTAAGGTTTGTTTATAGAAAGGCACTTGGTTGTTTTCACAATTTTCTATAAACAACCCTTAATATTTAAAATGTTTCACCACGTGATAAACGAGAACCAAATTCAACAAATATTCTTCTTTGTGGATAGGTGGATACCTATATATTTTAGTATATATCGGTACGTTATCAGTTGTTCTAATCGAATGTTTGACTTGGTTTGTAAAAGACAAAGGTATTCCAGGGCAGTACATTATATCTCGATATTCATAACATAACCTTCGCACTGCTGTATATTCTTCTTTATTGAGATGTTGTAACGTAGATTTTTTAAATTTTGTTTTTGTCAAGATCTGTTTCATTTTTTGTTTGTCACATTGATGTTTAATTCGAATTGTCCGGGATGAATTCGTAATTCAGGTATATCAAATATTATTTGTTCGTCTGTCGGATTTATAATAATGAGATTTGTGCAATTATTTTCAATTTTACAAATTCCGGCAGGTATTTCCAGTTTATTTTCGAATGTATAATTATTTAAAATTCCTTCTGTAGTTGCGCAATAATTTGTTATTAACTTTATTGGCATTTCCGTTCTAGGTTGAATTCTTATTCTTTTTTGACGTGTTAATATAATATCCTTAGTTGGTTTTGGCAAATGTAATGGAATTTGAGCATCCGGTTTTATAATTAGTTTGTTACTAAAATCAGTGCCTACATGTAATTTTTGTAATAAGTCAGTTTCAATTAACCCTTGATAATTTTGGTGAAAATTAAATATGTAATATTTATGTAAAATATCTGTTCGATTAAAAATATGTGAGAGTCATATGTTTATTGAACAATTATGATTTGATGTTTGATGAGGGGTTTTAATTTGGATCATATTCAATTATATCTGGGAAATATTGTTGAGCGATTTCTTCATTAATTAAAGTTCTTGTTGGTCTAGTATCAATCATAAATTTTGCGTTTATTTCCGGAATTTATATATATGGTAGTATATGAAAATTTGCGACGTTTATTTTTATATATTCGGATTGGTATTCGAGGCTTCTGTTGGAAAATTTTCGTTTGTTAATTCATAGTTTTCTTCATAAATTACTTTGTCGTTATTTTGTTGGTATTCAATTTGTTGATATTCTTCGTATTCTGGATGTTCTTGATATTGTTGATAGAATCGGGGTTATATGCATCTTCTTGGTGGTAAAGTTCTTCTACTGTATATTTCGGTTGTTGTAAATGTTTAAGAGCTGTTGTGCCTGATGATACATCAATTGGTGTTGGTTTAGGTAATTGCCTTTTTTGTGGTCTCTGGAATTGTGTCATTCTAGATTGTATTCTATTACATCATTGTTGTTGTTGTCTATTTGGATATTGATTGAGTTGAATTGGTCTCGGTGTAAACTGTTGTCTCGGAAATTGCATTGGTCTTGGTTGAAATGAGTTTTGTTGAAATTGATGTTGTGTTTGGGCTGGTCTTGGAGCAGGTGTAAAATTTTTTGGTTGATATATGTGTATGTTTCTCATTGGTAAGGAGTTGACTCTTAAATTATGATTTTGGTTATTTTGCTGTTGACTCGGATGTAGTTGAGCTCGATGATAGTTCATATTTTTTTCTTCTACTGTCATTCTCATTGCATCTTCTATTGATGCTGGTGTTTTACATCTTACTATTTAATCCGGCTAAGTAAGCTTTTAGTGTAGTGGCATTATATAAAATTATTTTTGCTGTTTTAATCTAATTTATCTAATTTATTCAATAATAAGCATTTGATATCAATGCATTGTAATGGGGTTTCATTTAATTTTCGTTTGAGCATGATTAAATCTCTTAGTAATGATTCCTCGTCTCTTTGGTCTCCGAAAAGTTCTTTTAATTCTTGGAATGTATTAAATGGTCTTGCAGCTAGCATCATCGCTGCTTTTCCAATTAATTTTGATCGAATATGTAAAAGAGTAAATGTTATTCTTGCTGGGTCGTTATTTGGTAACATCATTTGTAAAACTGATTCACATGAATATAAAAATGTTGATAATTTTGTTAGTTCTTCGTCAAATTTAGGATTAATATCCAAAATGTCTTTGACTAAAATTATTGATTGGTTGAGGATTTCTACGGTTTTGGGGACGAACGTTGCAAGCTGGATTAAAATTATTTATGAGGTCTTCTAATTCGTCGTACATTTACTTAAACTGTCAGGATTAAGATGATTCGACTGATTTTCATTGATGTTTGATTTGAATAATTATAATAATAGATTATTAAATGTTTAAGAGAAATGATTATTGAATATTTGTTTATGCTATTGTTTATATATATTTCTATTGTCGTCGATATCGTTTAATTCGATTCAAGCGAACTTAAATCAAACAATGGTATCCGCATTTTAAGGATAGGATTTGGAGAAGGTAATTCTCGATGACTTCTTTACAGATGGCTTCTTTCTTCCGTGTCAATTTCCTGCATAGGAATAAAGGTTACCTATGGTGTTAAATTAGAGTTATAGATATGAATGCTTGTAATTTTAATGAAGAGGACACATAATTACTCATAATATAGAGTGTAGTAATATTAATAAAAGCCTTATGATTTAGCACCTGCTTTCTAACCAGGATTCAAACTTTTCACCCCATAAATAACGACATATACACGACTGTTGCTGCTTATTCTCTCCACCGATTCCGCCAGGGTTATTCAGCACATCCAGCAATTTCTGGAATATTAATAATAAATATAAACCAGCAGATGTGACCGGACTGGCGAGCAGCGGGAGCTTCGTGATTAATCCGATATAACTTTTCTGTCAATATCATAAAATCGCGGAAGCGGAAACGCTAACTCCTTCAGAAGTTTGCCGGGCACGTGTTGCGGACGTTTCTCTTATTTCTGAAGCGGTAAATCATATGTGCGTGAGTAATAGCACCTTATCCCTAAATGGCTACATATCGAATTACACGTTTTTTTTTATGTTATAAATTGAATTTTATAGGGCGTACATTTTATACGAAAGTCGCAGGTGGATCTAATTTTTCACGAAATTGTTTTCCTTCTATTATCACACATTGTACTTCGAATTCGTTTCAACGATAATTAACGGTAAATGTTTCTAATTAGAAATGCGACTAATGAATCTAATTAAATTATTTTCCTACGTGTAAAGCAGAACAATGTGTTTGTTTTAGTAAAGTTTACACATTAACGATTTTATTCATAAATATAAATAAACAGGTAATGCCATAAATAAATATACATTTTATACAACATAACAATTATTAAAAAAACAATTCAAGAAATTTAAATTTAGGAAGTGTTACGTATTAAATCGTAACATGAAAGTTCTCTCATTTTGTGTTACCTTAATTAACGAGGTGTATAAAAGACTTCTGTAATTACATAGCAGTGCATTTTCTGTTAAAAAAAAACGAACGCCTGAAGTAATTAAATCGTATACAAAAGTTCAGTGAAAATCTAGAAGCTTAAATCCATTGAGGTGAAAATTTGTTTTCTATATTGCATTTGCTCAGGATTTAATTATCTTCGCTTAATTATAACGGCGTAACTCTTTGAATACAACATTAAAGTAGCTACAGAATGATAGACGTGCATGTAATTTATTATATTGTATTTGCACGTAAATAATAAAATAGCTTTTTTAATATCCTTCTATAAATAGTGTATAAATGTCTAAGTGTATAAATCCAAATTGAACCGGCTCTCTCAATTTATCGCCGTCACCTTCAATGGAGAAGTTCTGCCGGAATTTTTATTTCATTTCCACTCTTCTTGAGCAGTAATCTTAATTCGATTTTTCCAGCCCGGCTCGGTGCACTCGACTGAAATAAACTTACATTTGGCATCGTGATTTATTTTCATTTGTGAGATTAAATTTTATTGGTGTTTACTTCATCAGAAGATGATTGTAGACAATTTTATTACTCTTTGCATATTGTAAAACGTAAAACATAAAAATTAACCAATAATATACTTTTATTTATCATTTAATATCAAGTTAATAAACGGATTCAATAAATACAAGTTCTTATTTTTCAAACCACGTGATTCACCATCTAGACACAAACTGATGTATATATTTTTAATGAATTCGTAAATTTTAAACCGATCACTCATAAACTATTTAACATACATTCAATCATTTTTAGTTCATTTTACAGAAAGAAATACGTTCAAACTAGTGTTGCTTTGATAGCCTTGCTATTTTGTAACACGCAAATTACTTTTGTATCATTTAATGTCTGTCGAAGTATTAGCTAGAGAAGTAGTTGTTTCAAAAGTGATTTGTTTCTTGTAGTCTTAATAAGACTCATTTGTTCTAGATTTTACGAAATATTTTCGTGTTTTTTCTAATTATTAGTGAATTTTCTACAACGTAAGGACTTATATATTTTATTAATAAAAATTCAGCTATAAATTGTTTGGAAACATAGAAAATTTCCATAACTCTGAAGTTATGACTTAATTTGACTTTAAAAATTGACTTTAAAAAATAAGGAGCAAATAGATAAGTCGACACTATATTATATGCAATTAATTTATTTATATGTTCAACGTTTTGTCAGATTTTGTAATTTTCATTGGATTGATTTATAATAAAAAAAAATTATTCTAAGTAATCAATTTAAAATCACAGCAATAAATTAATCG
This sequence comes from Ontholestes murinus, assembly GCA_963969525.1. Lineage (NCBI taxonomy): Eukaryota > Metazoa > Arthropoda > Insecta > Coleoptera > Staphylinidae > Ontholestes > Ontholestes murinus. The sequence goes on from OZ018390.1 coordinate 17,127,005, forward strand.
GATGAAATATATTATTTTATTACTGATTTGGTAGAACAAAGAAAAATAATATTTCATTTTCAGATTGGTCAACTTATTCTTATAGTTTAATCCAGCATGATATAAATCATCTGTAATCTAATTTATAGTAGACATGCATGAATTTATAATCCAGGGCATCGATATATTGTTTGTCTTCCTACCAAAAAATAAGATTCGGACTTCGGATGGCACAAAAATGTCATCGATTCAAATTTATTATCTGTAGAAATTTGCTCTAGATTTGTGTATTTATCGATTTTTTAAATTAGTAGTTTGTGTAAACATAATAACTTGTATAATATTGATCTTGAGCTTTAATGATAAGTGAGTGATTTTTCTGTTTAAGATTTATACAAATTTGATAATTTATTTTATGTTTTCTATGTTTTAAGGCGATGTGGTTAACATTACTACTAATCTTGGCCACAATATCGACTACAATCAGCGACAAGTTCACAATGGGGTACATCACCGGCTCTCAGCGTCTTCCGGGCGACAATGAATACCAAAGGCACGGTCTGACCATCTCCGGCGCCATTTCTTTGGCAGTTGACGAGGTCAACAATGGAATTCTGGGGCAACGGGGCCACAGATTGGAGTTCATCGTCGCCGAGACGTACGGCAAAGAGATATACAGCGTGGAGCAGACGGCGACGCTTTGGACGCAAAATGTTTCTGTTTACATCGGACCGCAAGAATACTGCGAGCACGAGGCTTACATGGCGGCAGCGTTTAATTTACCAATGATATCATACGTAAGTTTACTTTATACTACATACTCGATGTTTATATTATTTTCTTTAGCAACTTATTTTAAATCTAATAATACCTTTTCTAATATACTTTACACATTTCATATACAATAAAAAATATCTATTGGCATATATATTACAAATTATATAATACGTATTGGCTCCCCTAGTTTGACATTCCACGAACCTCTACTTATAGACATAAATTTCTTTCCAACTTTCACATATACTCCCTTTTTCTCCCTTGCCCTTATTATAGTCTCTTATTTAAAACAATCTATAAGAGCTCGTACTGTCCTGGTGGAGAATGTTAAGTCTTCAGCGATTGGGTTTCCTTGTTATTTCCGAAGACTTCTGACAAACAAATGGTTGTGAACCATTCACAAGTAATCATCCAACATTGTAAAGGGTATTTCAATAGGGACTTCGACAGTTGTAAGCGGTCAACATAATCGTCCTTCCGAGAAGACTATTCGCAGTGTGGTGAATAAATTTGAGTTCACTGGTTCGGTAAACAATGAAATAATACCTGTACGGCATTGGTACGCTGAATGAGCCCCGGAGCAGTTTTCATCAAATAATCATCTTCAGCGATGATGCCCATTTATGGATGATTTTGGTTTTCACGTGGATGAGAACATGAGAATCAAGAGCATCTAATGCATCCCGAAAATTCATTGTTTGGTGTGAATTTTGGTCTGGCGACGTTCATATTTCTTTGACAACGACTTTGGCTACGTCATCACTATCAACGGAGAGCGCTATTTTGGCCTGAATTTGATGATATGGACATTCTTCACGAGCCACTTGATAGGATGGTCATTTTACGTGGAAGTGATGTAAACTGGCTACCAAGATCGTGCTATTTGACTCCGATAGACATTTTCCTGTGGGATCACAGGTATATGCAAGTTAGTCATAAACCACGGCGGCCCTCAAAGACAACATAACCCATACCATCGGTCATATTCAGACTGATTTATGTGTCAGAGTCATGGAAAATTAGACATTTCGAATGCATGCCACCCAGCCAAGCCTTGACGCACATTTGAATGATGTTCACATATCACTTTTATTTGTTGATAACACTGCCTTGATAACCTATTTATATACCATTGATTCCCTCCAACGCTAATAATCTTATTGGCATATTAATGTTGACATTAATCAAATATTTACACAAATTTTAAGCAGAATGCTTAATACATCGAATATAAAATAAAATAAATATCTACAGTTGTAGATAGAAGTAGAAGAAATTCTCCAGAATTCCAATAAATGGAAACCTTCTATATGGGTTTGACTGGAGGAATATTTCGAAGAATGAAGCTCAAAATTTAGTGTATTTTTTTATTTATGTGTATGTTATTGTTATGAATTTTGTTAACAAGTAATCCAAAGCATCACAATAAACAATAAACAATAAAACTAATCGAAATAGCTAATTCTAAATCATCACTATCAAAATAGCTCCTAAATCTAGATCATCACGATAATGTCTTAATTTATCTATTGATAAATAAATAGCTATAATTGTAGATCAATAAAAGATAGGTCATAGGAGCCATCTCCTCATTTTCCCTTAATTATGTTTGTATCTATTTTTCGTGTCCAATATTGTAAATAACAATGTAATGGACAAATAATAGTCTAAATCAAATTTTAATTAGCTTAAATAAATACTTTTTCTTTATTTAAAATCTTTATGTTATTTAAGTTACGCAATTATTTTAACTAATGCATTATTTTAGTTTAGGCTCAGAATGTGAATCTTTTGGTTGAATGGAAATAGTAGGAATAGTAATAGCTAAAACAACAATATAAACAAAGAGATAAGGAAATAACTCTAGGTGATTATAACGAACGAGCGTGCTGATAGCACTGTCTTCTTCAAGAATCAAACTCGAATTGCTTTTTCTCAAGTTCATAGATACCGAAGAAAACATGTAGGGGGCGTTTTTTGACTTTCGAAAAACCGTGTTAGGGGGTGAGTTTTGGTCACTAGCCATTTACTAGACGACTCTCTTTGCATTACCGCTAGGACTTAATAATACTACTTTACTTATTAAAATAAACAGAAATCCAGTTCTCTTAACCTATCTTATTATAGCTAATTATATTTACAGCTATTTGCATGTGCATATGAGGATCATCTCTTATGATTCGCTGCATTCTACTATTTGTGTAGGTAAGTACCTCATGTGAGATATCCATCTGCTGGCGACGACGTCGGCTACTTGAATTTCGAGGTTTATAGGGTTGCGAGTTGATTCGTCGGGTAATAGGTGACTTTCTTGATTTGGTGGGGAATTGATCATTGCTTTCATAAATTAACGTGACGGTTCAAGTAATCGTAGCCTACAGCTGTTACTCAAATGGCCGATGCTCTGTGCCATCTCCAGCGCGTGTTGGTTCCAGAAGAAAGTACAGTAGTGCTACTTCCTTTGTCGATCACGTGGACATCACTCAACATCGCGTCACGTTAACATTTGGCGCCCAACGTGGGGCCGAGTAAACTCACCCCCTGATTTCATGCTCTAATTTGCTTGAATATATTACTTCTTTGTCTATTTATTTTGTTTTGTTTTGTAAATTTACCATGATTTTGCATAACCCGGAGCATCCGCAGTAGGGGAAGATACATCATGTCAACCCAATGGAATGGACTTGGGAGTTCTGTAGACGTTCGGATAATAATAATCTAACGCGATCACCTGAATATGTGCGGAGCCTCGTGCAGTACAAACCAATGACGACCATCACTGTCAGCTTGACAATGGTCTGGTTAAATCATCAATCAAGTTCCAGCTCAAGCCGCTTTGTACTCCTCATCAATGGTCGACATACAGGTCATACCTGGCTGAAGTAACACCACCGTCTTCGTGGTATAAATAAACTAAACTAAACAAAGGAGACATAAATGGCATAAATTAGTTGGAAAAGCTGAAATGGAAAGGAGAATCCCCTCAATTTCGGGAGAATCTCTACATAAAACAGCCTTTAAAGTACGGTACGACCGGACTTCCGAATCGCCCTGCAAATTCAATCTTGTAAGGGTCTGCAGCGTTCTCGGAAGCAGTAATTTGGATCCGGTGTAGGACGTCCGAATCCCCCTACACCTTAATCTCCAGAGAAATCCGCTGGCAGCTATTATTTATACCCTTTTTGCTGTATATTCTAAAATTATCTCGTTTTTCTAGGCCGTTTGTTACCGGGGCCAATTTACCTGAACGTCGTAACAAATGCGTAATTACATTTTAATCTATTTTATGAGCTACCCATTGCTCATATTAATAATTTGCATAAATTTTGCATTATTGAAACATTCATTATTTTACTAACTTCTCCTTGTTTTCCAGTTAACTGCCTTCAGCAGCGATTTCCACCTGGTCGGCTCAGCCAAGTCAAGACTTGCCCACATAACTTATATCTTTTTTTATATAATATATATACATGCTCATTGTGACCTTAATTCTTCTCCGAATTTACAAGTATTAATGGTTCTGCAACGAACCGATTAACAACGATTCGACCAAGTCATATTCTTCTTCAGTTAGCATTTGAACTGCTCTATTTATAATACGTCACTCAATAAGTTTTTTGTCTGTCACATATATAGCAACATTGTTGACAGATCGACGTCATTTCTTTTACCAACCTTAAATTTCATGGAATTCTTACCGTTAGTTTAGAAGTTATAGTTTGGTAATTTCCAAGACAATGGATAGAAAGTCAAACATGCAAAAAAAAGTGCTGTTTCACCAGGATAATGCCTCGTGTCACAAGTCGAGGAAAACAATGATTAAATTTGATGAATTATGCTTTGAATTGATTTGGCTCAAATGAAAAAGTGAGACTTATTTTGAGAGCAAATTAAAATCTATTTACATAAAGGGCATCAAAAAGTTAGAGGAGCGTTGAAATGAATGCATCACTCTTGAAGGAGAGTATGTTGATGAATAAAATGAAATTGCTAAAAAAATGTATTTCTTAGTTAGACCGAAGACTTATTGAGTCATGTGTTACCTGCGGTGTTAGCGGTTGACGTTTGGCGACGCATGTGCGGCTTCTGGACTGGACGGATTAATAGAGATTTCGTTGGTGTTATCTGTAAGGATTAAAATGTGTGATCAATTTGAGAGGTCAATTATTCGATTACAGAGCGAAAGTACCTTGCGGTGCTTTGGGCTATGGAGAAATCAAGGCCATATTTAGAAGGAGTTTCGTTCGTGGTGGTAACCTATCATTATTCGTTGGTGTGGTTATACAATTTGAAAGACCCTGCAGGTTATTTGGCACGATGGGCTGTACGGGTCCAACAGTATGATTATGTCATTAAACACCGTAAGGGTAAAGAAAATATGGTTCCAGATACGTTATCTAGTTGTCAGTTCCGATTGTTGACAAGATTGTTACAGAAGATCAGCTTAATAAGGGAGATTGTTAGATATTTCTGGTGTTGATTGCAGTAGTCGGCAGTCAAAGAAGGTCTAAACTAAATGCGTTGCGAAGGGTAAATGCAATACTAACATCCAACAAGGAGAAAAAGCTCATAGGGGGTGAATTATTTATAGAAATTCTGGGGAAGATGAATGATTTGGAAAACCACCTTTACTAAGAGAAAGGATTGATAGATACGAAGGAAGTCCGAAAAGACAAAAACCCCTTTACTGTGATTTAGAATGCGAATAATATAATATTTATATCAGTTAAAATTAATTAAATTAAATAATAAATTTAAAAATACGAAAACATTTCGTGAATCTACAACAATGAGTCTTACTAAGACTACAAAACAAATTAATTTGAAACAACTACTTCCCTAGCTAATACTTCGACAGACATTGAATAATACAAATTAATTTGCGTGTTTCAAATAGTACAACTATCAAAGCAACACTAATTTGAATAAAATTATTTCTGTTGAATAAACTAATAAATGATCAAATGTACTTTAGATTGTTTAAATGTAACTATAACATGAGAAATTATGAAAAATGAATTTTAAACTGATTTCATTAAATTAAATTAGCAACAGCAATTAAAAAAATCTAGCATTCAAGTTAATAATCATCTACAGACACGTGTTTCGAACTTTCGCTCTCTTCAGTACAGCTTTATTATAAAATTGATTTTAAATACAAATAAAAACATTTACTAAGATAAATATAATGAAATATGATAATAAATATAATGAAATATAAATAACTTACTCAGATATGTACGGCAACTGACACAAGAATGAAATATAATCGACTGAAGGTCTGATTTTATACCTGAGGTGGATTAGTGAATTCTACAGAAATCATTACGTTCGGGATTAAGAAAAAATATCCACTTGGAGCATAATTGAATAATAAAATGTATTAAAATCCTTTAGTTCGTTGTAGAAAATTAAATAATAAATTTAAAAATATGAAAACATTTCGTGAATTATTCAATGTCTGTCGAAGTATTAGCTAGAGAAGTAGTTGTTTCAAATTAATTTGTTTTGTAGTCTTAGTAAGACTCATTGTTGTAGATTCACGAAATGTTTTCGTATTTTTAAATTTATTACATAGTTATAATTTTTCTTCACACATCATGAACTCTCACATTACTGACCATTGCTAATCATGTTAAAACTAAACCATAAAATAAAACCCATATGTAAAAACGCCGATAACACTAAACTGCTTACTAAAATTGACTGAGAACACTTAACCTACTGTTAGGTAATGAACACTGGGAAGATGGTTTAAATTCCAAAGATCCACAAATTGCTACTAACCCATGCAAAAATAAATTTGATAATTTAATTGGAATGGTCAAAAAACAAGTCCAACTGTAAAATTAAACTATGGATCTAGTTGCAACAAAAAAAAACTAGAAACAACTTAAAAAAAATAGTTAATTAAACACTTTTCCTCGCAGTTAGAAACTGAATTCACAAAATATAGAAATTCGTTGAAATTACACAACTCAAATTTAAAGCAACAAAAATAATATGAGAAAAATTTACTGTATAATTACTGAGTCAACTAATGATAAAACCTCAAACAGAAATAATTACAATATCAATGATAAAAATGGTACATCATTTTTTAATAATAAAAAAATGGCTGACTACTGCAACAATTATTTTACAAATGCCGGATCTATTATCCTTAAAAAATTAAAACTATACCAAATCCCGATCCATGCCATAGAAATTTACTAACAATTTTGCTTGACCCGGTTACTAACTAATTGAACTAATTGAATTGATCTCTTCATAAAAAATAAAATTTCGCCTGGTCCGAACGGGATAAAATCAGACATTATAAAAAATAATCACCACATATCGTAAAACCCTTGAAACACATCATTAAATTAATATTTCAAACTGGGATTGTCCCACTACAGTTTAAGTTATCTATCTTTAAAACAGGGAATAAGACAAAAGTATGCAACTATAGACCAATTAGCGTGATTAATAATTTCGGAAAATTGTTTGAAAAATGTATAAAAAGTCGAATGGTAAGTTTTTTTTTAATTCGGAATAGCATTATACATACAGCGCAGTATTGTTTTCAGAGTGGGAAATCCACAACCGATAATATGTGTGCTGTCATTAATAACATTGCAATGAATCTAAATATGAACAAAAAATGTATTGTAGTCTTTTTGGACCTAGCCAAAGCTTTTGACATTGATAGTCACAACACTCATAAACATACTAGAAAGCATTGGTGTTCGAGGCATTATCCTGAGTCTATTTAAAAGCTACTTATCTAATCGTGAACAAAGAGGTAAAGTCAACACTACCATAAAGGACCCTCTTCATGTTGAAATAGGGATTCCACAAGGCAGAGTCCTAGACCCAATACTTTTTAAAACCTACATTAACTCCCTATTAGTTATAGACACATCTGCCAAAATTGTATCCTATGCTGATTACAGAGTAGTTCTTTTTGACGGCAAAACATGGGGCGAGACAAAAACAAAGGTACAAAGAGAAATGAGAAAAATAAAATACTAGCTAGATACTCATTAACTATCACTAAATATAGATAAAACTCAATATGTAGCATTCTTAGTGACAAAGGCAAAAAGACCCAATTTCAGATCTATAAGAGTTGACAGTATATGTGTCGACATTAAGGAGAGCGAATCGGTTAGGTACTTAGGCATCATAATTGATTAACATTTAAAACCAAATCGACCATGTAACAAATAAAATTAGGCAACTTATCTACAAATTTTATCACTTACGAGAATACCTATCAATTATTAAATTAGTTTTGTACTTTGAAAATGATCAGGAACTGAAAATAAAAATATTATGGAACTTAACAAGTGTTTTACCCAATCGAATTTAAATATCTCGTTCCATCAAGAGTGTAGCTCTACCAGTATCAATTTTACTTATTATAGTTTACAAATCTCTTGTTGAATCATTAATCTGCTATGGTATACTCGTATGGGGAGGAGCATACAGAAACCACGTGCAAAAATTAACTTTAATTCAAAAATATATCCTCAAGATTATTTAAATACTTATCATCAAGCTACGACACTCGTAGTAAATTTAGGCTCCATATTCCCGAATGCAATAAAACTCTTAGCCTCAGATTTCACTCCTACACAATCCCCAAAACGTTTAATCGCCTTCCCAAACATATCAAACAACTGTATAATGAAAAAGTTCTCATTACTCTCAAAATCCTATATTTTTGTAATCAATTCTCAAATATATTAGAATAAAATACCTAACTAATATATCTATTTTTTTTCAATAATGTCTACTTAAACTAAATCACTTAAACATATTCAGCCATATAGCACAAAATGCTCCTGAGACTCTTTCTTATAGCACGCTACAAGTGTTCACTCACTTAGGTGCTTCGAACTATTATTGTTACACCTATTGTTAGATATTCTTGCCTAGTATTCCCTCTTGTTAAATACCTTATTGTATTATATATACCGTGTGTCCCGTTTGAAGACGCATCATTGGGAATTCCCATGTTAATTTTCCAACTGCAGTTTGTGTCTCTATTATTGAACAGAATAAAATTAGAATGATTTCTTTGCCTATTAAAGTTATATTACAGGTTTTATTTTTGTTTCATCTTTAGTTTTAGTCGAAATATAGCTTAAAAAGTGTAAACAAATATTGGATAATAGAATCCTCAAAATAGTAGTTGCGGTGAAAATTCACTGCTTGTCATCTAAATTGTATAACCCACAAACAAATAATTAAATTCAAAATGAGTGCTTACACCACAAAAGGAAAAGCTCAGTGATTTGATAGGTCAGCAGTTGTTGAACAAATTTTTGAGCACCACATACTGAATGTCAAACCAATTAAAGTGCTACGATTGAATAGAAAGCAATCGAACACTAGGCCAAGACAACTTTAAATCATTCTTTCCAGTGATTCTGCTACCAAAGATGTTCTCAGAAGTATGTACAATTCTCCTCCTGCAATCATCAATTTAGAGCTGACCACGCCAAGAAGCAGAACAGAATATTTAAAGAAGATTAAAAATAATCTTACGGAAACGACGAAGGCTTGATTATTTAAACGCTTAATTCCTCAGGTGCAAAACCTAACTCTATTGTCAATAGTTACAATATTTTTAAATTGATCCCAAACCAATCCTAGACATGTATTTTTAGACTTATTTTTTTCAAACATAAATGGCGCATAAATACGTGTCTCTCGCCTTAAAAGGTTTATTAAATTTAAGTAAACATCATTCAGCATATTATATTGTTCTGCCCATTACTCATTTTCATTCATTGCACACTACTAAGAAGATTCATCTGTACCACCTTACTGACTATGACGCACTGAGTCTCTATTTTTATTCTATAAAAAGATTTGTTTACTGATCGTAATATCGATAAAATTACAGGCACATTTATTGAAGTGATTCACCTTTGAATACACACTTACAACCTATCAAAATTCATATCGTTATCTGGTAATTTTTATCCGAAATCCAAAAATCTGGTATATACTAAAAAACAGCTCACAGATGTTTTAAGCAGAACCATGCGCCTGAGGATTATGAGTATTTTTCTGACTTGCAAGTCAATGTCTAATACCCTTTATAATAATTATATGAACACTATCGAATCAAATCTCACCATTAATCCTAGTGGTGTTTGGCAGTACGTTAGAGATCAAAAAATCATAATGATAATTGAATATATAAAAGGCAAAAGCTCTAACATAGTAATCGCTTTCGTTGCAAAGAACTTTTCAGCTAAATACTTAAATAATAATATACAGGGCGCTTCTGATTATACTTTTAATATTGACCCAGTTAATAGCTTCCCTTTTACTATTTCTAAAGAAGAAGTACTACTAAACAACTTTATTTACAGAAAAATATATAATACTTGTAAAAAATAAAATAAATTTTGATGTAAGACACTGTTATCTAGTTTTCTATCCAACTGACTAGCACCCTGAGGTTTTCCAGCCCGAAATTATGTCATACAAACGTGTTGGGTTAACTGTCTGTTGTTCTTCAAACATCGTGATCGCTAATGTCAGATGATGATTTCGGGGTGTTTAAATGGAGGTATTGTAAGGGGATTGCGGGGGATACATATATGGTTCAGGAACTCTAGGTTAAGAAGAAATATTTAACTCAATTTCTCAATTTAAATTTAGCAATCAACTCTGATGGCATACTGAGCTCTTATTGAACTGTATCAACTCGCTTTGTGTTCCAATCTACAAACTAATGTCAGAATCCTTAATACCGTGAACTTTTCCCATAAAATGGAAAACTAGTTATATCACCTTAATGCATAGAGCGGATGACCGCAATTTAGCGTAAAATTACAGGACGTTTATATGCAGACAGTTATTTCCAAAATTCTAGAAAAACTGATCGTAGATCAAATAGCGTGGCCCAAATCATACCCCCTCAACAACAGGGTTTTATTCCTAAAAGATCAACTAAATCTAATCTGCTTTGCTACGAATAATACCTTTCAATGTCCTGGAAAAAATTACCAAGTAGACTCGATATATTCCCAAGGAATTTGATAAAGTTAATCGCAATATTCTTGTAACCAATCTTAATGGGTTAGCTTTTCATAAATCAACAGTATCACGGATTCAGTCTTTCTTCAACATTGGATGCAAATTATGGGTATTAATAATTTTATGTCTTGTAGTATTGAGGTATTATCTGTGGTAATTCAAGGCTCTTATTTAGGCCTTATACCATTCATTTATCAATGATACACAGCATAATAGAAAAACTGTAACTTCCTAATGTATGCGGATGATATTTAAATACTTCACCATAATAAATACAACGAGTGAATTTTGATGGTAAATTATAATTCAATTCAAAATGAGTGCTTATACCACAAAAGAAAAAGTTCAGATCATCAAATTGAGTTTTAGCGGACATTCTTCGCGTGCTATTTGCGACGTATTTATTATAGTATAAATTTTGAAACCTCTCCAGTGCCGTGTCAATCAACAATTATTAAAATTTATCAGAAATTTGAGGAGAATGGTTGTGTTAACGATGAACATATTGTTAGGAATAAAATAAGAACATCTGAAGAAAGTGTAAATGTGTTGGCAAGGATAACAGTAAATCTAACATTAAGTGTAAGAAAAGTTTATAGTTTATAGTGATGATGAAAGTAAATCTACCATTCATCGAATTTTAAAAGCTTACCGAACCTATAAAAGCCGAAAAAATCAACTGCTATTTGATCCAGATTCAAAATCTAAATTTTGGAATGGAAATGGAAAAGTGTAACGAGAATTCCAAATAGTGTGTGTTTCTAAGATAAATGTACTTTTTATATGGACTCTGAAAATAACAAATAAAATAATCCTCATTGGTCTCAAAAAAATTGCATAATCAATAACTAAATATCCATAAAAACTTAATGTATGGGCACAAATTTTAAAAATAGAGTTGATGGTCCTATTTTGATTCAGTTTATTTAAACCATAAAAAATTTCTAGTTTCATAATACGAGATTCTAAGTTATCCAATAGAAACTGCTGTTATTAATAATGAGTACCCAGCACATGAAATATATATCTAAGCATGATATTAAAGTGTGAAAAGATACAGCAGCGTTATTTATATTGATACACTCTTCACGAAACTCAATTTTTACATCCTATCTATCAGATTAATATATAAAAAATATATTGGAGCTAGGTGAATTGCATTAGTAAGTCTAATTAATTATAGACTATTCAGTTTTCTGTTATTGATTGTTACAGAAAATGATTCAAGTTCCATTAGGTAATCTTGAAGATTATTTGCTACTATAATGTAGACAATAATAACTTACCGTTTCATTTTTCCTGCTTTTAATTGTGTATTATAATTGCAGTGCACTTGTAATGCCTCCTTAGTAAAGACTGCACTGCCGACTGACTCCATTTAACTCACTGGATAGGAATTAGGAATAATACACTTGTTTTGTTTCATATATTTACTATCAGTTTCCTGACACGTGTTTCGGCGATTGCTCGCCATTCTCAAGGTTAATTTTTATACTCCTTTGAGAATGACGATCAATCGCCGAAACACGTGTCAGGAAACTGATAGTAAATATATGAAACAAAACAAGTGTATTATTCCTAATTCCTATCCAGTAATCTGGCTTACTTTCTTCTGCTTGCGTTTTCATCACCACCCCACTCTATAAACCTTTTCGATTATTCTACCATAACCTTTGATTCCCTTTATTATCTACCAACTTTTTGGTTATTGAAACATCTTCAAAGTCCATGTCATTTACTGTTAGGTTTTCTCTTAGATTTACTTCAACTCTTATAATGTTATAGTTTTTAATCCAACTTTTCATCCTGAATTCTATGATGCTTCAATCTGACCTGTTATTATGATGTAGTTTTCTAGTTTTATGCTGTACAGTTGATTTTATGACAGAATCCTGCTAATTCAAGTGGGTGAATTGTATATTCTTTTTTTTTTCTTTATACTCAATGGAAAATTAAATTAAACATTACTTAAATAACTTTTTAATAATAGTATTACATATTATTACCATATTTTTGTATATAAAATAGTACATACTTCATCTATAATATTAGTGTATTAATTATTGTATTAGTAATGCAACTTTTATTTTATTTACAACAACCATTAGTAAACCTTGATTATAATCATCGGTGCGGAATACACGTTTCATTGATCAATACAGCAATATTATGTAAGAATACAATTGTAACTTAATATGACCACTCACTATAAATTAAACAATCAGACATCAATTACCCATACATAATAGCTCCTCGTTGAATTAGTCAATCGTATAAACAGAGGCCATGACCTGCAATAAATCAATTGGAAATTATTTCTTACTTTTCACGTCAAAAACTGGACGCCTCTAGAATAATATATAAAATATCCAGCCTAGAATATCCTACATATTTGTAAGTATAATGGAAAATATTCACTATTCGCAGAACTCCTCGACACTTCTGCCGAGTAGATCAAATCCATACCGTGCCCTAAAATAACCACAATTCCAAACGATCCCAGAATCCAAGTTACACATTCAAAACAGAGCAATTCCTGCAATCTTTTCCATATTTATACGTTCTTTATGCGTTTTTATTCATTTAGTTTGGCTACACAAGCGGAATACAAGCGCAAACGGTATTTGCATATAGTATATATTTCGTACGAAGTGCTGAAGTTTATTACATTATAAACTTGAATTGATATATTTTATGATTGTGTAAACTACAATCTAAAGCTATTTTGTTTTGTTATTACTCCATTGTTATAAATATTTTATACTATTTATTAGGTTTTATATAATTACTATTAGAAGGTTAATTAATTTTCACTATTTTTATATTTCTTCGACTAGTTTCAACTGTTGGTAATTCTCAACGAAATATCTACAAAAATTTACAATTTACATATCTCCTTCAGAATGACGAACGGTCAAAACTAGTCGGAGAAATATAAAAATTGTGAAACATAACCAATTAATTAATTAATCTTCCAATTAACATAAAAAAAGTTTCACCACGGGTTAAGTGACAATTTAATCCATCGTAAATATATTACTGTTTAGTAGGTACGTAGTGAATTGACTATGAAAATATGATTTAAATTAATACGGGAAGCGAAATTATATTTATAATTACTTTGTGATAACATTTAAATTACTTTCACGGGAAACACGTGAAACCGCCAAAGGTAAATTCGGTTCTTGTGAGCATGGGAGAAGCACGATTATGAGTATTCCGGTGAATGGAGTTCAATGTTCTCCCCGCATTTCCCCTCTTTATCAGGCGAATTTAAATTGCACATTGCGTGCTCGTGATGCCTTATCACCTCTTCAAAGACCGCTTTCGTACACGTAAAGTAGCAGGAAAGGCGCTTTAACTTATTAAGACGTGTATTTTTAGAATGAACTTGTTTGCATTTCCACGACGACAATATTCGTCGCAATAATCCGATTGTTAAAACGAGTTATAAAAGAAATACAAATCACAATGATACTTTCATTTTGATACTTTAATATCTGCTGCAACGTTAAGCAGTAACTTTGTTCTTACATTTAATAACGAGTCGATTATTAAACTCATCGAGATGTGAAATAGACCTTTGATCTTAGAATATCCGAACCGGGAAGTATTAAATGTACTGTATACAATTTTCGACTTTAATTTAAGGGGTTGATAAACTTTAATTCATGTTATGTTATAATAATAATAATAATAACAATAATAATAATAATAATAATAAATTTTAGAATAATAATTATTTTGTCGATACTGTTTTATGGTTTGTTATATATTTAAAAGGTTTTTTAATGTAAATTATAAGAAAAATTTTAAAGAAAACTTAAATTTTGATGTTAAGATGGGCGATTGACCTCTATCCCATCCTCCTAGAAGATTGTTGGCTATGTTAAGAAATGTGGTTTCTTTTATTATTACTTGATGTTCATTTTCAGAGCTACATATTTCATAAAAATGTGAACAATAATAAAGATAATGGTAATCCATATTTATACTGAATTGAAAAATTCACTATGTTTTAACCATTTCCTTCATAGTAAATTTTTTAATTCAGTGTATGTGAACACTAATTAGTAAATAAACTAAATAATAATTGAATGTGTTAAATACTATAATACATTTAACAATAAAATACATTACTTAATAAATCTTCTACAATTGTGCTTTAGGAAACTTAATAAGTGCTTCGCTAAGTTGAATTCCAAACATATAAGCAAGCAAGGAAGTTGTAATTTCCGCCAAGAGCAAGAATACGATAACGTGTCGGCGGAATGGAATTCTAGCTCATGATCCTGATTCAGTTAGATTAACTCCATTCCTAGTTCTGAACTAAAAGTTAGTAATATTATAAGCAACAGATCCAGAAAAGTTGCGTGATATATCGAGAGTTTCTCACCCCCCAGATATTAGTAGCGCGTGGAAACGAGAAAATTATGACGGGTGGAAGTTGTATTTCTCGTTACTGTGTTAACTTACTATGTGCGTGTAATCTAGTAAGAGGGGAAGATGCAGAGATGAGAGCTGGAGGCACTTAATAACAAATATTACTTGATATGGTTATATATGTATTAGGTCCTTGTCAACTCGTTTAATAGAGGATTTTGTTATTTAAATCAATATTAAATTTTAAAAACTTCTATTAACCCAATTTAAAACATTTCCTGAACGTCTAAATGTTAGTGCTTATGGTTAACGGCCAAATTCAACAGATTCCTATAGCTTTGATTAAGTTATTACCCACTTCTGAATTTTCAAAAAATAGTCGCCAGAAGATTTTGAGTGAAACAGGTGTTAACGTTGGTTAAGTATAATACTTGTCAGAAAGTTTATCATACAGCATGTGCTCTTAAATTGTGGGACGTTATGTAGTCTAACCTCTATGAAAACTGAGGTCAAGCAGTCCAGTGATTGCAACGTTACAAAATTGTATGAAATATAATATCATTAAGGAAAAAATTTATCAATCCAACTGCAACAAACTTAATAATAAATGATGAAACAATTTTACTTAAAATTGCTCCCGCTTCATCAACAAACAACGCAGCAACCACTAGACCAAGATGCTTTACGTTCCACATGTTGATTCGACTCCTGTTCACTATTCAATATGCACAATTTTTCTTATGATTTTCGTACATCGTCAAATTTATTTTCGAATCGTTAAAATCACAAATTCTCCTCAATCGCCTTAATGAACTTAGATATGTAATAAAAGTTATATTAATGTTATGTAATTAATGACTCCAATGTTTTGATATTTTAAATTACATATT
The DNA here is from genome assembly GCA_963969525.1 of Ontholestes murinus. Taxonomy (NCBI): domain Eukaryota; kingdom Metazoa; phylum Arthropoda; class Insecta; order Coleoptera; family Staphylinidae; genus Ontholestes; species Ontholestes murinus. Next base: position 17,143,078 of record OZ018390.1, read on the forward strand.
TTTTTAGTACAACACTTATGTGTATAGGTTGATTAGGCGTTTCGGCGTATTTAATTAGGTTTTTTTATTAGGTGCCTTTGAAGGTAATCTCAGTTTCATTACTAGATGGAAACGAGACCAGGAGCTGAGCCGTCTTTTTTAATTGGATTAGTAGAAAGTGTCACCGGGGTCGGAAATGATGAGAAATGTTAATGTGCTTGAGAGTTTATTTTAAAATATTTTCTATATACTGCAGTATCTTAATAATTATTTTATGATGCTTAATAAATATATATATATATATATATATATATATATATATATATATATATATATATATATATAAATTATATTTTTCAAGTTGGTTTTGGTGTTTTTAAAAACTTTTATTTTCACTTGACTTATAACGACGAACAATAATCTTGGAGTATATTAATAATAATGTCTAATATAATAATGCTAATGTAATAATGTTCTGGGCTCGTGGCTTGCGGTCCTATTTATATGATATGGAATGATACGTAAGCAAAATGACATCTGGTGTTATTGCGGATGAAAATGCAGTGTTAGCTAATACCTAGGAAATGATGCAATAATAATTAAATATATTTTTTAACAATAAAAACGATTAATAAATAACAAAGGATTGTCTATTGTAGCTGCCAGGTTACTCCTACCCCCTCAGATTCGACACACTCCGGGTGGAGAATTTGGGGAATTGTCCATTGGGGCAACATGCCGAAGTTTCTTCTTTAGAAATTTGATTCCTAAAATTAGGGCACAAATTAACACTAACACATATAACGAGAGTGTTTAAGGGTATAACTGTTTCTGTAATTTTGGGGCATTGGGTATAACACAGGGATATCTTCTAATTTCAGACTTTTAATGGTAAAATTGTTTATGTTGTAGTTTTCCAGTTTTTGTGTCGATGCACTGATAAACACGGGGCTTCCAGATATTGTTTCAATATTCGGAATTTTAATGTCTTTGTAGAATATCTGGCACTCGTCTGGCTCGATCAAGAAGATACCTTGAAGTTCTCTTGTTTCCTCATAGTTGGGACATGTGATTTTAAGGTCTTTCTTAGGCATATATCATTTAGAGGCCAAATTTTAGAATTAAATTTTGATTTTAACAGGTATTTAAAATTCGGTTATTGTTACATATTCTGATTTGTACTTTGCAGGCATTGGATGTAAAGCGTAAAGGTCAAATGAATGTTCGTAATTTATTGGAAGATGAAGAAAATAATGAATTTTTGTTTTGTTAATTTTGCAATTAACTGTCATTATAGATTCAAAGTCAAAAATATTTTCTAATTTCATTTCGAAAGGTATTTCCTCTTGGTAATAGATAGAGATTTTTTCTAATTCGTCAAATAAATCCTGAGGTCTTATTATATGTGGGTTTAAGACTCTTAATTTGCAGAACGTTATTGAATTAATAATTTTGTGTAGTATATTTCTAATTGTACCAAAAAGTAAAAGCATCTGATTATATAGGTCTTTCGCACACAGAATATATTGGTGGTCAATATCTACTTTAAAAATTGCATGTAATTGCATTATTCTAGATTGTAGAGTATTTTGGTTATGTGCAATGTCCTGAAGAGTATTATTAAAATCCTTTATTATTTTTGAGTTTACGCTATATCCAAATTTTATCTGATTTTGTAAATTATTTTGGTTGCTTGCCAAATGTTCTAAAATTTCGTTTATTCTTTTCTGGTCACGGGCGTCCATATTACCGCTTATCGATTTAATAATAGTGACTAATCCATTTATCAAGCATATTTTAGTTCTTTTGGGTGAAACATTTAATTGAATAGTATTAATTTGATCAATAATATCATTTCTGGTGTAATTTACCAATTTATTATAGTTCTGAAATTCTCGTTTAAATTTGGAAATATTGCTCATGCTACTTATCAAGAATATTGATAATTAAGATTTTCATATTCTTTATATATGGGTTTAATATCATAATGATATACTATCGTATGCTTGGTTTTTTCAAGCTTTGCTGTGCCTAAATTAACAGGAATTAATCCGATATTTTCGGAGATATTTTAAACTTCAAAACATATTACAAGCGGAAGGAAGATCAATCTGAAATGAATTATTTTTTGTTTACTAATTTTTGGAATGTTCGGATTTAGTATAGTTCTCAAAAATTGACTTTCTTTGCTGAACTAAGCTAGGATTTGGAATTATCGAAGATGATGGGCCTGGTACTTCATCATCAATTTTTGGTGTACCAAAATAGATGTTTATTTATAATTTAGAATTTTGGAAGATATAATTTATCATAGCTTTAACTGAATTATAGTCTAATTGATCTAGGCCACAACCTTATTTGGGAATTGCTAATTCAGTGATGTTTTTGTCTAAACAGAATTGTTTTAAATTTATCAATGTATTAAACAAACATTCTAAAGTGGGTTTGTCGAAATAATTTTCTTTAGTGATCAAATAAATAATGTATCTACCTTCTTCTTTAATATGACAGAGAGAATATAATTGCGTTCTGTTTTGATAAATCTCTAATTTTACCAAATCTTAATTTAAATTCACGTGCTATTCCTGCACTCATTTTTAAATCTCTACTCACACAGTAAGCGAGTGAGTATTCTAAAGGGGCATTCAATAAATCATCTAAAATTTCTCTTACATTTTCATTGTTTATTTCTTTATCATTACTTAAAATCTCAATAAATGTTTCAAAATTTGGAATATGTTTTAAATTAGATCTTTTGACTATGGGACGTTTAATATTTGACAAATGAATTTTACTAGATTGATTATGATGTCTGGTTTCTATTTCTGCTGTTTTACGATTAGGATCAAGAGTTTCAAAGTTTTCTTTTTGATATTTATTTTTAATTTTTGATTGTTTCTGTTTGTTTTTAATAAATACCTTTTCTGGAATTTACAGGACTTCCTCTCGCGTTAAGTTATGTTTTTCAATAGTTTTGTTTTATTCTCATTTATTGTTTCGTTTATTTGTTCATACAACAATTTGACTGTAGTTTTATGATTTTCTACATAATTGTTTGTAATTAAGGTTTCTAAGTTGAGGTCTAAAAGAGATTCATTATCGATGTGCCCCAAAATAATTTCAGAAGTTTTTAATTTTGTAGTCGAATGGATAGAATTATTATATGCTAATACGACGTAAAAGGTTTTAATTTCTATTGGTTCTTTTTTAAATGTGTCTTGATTATTAAGGAGCCGTATGTGTTCAATAATTGTTGAATGTACACGTTCTATTATTCCATTAGATTTTGGGTGTTGGGAACTAATAAAATGAATTTTGATTTTATGAATTTCCAAAAGTTCTCTAATAACCGTGTTCTTAAATTCCAAATGATTATCCGAAATAATTAGTTTAGGGATTCCAAGGCGACAAAAGAATTTTATTAAATTGTTTGCCACTTCAACAGCTTGGTAAGAATTTAATTTGTAAAGTTGCGTATATTTAGAAAATGAATCAATTATAGTAAGAAATTTGGAACTTTCAAGGGCAATACAATCTATATGAATTATTTCAAATGGTTTCATAGCTGTTGGGGTGTGATTAAATTTTAATTTAAGTGGTTTGCGATCATATTTAGAAACTAAACAGACTTCACAATCATTAATATATTCTTGGATTAATTTCCTCATACTTGGCCAATAATATATCCGTTTGAGTTTTAATTCAGTTTCATCGATGCCTCGATGATTTGTTTTTCCCTCATGATAATTTTGGATAATTTCCAATATATCGTTATTATTTTCAACGTCCGTAAGCAAATTATTACATTTAGTCATTTTAAGTTCTGAATTTTTAAAATAATTTTGGAGAACGCTACTGATTTTTTTGTAAATAGGACTTTTGAAGTATAGGTAATAATTTATTTTGGGGACAATATATTCTTTTACAAAACTAATGACTTCATTTATAAAATTTCTTTTAGAAAATTGCACATGTATTCGCATTTTTTGTTAATAAATAAATTAGTAATTTTCGGTTTAGATGATGAATGTTCCACCTCTGTAATTATAATTTGGTTATCACCAACGTTGACCGGTTTATTCCATATTGGTATACCAAAAATAGGGTTTTCCGAATTTGAATGAATTGTAGCGCCATCATTTTCAATTTCATTTATACGAGTAGTTTCCGCGGGTTCTGCAATAACTGATGACGGATCATTTTCAATCTCATCAAAACTTTTCAAATATTCTTCTAAATTTTGGGCATATATTCTTCGTTAACATTTAGTTCGATCCTAGATAGTGCGTCAGCATTTTTGTTTAAAGTACCCTTTTTATAAACAATTGTATAATTGTATTCCGAAAGTTTTAATCGACATCTTACTAATTTAGAATTTGGTTCTTTTATGGACATCAACCATTGGAGGGGTCTGTGATCAGTGACTATTTGGAAGGTGCGTCCGAATAAATAAGGGCGAAAGTATTTAAAAGCCCTAACTATGGCAAGAAGCTTCTTTTCTATGGTAAAATATCGAGATTCAGAATCATTTAAGGTACGGCTGGCATATGCAATGGGTAAATCTGAACCGATTTTACCTTGTGACAAAACAGCGCCCAGAGCTTGATTACTGGCGTCTGTAGTAAGAATAAATGTTTTGTAAAGTCCGGATATTGTTATATAGGTTGATTCGTTAGAACATTTTTGCACAATTTATGTATTCAGATAACAGCATTGTTCTGTAAGCATTTCGTCATAGGTTTCGTCAGGTCGGCAATATTTTTAATGAATTTACGATAATAACCTAACAGTCCTAAAAATCCTTTTATCTGTTTTGTTGTTTTTGGGATTGGGTAATTTTGGATAGCTAATATTTTGTCAGGATTAGGTTTAACTATATGTCCTAAGTATGAAACTTCTTTACGTAAAAATTCTGATTTGTCAAGCTGGATTTTAAAATTTGATTCTTTTAGTCTTTCAAATACTTCATCATATGTTCTTGCAAACTGGTTGAAAAAAATAATAATATCGTCCATGTAAACTAAACAAGATTTATTTTGAATACCGCGTAAAAATTCGTCCATGACACGTTGGAAAGTAGCGGGTGCATTTTTAAATCCGAATGGCATTCTAAGAAATTTGTAATATCTATGTTATTAAATATATATATATATATATATATATATATATATAATAATTTTCGATTCTAGTGACTCAAATTTATAAATGATGAAATTAATGTCATTATCTTTCTATATATTCTTAAATATAAATGGAATGTTCAAAATAACTAGTAAATAGAAACAACAATAATATTATTTCAAAGGTGTAATCTAACAGCAATTATTTTACTCTTTTCTAGTTTTGTACTGCCAGTGAAACTTCGGACAAGACCAAATACCCAACGTTTGCGAGGACCAGGCCACCAATTACGCAAATCTCCAAATCGGTCGCATCTGTTTTGACATATTTCAATTGGACCAGTGTAAGTAGAATTTTATATTATTAAAGATCTTATAACCTTTTAAAGTTGAATTATTAACAGAAGCAATAAATCAGTGCGCTAATCGAAATATTTATTAAGTAAGAGAGTTTTATCTAAAAAAAAACTATTGTCATGAAATGAAGACAGTATATATTAAATTTAAATAAAATTGTGACGAAAGGTGTACTAGACACCTCTTATTAATTAATAGAGAATTGATAAACACTTGGTTTGTTTAAACGAAACTAGTCAATTAAATATAAAACTCAATGAAACAAATCAAGTGTTTATTAATTCTCTACCTATTATTTCATAATTTTTCACCAAGAAATAATTGAGAAAATGATTCAAGAAATGACATTCACCTATTGATATTATATCTGCATCAAGAACTATTAAAATTAAAATGCCTACGCAGAATGTGTTATTTACGTTTCATACGAAACTCAAATTAGATTTTCCATGTAGACAAACACAATTCCCTTTTCAATAGGATTATTCGTGGAATTTCAATATTATTATACAACTCCATCTAATAATGAAATTACACCGTATTACCATCATTATTTCTGTACTAATTACAATGCCTTCATTATGATATTATTTTCGAAAACATGTTCCTAGTTTAATATCAGAGAATAATGAAATCTATACATAAACCTATTTAATCAAGACTTATATAATTTTTATAAAGCGAGCAATTTATATCTTTAACCAAACTAAATTCGATTTATACATGGTGACATTTAATAAAAGTATAAATAATTGGTATATTTTATAACCATCATTTAAAATATAAACAGTATGTTCCAGTAGATTAAATTTTATTTAATAGTTTAAAACTCAATTAAATGAAACACGACAACATTATTTTATCACAATAATATTGTAACTAATCTGAGGTTGTTGTTGCGTTATTCTAAAAAGTTGCGACTAACCTCACCGATGAAACTTCCTGGCAGAAAGACCGGTTCAATCAACCATTCATCCTCAATTCACACTAAAACTTACAACTGAAACTATTGAAAACGATCTTCAAGCTATTGATAATGAATGCAGAGTGACCGAAATCTACATTTAGAATAAAAAGTAAAGAAAGCAATATAACTGTGTTTCAATTAAGTATATGAATTTCTTTCTTTATTGTACTTTTAATATTTTAATTTAATATTAGATTATGTATAATAATCTTAACTACTCATCTTAAATAATAATTTCAACAAAAAATCTTCTATTTGTACATATTTCTTGTTTTACACTGTAGCTGAGACTTTTTTCAATATTCTTCATCAACCTGTTGCAGGACTGTATGATGATATATTACCTCCCCAAAATCAATCACTGCCAAATATGTTTTATTAAAGGGTTTGTTGTATGTCCCTGCTTATTCAATAAATTTGTAATTTGAAGGGGAATTGAAATTCGGTATCTAATTTATAAATTAAATTGCGTTTTTATGCCGATGGATGTTATATAATTTTAATAATTTTATTATTAACACATAATTAAAGATCTTGATTGCATATGAGCTATAACTTTCATATGTTTAGAATAAATATTTATAAGATACATATGTTGTACAGATGGGATTACTTAGCTGATACTTCTTCTAATATATATATATATATATATATATATATATATATATATATATATATCTGTCATGCTGACATTAACAGCCAAAAAAGTCTCTCCTAAAAGGGAACAAAAATAGTAAATAGAAGCATTCAAAAATGAATCCGGAAGTGCAAGAGGATATAAGCTCCCTCGGCATCATGGAAAATAAAGGGTTAGAGTGGAAGAACACTTTGTTATTGTGAACTCCGCCCGTGTCTCTTTCACCCAAAATTTGAAGTATGTTTTTTTTAATTGATTTGTTGTATACATATTTTTTTAAGATAGAGGTACAAAGATGTATAAATAAATAAATAAATAAATAATACATGTACTATTTGATTCATTGTATTCAGTATGAATATAATATGAAGTATTTAAAATATATATTCAATCATAATTAACAGGCTAAAAATATCAGAACAATATAACTTAAAAATTAAATTTCTACAGGAAATAACAATACTGTATATTTCAGTTTTCTGGTTCTGAAACTATTCTGGTAATTATTGATGTGAATGGGGAATAAATGAACTGTTGTTTTACACCACTAGGCAATTACGAACAAGACAAAATAATTACAAATTGAGCAAACCATGTTTCTTCTTTAAAGGTATAGAAGTAAGTGACCGATGTTTACAAACCGGTCAATTTTACTCCTCAATTTGGTGGGGGTGTTTCACAAGCGCATGCTCAGGCGACGCAAGTGAAGACAAAACAACAATAATGCAAATGAATATGCGACCGTTTTTTGAGAGTCCACGTGTACTCCAGATGTCGGGCTACTTGGCAATTACCAATTTCCAAAATATGAACCTTTATTTCAGGATTCAAAAATCTGAGAAATGCATCCAGTTCCAGTATAACAATCACAATAAATGTAAATATTCCATAAGCTTAAAGAATAATAAGTAACGTTTTGGCAAAGCAGATTCAGTTCTGAATATAACCGCCACTCTTAAAGAGTAATGTATGTTTCTAGAAAACTTAAATACGAAAATGAATTGTGTAACAAACATGCCTGCAAGAAGAGTGGGTGAACCAAGTAGCCCATTTGAGTTGCAGTCGATCCCAAGCCCGTATAAAAGAGGAGGGAATCTTAGGTGAGGCTAGCAACCTGCTTCACAGAAAATATAACTATGCCTCGGATAGGACAGGTAAAAAGTTGACGACCCGGCACGGAAAAGGAATAAAATATTATACTTGGCTGCTGGAATGTGACATCCATGAACTACAAGGGTCAAGGGGTGTTACTCGAAGTAAAAAGACATAACATCGACATAAGTGGACTTTCACAAACTAAAAAAAAGGCAAAGGAAATATATCATACGATGAATACATCTTAATCTACAGCGTAAAAGACAAAAACGAGCGAGCAGGAGTCGGATTACTCATACATGAGAGATTTCAAAACTACATCTATGAGACAAAACATATCTCCGAAGAGAATACTGCAAGTGACCAACAGCTTGCAAAAGTCAAAACTAATTAACGCTGGAATTGGAAATAATATAATACCTCGTGTAAAAAATCGATTCTACAAAGAAACCAACAACGAGAGCGGAGAACAGCTGACTCAGATATGCGCAAGCAACGAGTTAAGAATTAATAACACTTATTTCCCACACAAAACACAGCACAAATTCACATTTGAGAATACTCGAGGCCAGAAATTGGTGTTCGATTACGTAATAACAAACACAAATATCCACCCAAAAAGAATCCAAGACGTCATTGTATTAACAAACGTTGGAACTAACCATAACCTAGTAATGGCAAAAATTATCTTCAAAGCCTAATATACCAAAAAGCAAACTAAACACCGAATCACTTACAGTTCCATCAATAAGTAAAATAAATAGTAATCGCATCGTGGAATTCAACAACGTTGAAGCTGCCTAGATAAAAAATAAGATCCAACATACTCAAAGCCGCCGAAGAAGAATATCTAACAAATCTACAAAACAAAACCGTGGTTTACAGAAGAGTTTAAAGAACTAACAAATAAAAGACGAAAAGCATATCTAATGTATCGATCGCAAATCTTAACACTAGACAAATACAAATCTATAAGAAATGCAGTCAGCAACAAAATCCGATATATTAAAAGAGCACATTGGGAACAGTCTTTATCAGACATGGAACACGATCTTTATGTAGGTCAGAAGAAGATCGGGAACATGTTAAGAAAAAACTATAAACAAGCATATAAACATGTACAATATGGTGATATAGATGGACAAATCTAAAGCACTTGCCATATCGAAGGAACCAAAAGGATGTCAACTGGCAATATACAACGAACATGTAAAACAAGATATGAGGTTCAAATATCTCGGCGTCAAAATCATGAGCAGCAGAGACCAACAAACAGAAGTTAAGGCTCAGACAACCAAAGCAGTCTTAATATCCGGACACTTGCTAGATATAGTATGGCGGAACAAACAAATCACCATATAAAATAAAGTCTACATAAATAAGACCTGTGTACGACCCGTTGTCACATATGCTATGGAAACAAGAGCCGAAAACCCCACAACAAAAATAATTATCCGAACAGATGATATGAGAACATCTCAGGTCCATAGTAGGATATACTTTAAGGGACCATAAAAGAAACGAAGACATCCGAGAGCTTTGCGACATCCCAGATATTGTAAGATAGTCCAAATATAAACGTTACCAATAGAGGGATTTTGTTAAGCAATTTCCCAAGATCTAACAGTCCTTCTGGACGCCTACCCATACGATGGTATGCAAGTTGGAGCTCATCTTTCAAAAAATCAATAAAAATATCATAATCATTCGCGACGCAAGTTATCACACTGAAGTAATGGGTATAAATACTTCATAGAACGTTTTAAAAGTCTGGTGGATGTTCCGATGGAAACAACACGAATTACACCATCTCCCTTAGGATATGTTTGAACTATTCATCTACTCTACAATGGCGGTAAATTTTTCTCTCTGGTGAGGCCCTTGACCCTGACGATTGTGCTTCCCGGAGTCTCGTGTTTCCACTTGGATCTGCTTTGAAGGCTGAATAAATATTCTCTTAATCATCGTGACCAGAAAAGGTATGTCATAGCTACATTAGCTGATAAGGTACAAGCCCTTCCTGCGCTTGATGACTAACATTAGGTTCCATTTAGGGAAAGTCTAATAAAGAAATGATCAGGGGTCAAGGGTCATCAGATCAACGGACGGGAGTTAAGCACTTCTTTTATTTGTATTAAACGAGTCGACAATTCATAAATAAAACGTTGCGGCGAAGATGAGTTTTTATTGATTACACATCCATCTTCTATAAACCACCACCAAGTGAGGGGAGCGTGGAGGTATAAATACCATGGAATATAAGTATCATTCATAGCCAAGATTAGTAGTAGTCAAAATTTGCCGAACGTTTGAGAGTGCTTGATTTTCGACAGCAAAACATTGAATTTAGAACAATCTCATTACGTCTGATTCCTTTAGAATGTTTACAATTAAATATAAATTTAAAGCAATAGGCAAAAGTGCGATGTAAAGTAACGAATTTAGAAGATTTATTGAATGATCGCAATTTAGGAATGTAATATTCCTGCATTGCTTATTTTCACATTAGATTTAGCTTCGACCATCTCAATATTCGAAACAATTTGCTATGTGTCAAATCCTTAGCCTAAAAATGCTAGTCCGAATTTCCAGATATTTATAATATTAAAGCAGCGAGATAAAATAAAATCTGCAGCATTTAGTTCTCCTTTTGCATGATGCCAATCGTGAATAATTAATTTTTCTTGTATCTCACTAAACAGGTTTACTACAAACGTTGTCCAACGGTTTCAGGGTAACTTTATCCAATAGAAAGCAATTATTAAATTGCACTCCATAAATTCTTTATTAAACTTGATTTAAAAAACGGTCCTGACCTTTTCTGTAAGCGCAACTGATAAAAACGTTTTACACAACTCGAGGCTGAAAATGTTTGTTTTGCGAAGAAACGCGACCTTAGATTTCGTACATAATAAATGTGTATGAATTATCCTACAGTCATCGATACACCTAATATATAAGCATGCGGCATTTGTCTCTTCAGAAGCGTCTCAAAAACTGTAAGGTTTAATTTCCTGTTTTATTGGATACAATAAGTTCTAAGTGGTTTAAATCAATTAGAAAATTATGGCAAGTCGTGTGTAAAGTGGAAGTCACTGATTCATTTAATTCAATTTAAACTACCACAGCTACTGTATTATTGTTTTAGAGACAATTATTATGGGTGCTAATAAGCCTACCAGGTCGTATATTTGTCATATGATGGATAAACCTTTTGTGACATGTGGAAAAGTCTATATTTAAATAGTGGATATTATCATTTGTGCAATTCTAGACTATTCCAAGTGTTATAAAATAATTTAAATGAGTTTAATCCCAGGATTTTTCTCTCAATATTGAATCATTATTTGACGACCACTTTCCCAAATTAAAGCCAGCGGTTTTGAGAATGGAAGAAACCTCAGGTTATAACGAAATAGTGTTCACAATTACGATCACTTCTATCAAAAAATCATCGACATAGAAATCATTAACTATCACCGATGATAAAAAGGGATGTGAATTCGTATACTGAATAGTTAATTGTGAATAGCTAAAAGTGATGCAGAAGCTAAATTGAACTTCTTAGTTTATTTGCTTTACAAGTATTACTGAAAAATTGACACAAAATAAAATTCATTTACAATAACTTTCAAATTCAAATCATAAGACTTGAAGGCGGAGTTCACAGTGCAGTATTCTTTCAGTCAACCCATTATTTCTTATAGCTGACGATGAATATCAGCAGATTATTCTTGTCGATATCGAATTGGTGGGCTGATACTTGGACAAACTCCATTATGCAATTGTTATATAAACACGACTGTTTAGAGCTTTATTTTATAGATAACTGCTATAATTGGTTCACCATACTGTGGCTTTATCAGACAAATGAATAATTATTCACCTGTAGTGAAGTGATTCTTGCCGATACACCTTAGCAATTTCAGCTGAAATGGCGTATGTCGTCTGAATCTTAATAATATTGAAAATAGGTCTAGTTGAATAGTATACCATACTCGTCTATGTATCAGATTCTGAAATAATAGAGCCATCAAACACAGCATTTTAGTTGTTGTGCTAGTTTGTTTAAAAACAGGGTTATGCGGATGATAACAGATAGAGTAAGTCTCAATTTTTGATAATTGCTCATATTCGTGCATAAATATTTCAAATCTGAGTTTTGGGCTTAACTGTTATGTGTAAAAACCGTATTTGCGCGCGATAATCTAAAATCTAAAGCTGCGCATTTGGTAATTAGTGATTTAAAGTATTCAAAATTCATGACGCGGTACTGATCTCCGAAGGCGAAGACGACTTATAAAGAATCCTCTCCAAGTTTGAACAAACTACTTCAAAGTTCTACGACCAAGACACAGACCCTCAAAATGTTTAGAGACCCGCGTAGATATAAGCTCACCATATAGAATAAAAGCTTCCAACAGATCATGAAATTCAAATACCAAGAACATAACAAGCACCAGGAACATAAAAGTAGAAGTGAAAGCCCAAACAACAAAAGCATATCTAATATTGGGGTATCTGAGAAGTATAATGTGGAGTAACAAACTCAGGTATTTAGGAAACAAAGCAAAAATCTATAAAACCTGATGAATTATGACATACGTAATCGTAACTAGGGCAGAATGATGATGCATGGTAGGATGCACTACATAAGAAGTGAAGACGTCATAGAGAAGTGCGACATTAAAGACGTGGTAAGATGAGCTCGAAACAGAAGGCGTTAGTTGAGAGACCATGTGAACAGAATGGATAAAACCTTTACGGACTCGTCTGCACAGTTTGTTATGATGTATGTGCTGCAGAGGTACGAAGCTTCCGAAGAAGAAACTATTTCCTCGTGGTAATCTTGTTACAGCTTGAAGCATGCCTCTAGATGATAAACCTGAACAAATACAGTTCTTACAAAGGTTCAGCAGAGATAGAGTACATCTGGATGATGTAAGATCACAATGCAATACACGATTAGAAATGCATTCGTTTTTTTAGTGTCGAAATAAAACGATAGAGAAATAAGTTTATAACTTTATCCAAATATAAATAAATTGATAAATGTTCATCAAACGACTTACGATTTCGAATAAAACATTTTGAATAATATATTCTTTGATTTTCTCATGAAAGCAATTTGAAATTTTTCGAAAGGTCAGCAGCTAAAAAATAACAGTTTTAGGTTTTTAGGAAAAATATATCCATATGTATGTCTGGTCCGTCTCTCAAAAATTGCTGTTTAATTTAAATTTTTCAATTTAATTTCTTAAAATCAAGTGATAAGCCTCGAACAAAAAACCTAAAGGACTTCTGTTATAAGAAAGAGTGTATTTTCAGTTGAGGCCAATTCTACTAATTGCTACGAAAAGGTGATATAATAGTAAATAAGGTCAAATGATTTAGACTACCAGAAACCTAGGGTAATGGCCATATTACGTTGATAATATGGAAATTATTATCAAGTCTTAATTGGTATAAGTAGTAAATTGTAAAGAACTGGCTGAATGAGGTGGTGAAGAAGAAGCATATGGTGCAAGAGGTACAAATAGGTTGTGGAAATGAGAGAGAAATGAGGGATCAGATCGTTACGCTGGCCAGAATATTAGAGCATGTGATGGAAGAAATAGGGAGCGTGTATGTCGAGGGAGAGAATGATAAAGTGCCTAAGAGGGGTTCGGGTGAAGACGTCATAGAGAAGTGTAGAGTGTAGAAGAAAGAGTGTATTTTCAATTGAGGCCAATTCTACTAATTGCTACGAAAAGGTGATATAATAGTAAATAAGGTCAAATGATTCAGACCACCAGAAACCTAGGGCAATGGCCATCCCACGTTGATAATATGGAAATTATTATTAAGTCTTAATTGGTATAAGTAGTAAATTGTAAAGAACAGGCTGAATGAGGTAGTGAAGTAGAAGCAACTGGTGCAAGAGGTACAAATAGGTTGTGGAAATGAGAGAGAAATGAGGGATCAGATCTTTACGCTGGCCAGAATATTAGAGCATGTGATTGAAGGAATAGGGAGCGTGTATGCCGAGGGAGATAATGATAAAGTGCCTAAGAAGGGTACGGGTGAGTGACGGCATAGTAGCGTTTATAAGGGGAGTGCATGAGAAAACATAGGGCGTGGCAAAAGTAAAAGGGGATAAAGTATCGGAAATAGTAATGTCAATATGAATTTGTGAGTTTTGTGAAGTTTACTATTTAATTAAATAAACACAGTTATATTTCTTACTTCACTATTTTATTTAATTACTAAATGTACATTTCGACCACCATGTGTTCATTATCAATGGTTAACTGGTGTTTACTGGTAGGGGTAGTGATTGGGCGGAGCAAAATTTTTGGGTTTGTCACTGTCAGTGTTTGTCGAGTCGCTCGAGCAAGTGGGTGGATGTGGCGGGATGGGTGTAGGAGAAGGCAAGAGAGGTGGATAGGCAAGGTAGACAAGGATGTATAGAGAAGAGTGGTTGCAATGAGGGCTACAGAAAGTTGCAAATGCATAGGAGGAGGCCATAGTAGCTGGAGGATAACAGCTTCAGAAGAGAAGAAAAGTTGACTTTGGCAATGGCGAGAAGCATAGCAGAGGAGAGAGGGAGGAATAATTGAATGGACGATGGATACAGAAAATGCATTCTGTGTGAGGACGGGAAGGATGCATGGAGTCATATGGAAGAGAAACGTAAGGGGGCAAAAGAGGAGAGTGGATGGGTGTAGAAGCCTATAAAAATGGACGAGAGAGGATGGGGACAGAGTAAAGACACTGACGAGAGCAAGTTTAATTGAAATGCCAAATAAAGGTTTTGCATAAATAGTATGCACAATACCATACGTTGCTATTTTCAGTAATAATCAAAACATCGAGACCTTTAATGAATTATTTTTGAGCAACTTTTTCTAACCATTTTGTTCTTAACTATTATTTTTTATCAATTAATTTTTTGATAGTTTAAACCAGCGATTTATATATATTTTACATATTTTTTCCATTATTCCAGCTTACTCGTAACCTATCTTAAGGTACGTTTTTTTTAAGATAGGTCAGGATAATGCTGGGTCATTTTGCATTGGAGTAGGTCGGAAGTATGCTAGGTGAGTGTACTATTTATTATGACACGTCCAGATTAATATAGAAGTTATTAGGGTAGGTCAAGAGTAGGCTAGACTAAGAAATGACCTTCATTTAGGTCAAGATCATTAATAGAACAATTCGAAATAAACTTTTAAAATATTTATATCTGTATAATATTCTTTAGATATTAGTTAGCAGCTCTGAGTTTTGTAAAGAGATATAATGGAATTTTACATACAGTGTATAAATATGTGAATTTAATTTAATTATTCATGACGAAATAATTTCACGAAACAGCATATAAAATATTTAGAACGTAATAAGCAACGATTTTCATCAACTAATATTATATTTAAGAAAACAATATTAGCTATCCACATTTTATTTCAACTGATTTGTTAAATAATGTTGTGTTTACATGTTACGAATGAAAATCACATACATTCAAACAGTTTTTCTTTATTCCAAAAGTATGCATTCCATTGTTATAAATTCGTAAGTAGGGTAAGTATGTTTATAAAGAAAACGGAAAATCTCATATCTATGCATGGAATGCTGCTCGCAGTCGTAATTCGAGAAATGAGGAAGAGATGATACGAACTAGACAGCTAGAAGGTTTGTTTCTGTTTATTCAAATATTTAGGAGCGTTACTTTCAATGATTCTATTATACGAGTTTATTTGATCATTTATTGAATTTATCCACATTATTTCGTATTAAAGTGTACAATACAATTTAAAAGCTTATAATAATGTCTTTCTAAAGTGTAATTACACGTTATATTAACTTAAACATAGGAATACAATTTGTGCATACTTTCTTTGCCTTAAATAAATAGCAAAATTTTATTCAGTGTATTAATTTACAACTTACATCAAAGGCTGTTAGGGCTTAATAATTACGTATTTTAGTTTTTTAATATTACAGATTATATTTAATTTCGTCTCGTTCATTGTTGGAGCACTTATTTTTTGAAAATCCATTATCACTTAATATAATAATAATACTAAACTATTTATTATTTAGGTAACAAAACTGTTTGATTATCAAATTTGTTTTATTTGAATATGGATTTTCAACACTTAAATGCCTCAACAATCAATCAACTAAACTATTTATGATTTTCAACATTTTATTGTACTTAAAACAATTGTTTCGCTACACTTCAAGTGAAGAAATATAATATTTCTTTACCTGAAGAAAGAAAGTTGAAAATCATAAATAGTTTACTATTATTATTATATTAAGGTTTAATTTCGTATTGATTTTTATCTTTTCGTTCATATTTTATTCTATATTTCTGTCTATAAATATAAATAACATTTTACGTTATCTGTAAATAGCTTAATGTGTATACATAAATTTATAAACAATAGTAGCTTCGGAACAATATATAATATTAGTCTAAATACTTATCTTAATTTTGGAATAAATATTTTTCAATTCCAATTACTCTAAAAGCTCTCCCTTTGATAAAATCCGTATTCATTTAAACCCCTAGCATCCGCAACAACTTACCATTCCATTTTACATTTACGTACATTTGCATACCGTATATTATCATGTCCGTGATCTATAAACAAGAGCAAAAAGTGTTTATGGAAATTTGCCAAACCCGCTATTGTTTTCCATTTGGCCATTCCTCCGTGGTAATTGCGGCCGTCAATTTCCCGCTGATTATCATAATAACTGCCAGGCTGGCTAAAAATCGCGAAATGTAAATAAGCTAATAATAAATTTCACTTGATTCCGGATTCCGAAAAGTGTTTCCCGGGGACTTCGGACGGCGACCTTGCGCGTTATTCAGGCATTCTGTTATCAGATCCGCCATGAAAGCGGCAATTTGAATTATTTTTGCCACATCGATATTTTCGTGTTTACATAATTATGGAGCACAGACGATGTTGTTGATATAGTAATTGTGAAACATCATTCATATGTCAGAAATAAATTAATATTAATAAATATTATTCATATCAAAATATATAATTGTAATTCGTCTGCTGCAAATAGTTGACATTAATAGAAAGCAATTAAACAACTATTTTTTATATCAATATGCATGCTTTATATCAATCTAAATAATATGAATAATTTATATTGTCCTGACGTTTTAATCGTTTCTTAATAGAAATAAAATAAAACTTTTTTCTCATTGGAACATTGGAAGCAGTGAATTGCGCCCGTTATTCTTGCTTGTCTAAATTCAATCCCGTTGGCCATTAATAAGTTTGTGTAAGCAACATAAATCTGCAATACACCTCCTTTCAGAAAATATTCTGATTCTTGTAGCTTCATATTCTCAATGTAAATAGGATATTCTTAATTTATACTCAATCGATCTTAAAATCCTATTCTGTACCGACTCAATCAATTGAATATCACATTGTAACATAAGTAAGAATACCATTAATAATTCTAAACATTTTATGTTATAATGTTGCTAATATCATTAATAAAGAGGATGGGTCCATAGTGTGAACCTTGAGAAACCCCAGAGACTACATCAATTGTTCGGGGTACTTTTACTGAAAACCCAATTTGTTCCAATTTTGAAACCAGTAATGAATGATTCACTCTATAAAATGCCTTAAGGAAATCTGTATAGACAACATCAATCTGTGTTCTTACCTCCAAGGCAATTGATCGAAATTGGTAGTACAACAATAAATTTGTCGTGGTAGATCTGTCCTTATTAAAACCAAGTTGTGATTTAGACAAAAAAATGTTTGCAAACCCAAGAAACAGACTTTGCAACGTGCTTATGCAGCATTTTTGGAAGTATAGATTGTATACACACAACCTTATAATGATGTACATTGTTACGATCACCTGATTTATAAAGTTGGACAATATAGCTTTTTCCATTCCTCTGGAAATGCACCTAATGACAGAGAGATACTAAAAAGATCATGAATTGGTCTGCCCAATGAGTAAATACAGTTTTAATAAAATACAGTTGCTATTCCTTTCGGCCCATTTAAAAAATTTATATCCAATTGCAATATTAAGCACCTAAATACTCAAAAACATGTTATTAATCAATGTGTATTGATCTTGAAATGGACGTACTGGTGCTGATTAACCATCCTCTATATAATTTTCCGCAAAGAACTCGCAATATCTTCTGCTTCAGTTGCGTCATAGCAAAACTCATATCATTGGGAATGCCATCTTCCTTTCTCATTGGCTTCGCATATCGCCAAAACTGCTCAATATGCTCAATTTAAAATGACAGATAAAGATTCTTACAAAGTTCACGTAAATCTTTGAATGTTCAATAATTATCTACAGAAAGAACAGCTATACCTAATTAAATAAAACCTATAACAACTATTTGATAAGATCTGTAAAAAGTAAACTAATTTGTCATTTCAATTTATATTCTCCCGGTCTTTTCAAAAATCTTAGAACGTATCGCCAAAGATCAAATAATGAAATTACTTGAGAATAACTACCTTCTTCCTACTAATCAATCTTGATTTAGACCTAATTATGGCCGTGTCACTTTTTTACTTAATGTCATTGATGTTATGATTATAGCCACTGACAGAGATTTACTGACCTGTTTTATAGTAAACCATTTGATACCATAAACCATAACATACTAGAGAAATTACACTATCTAGGATTCTCAGAGGATAATACATCTTTAATTGGAAGTTTCTTGCACGGTCGTACACAATTAGTACGAATGGATGATATAAATTCAAGTCCTGCTAGGGATTAATTGTGGGACCAAACATATGTCGATGAGACTCAACTATTCTACTCATTTAAATTTGATAATATCAATATTTCAATATTGCATGCGATAATATAAATATTAGAGTTTGTCAATGATTCTCATTTTAACTCATTATTATTTATTTATATCTTTGGCCATAAGAAATACATAAAATACATTTAAAAAACAAATTACATAACATAAGTAAAATTTTGTTCGAAAGAAGCACGGGCCTAGTTCATAATAGATTATGTTCCTTTACTCAAACCCCTTAGCAACATGATGTTGGAAGGTAAGAGATCTTCGTTTATATCTGGAAGCTTTTATTTGGTCATATGCAATGCGTTTTGGCCCACAAAATTTAATAGATTCAGCAAAAACTAAGTATATAATAAGGACAAACAACGATACACTACTGATAATAGACTTTATTCGCAATCTGGGATTGTAATAGACTCAAAATTGCGCATAGTAAAACTATTTGGGAAACGCTTAAAAAATAATCAGCGTCCAATGAGGAAAATCTAAAACAAAAAAATAATGGTACAAAAAGACAATCATCTCAACAATGAAAATAAATGCTAGGTTAAAACAAGTAGTAGAAGCAATTGAAATCGTAGAATACAATATTACAAGAAATTTTAGAAGTTGCTGAATTATTAAAGATCAAAGGTTTGGCTGGTAAGACACCATCACAAAATCTTTAGTCTAAAGTGGATACTTCCAAAAAGCAAGAATAAATTAGTCAGCCAGCGTCAATGCCAATGCCACGCTCTGTCCCTCCACTAAGACTAGCAGTGACAAAAGAACAGGCCGCGTCCATGCAAAAAGTTGACCCACTTTTCCTTTAAAATATGGCATTTATGAAAAATCTGCACCGCCTAAAAGGTAACCTATACCAATTAGACCAAAGTATCACCATCATAGTCTTGCAGAGTTCTAGGCGAAGCAGAAAGAATGATTATCAAAAATATTGCAAAAGACTAATAATAATAATAATGTTTATTGATTAATTCAAATATATAGAATTATTGGTTTAAAATACATAATTTTATCTCTAAATCTAATTAACAGTATCAATAACATGAATCAATGAAGTGCAAGTGTGATTATTTGCGGAAGAAACATATTAAAATTTTGAAACATTTTAGAACAAAACGACTAATCTTACTATACTATACATATAATATCATATCTATACAAATTAGGACGATAAATAAAATTCACTTTGTTGTTATCACACACGGTATACACATCAACTATAATATCTATACAAATTTCATACCTGTACTAACAATGAACATTTAACAATTATCAATATGATTATAACTTTTAATTATTTCTGAAGTCAATACATTGTGGATACTTAGTCGAGTTTTGTTATTTAAAAACTTTTTAAGGTATTTTTTGAAGGTAATCTATTGTTTTACAATTATTATTAGTCTTGGTCCCAAAAAAGCAAATCCTCTTTGGCCAAATGTAGTGTTCAATTTTGGCAGTAGTAATTTGTTTTCCAAATTTCTGATGTTACATACATATATTAGTTTGATATTTAAGTAATTTTTTATGTTTACATTGATATAATACACCACAGAGAAAATATACTTGCCTTACATCGAATAATTTAGCTTTTTCAAAAAGCTTAGCTGTAGCGTACATAAATGGTTTATTACAGATTACTTTTATTATTTGAATTTTTGAATAATATCAATATTGTTGGGATGTATATTACAAACATTGTAAATCCAATATATTTATTCATTTATTCATTTAAGCTTTATCGGTCATGATTATATAAAATACAAATAAACTGAAATATACAAAATTGAAGGAAAAACATACATATAATTTTAACAGGATGCCGAAGGGCGGAGTTCACACTTGTAGATGATCTTCCACTCAAACCCATAACCTCTCCTCCACTTATTCGCAGTTCATCAGCTTTGGATACATATATTAGCTTTTAAATGCTTATTTTCCCTTTATTAGGGCAATTTAATACAGCTTTGTCATTTTGACGTTGACATTAAAAATAAGATAATAAGGTGAGGATATCATTCAGTAATATGGGTTTGAGTGGAAGAACTCTTCGTCCGCTTTATTTTTATTTCCTAAAAACTTAAGTGTATAAGCTACCGATCTTAGTTTTTTTACAAGGTGGTATTTATTCCATTTCATATTACTATCAAAATATACACCTAGATACTTATATTCCATTACTGGAGTAATCTCATTAATATCGGTGATGTCTGTGTAAGTTATTGAACTTAACGTTGTTTTGCTAGATTTATCGAATGTAGAAAGCTAGATAATGGGTTTTTTCTATGTTAACTGTTAACTTCTTGTGATCAAATCATTCTTTTAGAGCTTTCATGTCCCCTTGAATCTTTGTCTTAAGTTCATCCCAAAACTTTCCACTGCGGAATAACGCAGCGTCATCCGCGAAACTTGTTATTTCACTCGCAGTTGGTACACTAAACATATTATTTATGTATATAATGAGGACCCCAGAACGGTACCTTGTGGAACACCATGGACAATATTTTTGAATTTACTAATTATGTCATTAATTTTAATACACTATTTCCTATCAGTTAAATATCTTTTAAAGAGATTTAAAGGGGTATGTTTATTACCGATGTCTCCAAGGTCCTGAATAACTATGTCATGATCAATGGTATCGAATGCCTTTGCGAGGTCAACGAAAAGACCTAGACTTTTATAGATAATCTTTGGTGATACTCTTGGGCCTATGTAAAACTTCGGACAATCAGCACAATTAAGCAAATAAACTCCATAGCGTTGACCCTTTTTAGTTTTATTCTTATTATTTTTTATGATTTTTGATAAGGTGGAAGCTGGAAGAGCATTCGATGATAGAATAAACAATAGTTATTTAAGGTACAAGTGTAAAAAGTGATGCTTTATTGCACGAACTGGCGTTTAAAAACACGAGCGAGGAACGAGCGAGTTTTTTTAAAGCCAGGAGTGCAATAAAGAAACTTTTTACACGTGTGCCTTACAAAATTTTATCTTCGATCGTAAAGGATTTCAAAGAATATATTCTTATAAGTAATATTTTAATGTCGTTTCAATAATTCAATTAATGAAAACATATTTTACCCGCAGTGCACTAATGAAAGCGTTACTTAGCAACCAGTAAACAAGTTGCACAAATGTCGGCCGCCATTATTATTTATAGAAAAAATTTTCGCTTTATTGTAATCGCTTAGTCTTGCATTAAATGAAATCTTTAGGGTTCTTAAATCTGCCATTTGGTTTGTATTATATATTTTATTTATAGTTTATTAGTTATTTACATCAATTAATAAAAAATTAAGTTTTTCGCCGAAAATTTGTGCTATAATATATTTATGTCAAATTTGACATTTCTGTGCAATAAAAACAGTTTGACATTACCGTGCAATAAAAACGTAAAAAAGCACTAGTGCTTTAAAAAGCCACTTTTACAATGAAAAATGATGCAAAAAGCGTCTACTTTCTGTACGATCGTAGATAAACATCAAAAAGCGTTTATTCATCAGAAAAACACATCTACATATTCAAACCACCTGATTGAAGAAAACCACCGCTTTGACAACAATTTTAAAATCCTCCACATTTCCAACAAAGGACGGAAACTAAATTTATTGGAAAATTTGGAAATTTCTCTCCCCCCTACTCAAGTTAAAAAAATATACACCCTTCACCCACACTTCTAAAATCTGTATATAATGTAAATATGTTTGTAAAAATTTCTCTATTATATTTCTTCATCTGAAGAAGCTACAGTGTAGCAAAACAATTGTAGTGAGTAAAATAAAAAGTTGAAAATCATCAATAGTTTATTAATAATATTATATTAAGTGATAATGAATTTTCAAAATGTAAGTGCCTCAACAATCAACGAGATTACTCTCTTAATATCACACACGGAATTTATTTCGTAACTATAGTTTTAGTTGAAACTATAGTTACGAAATATATTCCGTGTGTGATATTAACAAAGTAAGTTTTATTTATCATTTGATAAAGTTTCTAATTCAAGATGTATCACAAAGTTATGACTTCAAGCATCCAACATATAATAAACCAATAAATCAAAAAAATGAATAAATTATATAATATACAGTAGGGCTTTTAATTGCATAATATAAACAGCAATAAATGATTCGAATGATGTAATAGTTAGAATTTGTTTCAATCGATTTAAAGAACTGACAAAAATTAAAAATAATTAAATTTACTCACCAAAACAATTCCTAGAGCAGTAAATATAAGGTTTATACAAAAAAGACTTTCATAAAATCGAAGAATAAAATTGTTCATGAAATTCTTTCAGTAGAAATTATTTATTGTAAAATGAAATGGATATATTCTACAGAATATCCAGATATGACAATACCCTTAAAAACGACTATGAAAGTACCAAACAGAAATATAATAAATTAATACTAATAATGAATTACTTATTCATAAACGTAGTTCCACAAACATATAAAATAATTCATCTAAATATACATTGATAATAATTAACAACAAGAAAAGGAAAACCAAAAGAAAAACAGAAGTAAATGTTCGAGGAACAGCAAAAAAATATAATACATTTTTTAATAGTTATTTTTAAAATATAATTAATTACATTAACATATAAACTATAAATGAGAACATCCTGAGTATAATATTAATTGATTTTATATTAGATCTATTAATACCCTTAACCCATGTGATACATAATTCCCTCCATACACCAATAAATTAAAACCTAGCTTAATTAATAATAAAAAAAGTTTCTTATCGTTTTTTCAAAATATTAGAATACGCTATGATAAATAAACTAGCAAACTTGTTTAATAATTTACATCATGGATATTGCAAAAAATCTAAATTAACTGCAATTTATGACTTTATAGAAAACCTAAACAAAATAAAGAATGGAAAATAGAATCATTTATTGACGTCACAAAAGTGTATGACTGCATAGACCTTCTATTGGGAAATAAAAAAAAACGGATTATGCCCTGAATTACAATGATGATAGGTTATCGCAATTGTAACGTCTACTCCTTTTACATTCGTTTTTATTTTAAATTAAGTAAAATTATAAATATAAAATTGTATAACATATTGAGATTAGTGCAAGCGATGAATTAAACAAAAGAACGTCTGTTACATTAAGTTACGTAATCGATAGCCAAGGTAGTCTTTTTACAGCTTGAGTAATAAATTAGAAAAAAAAAGATGAATGCACCAAAGGTCTTTTCTTGTTTATTGGTCAATACGAGCTAGTGATTTTGTTACAAGTTTATTTATAGCCATATAATTAAGAAAGAAATGTCCATCGTCAATGAAGTGATCGTAAACTTACTCAACTCGACGTTAATAATTGATTATTCACTTATAAAAAAATACGTTTCATTGTACGATTAAAATTAAGAACTACTTTCAATTTAATTCAATTCAATGGCTTTGTAGCCCCGATTTGTGCCCTAACCTCCATTAATTTATTTATTATTCCTCAAGTTTGTACGGTCCATCGCCACTCTTCGAAAACCACTTTTAGGACTCTTTTGGCATCTTCTTCGACAGCATCTTCCCAAAGCTTTCTTGGCTTTCCAATTAGCATTTGCCTTCCATCTTGCACTTTTGCACTCTTCGTATTATCCAGTCTTCCGGCATACTACTACTTACTAAGCTTTATAGTTACAATAATATTACATATGCTTATATCAATTCATATCTAACATAATTATTAGGTTTTGTAATGTGTATGACGTGTAAAATTATATTTCATTCATTATCACTGAGAGAAATGCAATATTTATTTTTTTGTAAAAACATAAATAAACGAATATTATATTACTATATGTATTACCTAATGTTTTCTATAGTAACAGCAGTGATTCTAAATCGATGACCTAAGATGTGATGTATATGTAATAATATTTATAAAAATTCACCAATAAATTTGCGCTCGTACTTCGAAAGCATACACATATAAAATAATTAGCCCTGTTACTCCGAAATATTTTAAATAGTGAATATTATGAAAACCCCCTTTTCAATACAAACCCGGAACAAAAAGCAGTAGCTAATTGAATGCATGAACCACTGAGCTTTTCATATATTTTATTTATTTGAAACATATTATTTGAATAGAGCGTAACGTAATATTCGTACTAAATTTTCATATTTTATTTTATACGGTCTGCATTTCTACCATTTCTCATTTATTTTCACATACGTTATTTGCCGAGAATATTTATTTCAGTTCATCCAAACATTCCTTTTAAGTAAATTTAATATAAATTGCGTATTTAAAAATAGATGAAATATCATATTCAATTTAAATAAAGATATAAGCAATACACTTTCGAAATAATGTTTTTTGTCGCATTATGTTTCGCTCAGGACCGTCGACGTGGAAAGCAGACAAACTTTAATAAGATTCAAAGCTGGGACACCTTTTATTACTGCAATAAAATAAATAGTGCTCACACTTTACGTTCCCGGCTAGTAACATGAGGCGTTATTATGCAATAAAAGCGCGCAACAAAATTTCATCGGTATAATTAACTTATGTACTACTATTGTATTACATTATTATTGCAGAAGAACTTTTCTTATCGATGCTCTCCTATTGTAAACTGTGAAATATGTTCGGCGTTAACTTAAATTAAGTTGGAACAAAAGTGATTACTCATGTGGAACGGGTGAAATAAAACTTTTAACGATTGATAGAAAATTGAACTTTTTAAACTTATTGGAAACTAAGCTTCCTAGTAAATTAGGTCTGGCTGCTGAAGTAAGCACTGAACTAGAACGGTATTTTCGTATACAAATATCTTTACGTGCCAATGGATCGAAGCGTTCATTTTCCTTAATGATGACGGATTCCTATTGCATCTACAATAGAATTATTATTTTTCACATTAAAGCAGTTACAAAAAAATCTATCAATTTCTGTTTAAACACATATTTGCGGAAAGATAAATATTTTATTTAAGCCTAATTATATATTATTATTATTATTACTTTTATAATAATCATGTATTGGATGTGAAAACACCTAATTTACTAACTGAGATATAAAATTAACTTTCAGGTTGTGTTGCTCTACTTGAATTCTCCAAACCCTTCGGACTTCGAATACGGAAACATCGCCCGAATTACATTACATTCCTTGGCTGCGGCAGGAGTCAACATTATTGCTAGCAGGACTTGGGACACTGCTTACATGCATGTAAATGGGTATAATATGGAAAATCCATTTCACCAATTAGTTGAAGATACTTACAGAGATACAAGGAGTAAGTTATAATACATATTCTTACATAATGTAGAATACTTGATATGATTCTTTTTAACTTTATTAATTTTTAAAATCTTAGTTTGGCAATGGGCATATTAAATTTGAAATGGTTCAGCCGCATTGCATTTATTCCTATTCCATACATTAATTAAAGAATAACATGACAAAAATAACATTTTTCCCGTTTCGGTGATTGCGATTTCACTTCGCTGGTTTCACTGCGAGTCGCATGAACTAAAACATTAATATTTTATGTGCATGTAAAGACAAGCGTACATCCTATCTAGACTCGTATTTGAAAGTATTTTAACGGTGGAATTTTTCTGCGTTCCACAAATTACTACGAAGATCACACAGTTTCCCTAGTTCTAAATAAATATTCTAATTAGAGAAATTCAGAATAAACATACAACAAAAAACGCAATACAGTTTTCAATTTATATTTTTTTTTACAGTAAATGATAATGAAGAAAAAGTATCGTGTATGAATGAAGTTGTAGAAGATTAAAATAATATGAAATAAAATGAATAAAATGTTATGATGAACTAAATAAATATTTAGATACAATTGAACATAATATAAAACACTTCACATTATGGTAAATAACCTTAAATTTAGCTCTCCTTAAATAAAACGGAAAATATACGATAGACTACAATATTTCTAAGTGCTTAAATTATACATTTCGTACGATTAAAATGTATTATTTGTAACATTATTAACATCATGTTAAATTCAGTTTAAGGAGTAATTCCGAGAACTTAACACTTGACTTATTCAGTTTAAAATCCTCTCATTGTATTCTATTTGATCAATTCTTGAATGCTCTAGAACTTTATGAAATAAATACTAATTATACAGGGAGAGTTACACAGTAGCTCTTCTAGGATAAAATTGAACTTCCGCACTAATTAATTCAGGGCATTAATTAGATGTCCAATTATGCATTCGCTATAATTCCAGACAATAAAATGCAACAATTATTCTCGAAAACGAAGACATTTCTGTAGTAATTTGCTTCACGATATAGTTTACTTATTATGACAATAGTTTAATTAATAATAGCTTAGCAAATATCAAACGTAACTACAAATAGTGTGATCATATAGAAATTAATCAGTATGAATGCAAAACTATTCATAAGAATTATTTTAAAGTATAACAGTAAATAAAATATTATGTAAATTATTAAAAGCAGCAACTGATAATTAATTTTTTTATTGTTTATTTATAGAACAAACAGAAAACCAATATATGTAGACTAGGTGTTTATAATATGAACATATTACACTTTTTTATATTATCTAATGTTTTTCCAATTGATTTACTCATAATATAAATTTTTTTGTAAATTTAAGTAGAATTA
The DNA here is from genome assembly GCA_963969525.1 of Ontholestes murinus. Lineage (NCBI taxonomy): Eukaryota > Metazoa > Arthropoda > Insecta > Coleoptera > Staphylinidae > Ontholestes > Ontholestes murinus. The sequence goes on from OZ018390.1 coordinate 17,170,701, forward strand.
ATTTATTTTAAACTGTTTATTTGTGTAAACATACACAATTATTTACAAAAATTGCGGTTACTATTTATGAAATTTTAAAAATTTACGAATGTTTTATGTTTTTATTCATGTGCGTGCGTATGACATTAGTCTATAACTCTTACGTCTCTATTGAGACATATTTATTTATAGTAGACCGGATGTTCCAGTGCACTCAGAATGGATCACTTAAGAATTTCCTGGATTTATCAGTTTTCAAGCCCCTCAATGTTCCTTCATGTACGGTTTCTCATTTCTGTTCCAGTCTCGAGCATTCGCTACAATACTCCCTTCATAAAGATAGTTTGTCGGGAAATATGTTCATCTACAATTCATGGCGATTGTATATTTTTACGATTGTAAAATATGTAACTTTTTATCAGAATTTTGATGTTGGAGTTAGTTTAAAGAATTATTCTCGAGTCCATTTGGTCTAATTTATTTGGATATGAATATAGGTTGGCCATTTGATAACTATAGTTAAACTACACTTCCTACAGCAAACTGGGCAAATCTTCAATTCTTCTTTTCTTTTTTTACAAATAGCTTACCCCATCTATTTATTCAGCCATTATCAACATATTTATCAATCAATGAATTAAAAAGAAATAAAATATGATCACTATCGATTATAGAACATAATTGTCTGTATTTTACAAAATTTAATAACTGATTCTATACTAAAAGCTGTAACAACACCCAGCTGCCAATTCACGTCGAATAATAGCTACACCAAATCTGACTATATACGATTCAGATGTATGCCCCATCAGCACTTCTGCATTAGAAATATATACAAAAACCAATTAAACCACTTTATCAATAAGGAAACCAGTATGCCTCTCCCTTACAATGTAAAATCATCAATCGTAAACATGAGTGTTAGTGTTACAACAGTATGAAGAAACGAAACAAGCTTGAGAAAAAAACCTATAAGTAGAAGTGAATAAGATTATATAAAGATACGAAGAAATAATCTACAGCAAGGTCACACAATTGCAGGTGATAATAAACTTTGGAATCAAGTCACAAGACGAAGAATCTAAACAGATCAAATTTTCCGCACACCTATATCATGTTCAGAAGACGAACTTGAGATACTTGCAGATAATCCAACTTACAACAATTAAACAGTTCGCAAGTCCAATCACTCCACAAATTTTCACTGCTCCACTACCAATCGAGAAACTGAATTAGCAATACAAAACAATGAATTCAGTATATCATTAAAACGACTATATAAATAAATCTAATTTCATATAATGGCTTAACAGCATCGATGACAATTAGATGAGAATCAAAAATTCCTACCATATAACAATTGGTTTGAATTTAATTGAAGCAGTGTTTACCACAAAAAAAAGGAAGCGAAACGCAACTTCAAAATCTGAAGCACAAATTGGGAGACAGCTAAAACCAAACGCATCACTGCTAGTATAAACTACAAAAATGTAATAGAAAATATGAATAAAAATTGTCGGCGAGTAAAGAAGTCGCTAAAGATTATATTCATAATAATGTGTGTTTCTGCAAAGTTCAGGCTTTAACCGGCTTTACAAGAAAAACAAATTAACGATAGTTCACAAACAGAAAATATGGACAATTGGATTTTGGTCAACAGGCGTAAGCCTCGACAATCTATAGCAATATTGGGAACTTCAAAACTAGAAACCATTAAAGGAATAGCACAATATAAATATCTCCATATTTGTATGCTAGATCCACTCCTGCAGAAGGAGCAGCTGATTGGCTATTTAAAGAAATGTAATTTAAATTTTGTGTGAAGACCATTTTAATATTGATCTTTCAAAGTAGCTAATAGAATAGATGCATTGAAAAAAAACATTTAAAAAGTATGGCCGGAAAATATTCGAATTAAATATTTAAATATTACAATTTTGTGATAGTAATCTAGCATTAGCTCTCCGAAGATGAAACAAAAATCAAAAAAACTCAAAAGTTCGATTTTCATTTTCAACTGCATTTAACCGATTAACATTGACAATCTTCTAAAAATCAGACAATTTCGAATATGTTTTCGTGATAAGGACACTATAACAGACAGATAGGAAAGCTAATGTTAAGGAAATAAATCATTGCATCTAAAAAACTATACTGTACGCTATACTTCAAACCACCAACAAAACAGACTTACTGGGAAACAAAATATGTAATCACATGTCACATAGGTCTAAATTATATCATCTATCAGACGTGTCGACATTCATTACGTAAAAATCTTAAAGCAAGAAGATGAAATATGGTTATGTCGACACTTTAAACTAGGAATAAAAATTCACGGTTTGATTTGAGTTGTGTGAAGTTATTAAATTAAAACACTTTTTAATTTCCTTCCTTCACATTTATTTTTATATGCCAGATGTACATTTCGAGTACCATGTACTCATTATCAATGACTAATTAGTCTAATTACAAAGTGTTTTAATTTAATAGGAGTAAAAACACTAATACTTTCTTTCTCATCATTGACAATGGCCACTTTGTGGTCGAAATGTACATTTAGCTTTAATAAAAATTGTTAGTGAAGATAGTATTAGTTAGTCTAGTCCAAGCTTATTAATTAAATCTTTACATAAATCAGAAACGAATTTCGAGTCAATGATACTTACTACTTAGATATAATGAGAACATATTGATTGATTATTGTTTCAGAAGAAGTGCTTCTTACGATTATGTAATTCAAAATTTCATATCATCAAAACCTGGTGATTTATTTTATGATCTACTATGATCTAGATGTAGTAACCATGTAGTATGTATAATGATTACACAGGCCTGCGAATTTAATTGTTTTTTCTGCGTCATAGGGTTTTAACCTAATTTTGGTGTGCTAAATTGAAATATGTTAACAGTTTTTTTTTCCATGTTGAAATTCGATGTGTATTAAATTAGATGTAAAAGTCATAATATTGAAATAATTAAATACATTTCTCTAAAAAACTACTGAGGCTTGATATCATATTTAATGTATAGTTAAAATAATTTAAAATAAATAAGAAATGACTGAAATACCTTAAGAGCTAATAAAAGGATTAATTAAGCACTTGGTTATCTTTCACTATTTTTATATTTATCCGACTAGTTTCGACCGTCATAACTCCTTCAGAATGAACAACGGTCGAAACTAGTCAGAGAAATATAAAATATTGAAACATAACCAAGTGCTTACTTAGTTTAGTTTAGTTTAGTTTAGTTTATTACTTTACAAGATCTATTAATAAATACATAAAATATATACATTAATACACTAAATCACAAAAATTTTGATCATAGATCTTTTATTAACATAAAACAGTGAGAAATTAATTAATCGTACCTTAAGAGCTATTTTCTTCTCTTTTAAGCAAGAATAGGTAACTGAGTTGATTAGCTTTTTCTCTCACCAAACACCAACAGTAGTCGGCCATCATGGAGACATCCCATCGACCCTGGTACCTCGTCTCCATCTCTTTTATGTCTTGATGGAATCTTTCATCGTGTTATTCACTTAAGTGCTCCTAAATTTTTTGGAAAATGTTCAAGATGAGAGTGGAGGAAGTGTAACTTCAAGCTCATATTACATCCCAGTCCCCTGAACTTTTTGGGCATAGTTATTACAATTTTCTCATATTAATCATCTTTAACATTGCCAAGAAACATCTCGATGGCGTATTTGTATGATTCCCAAACTTGAAGTTCAATGTCAGACATGCAGTTTTTAAAAGTAACATCCTTCATAAGTTTGCGAATCTGTGGAACATCACAAACGCCTTCCTTCACCTATGCCGCCGATAGTAACTGAAATCTTTTAGCAATATATTGATAACAGGGGACATTTTTATCTAAAGCTTTAACAAATTGCTTTAATCCTAGTTTTATGTGCAAAGGTGGTAGCAATATTTTTGCAGAATCAACTAATGGGCAATTTAATACATTCTTTGTCCCTGACACCATTTGTTTTCTATTTAGACAATTAGTAACTTTCCAGTGCCTTTCCCTAGATCTAGAGTCCCATTCACACAAAGAATACGGAAATTTCGTGTAACCTCCGTGTAGCCCCAATAAAATACCGCACACTTTAAGGTCACAGCACACGTACCACTTGTGTTAATTATAATTTGTTTTTTCTATAATCGTACACATGTTTGTATACGTCTCTTTTATGTGCACTAAATAAACTACCGGAACTGAAGCTAATTATGTCCTTTTATGAAGAAGAAGATTGCCCTTTAGACTTCTTTTGCTAGAGTTAATAAATAAACGCCAATCCTCAGGTTCATAAACTGTTCCAAGGCGACCAATCAAGTAAGGAAAACACAACAGTACACTACTACCCTTTCATTGCGGAATACTTTTTAAATTCTTCTTAACGATATCTATTTCAATATAAAATTGTATCGGGAGTTAAAAGATTGTCTTATTTCAATCTCGATCCTAAAAGTTCACTTTTTTGTATGACCCAATTCGCGTACCAAGTCGTTTAATTTAGATTGATTCAAAGGTCGCGGACTGTTATCTTGTGAAATTGAAATCATCTTATGTTCTGGAGGTGGAAGGTGAACTGATACTACTCTCTTGTAATGTTGTTGGTGGTGTTACAATGAGAATATCTGTCCCATGTGCTATAGGCCTAATTGCTAATGGTAGATTTGGATACGTAATTGCCTCTTTGTTTTTCTTATAAAAACCCAGACTTTTTGCACAAACAAAAATAACAATGACTATGATGAGCGGTCCACCTTATACAACGGTCTTAAATTTTTGAACAAGTTTTACACACTAAATGGCGAACGAAATGTTTGTCTTGATCTCTTAATTTCATTTTAAAATACGCCAGATATAAACTTTTGATTAACTGAATAATGTTCCTCTTCAGATGCTTTATTACATAGCACCCACAGATATAACAAAAATTATTTGGTTTGTTCACGCAGCTTTATTAGACGTATACCACTTGAACTTCCAATTTTTACACTCTTAAACACAATGACAAACTTAGTGATTATATTTTAAAATCGTATTATATTTCAGACTTTTACACATACACATACATATATACATACGTGTGGTGGACCAAACCTCTCATTTTTGTGTTAAAGAGAGATTTGTGCGAAATCTGTACGTGATACGCAAAACAATTAACATTTCTGTTATTAGAAGATTTGACTTGACTTATATGCATTAAAATATCTCATGCAGCAAAATCTTCGCAGGCCTGTGTTATCAGCATACTACACTTCACTTGGATTGTAGAGTGTAGTTATCCTCCAACCTACGTCCTCAATACAAGAATTCTCATTCAGATCAGTCGAGATAACAATATTGAACAACCATTTCTTATACATTACAAAATCTTGAAACAATTATCTAACTGACTTTAAAATATAAATCCAGAATACACTAATTTAGAAAGACTCTTTGGAGGTAATATAAAATCACGAAAAGAAATCACGTATTTAATATCATAAAGAAATAATGACCAAAATTTAATGAAAATCCGGAAATTAAAAAAAACTACCGATTCATCATCACTATCGGAATTTAAATGAATATGTTATTAAAAATACTACAACCGACTAATCAAGTACTAGATAACATATATACTGCATTTTATACATTAATTAAACGACCAAAAGATATTGGAAAATCCAGACAACATATTTTAAGGGTAATAACAGTTACAAATTATATTATCTTTTTTATCCTCTATAAGGAATAGTCCTTTTTACTGAGACAAACAAAAGTACATTAAAAACATTTGCAACTTGGATACCATTCTCTATTCAAATCTAAGTGTACAATAAAACTAGTGATGGTGTTTGTTTTTAGCATAATAGGAGAATATTTTACTAGACCCAATTTGCATCAGCAACATATTATTTTGATGGAGGGAACATAAAATAATGAGCAGTAAAGACACGTATACCAATAGATTAAGATAACGGAATTTGTTCAACGTTGTAAAGATTTCACCCAACCGTACAACTTATGATCAAGATGCCATAGTTATCATTACATTACTGTAAAATTAGATAACTTTGAAGTGCAATCGCTCTTAACCATAGAATGGAACAACCAATTCTATTAAAATACAAGATCCAAATACTAAAGTTTTTTTTTGTTTCGACTTATCAAACTGGTAACAAATTATAGAATAATAATCATAGAATATTATCCTTAGGAGTAACCATTTTTCTCATGACTAAATGCTAAATATGTATGAACATATTTGTTGAATTATGGTTAATTTGAAGGGTTCTGCTTTGATGATAAAATATTCAACTACTCTGATGATAATAACTATAGATAATGGACACTTAGTGGCCGAAATGAATCTAGTGCTTGAGAAAAACAGTGAAGAAAATTATTTAACCTAATTTTTATTATTAATATAATCTTTACATAACTCAAGACTATATACATACACTGACGATTTAGTTAGAAAAACAGTACACTTAAATTTTGTCGAAGTAGATGAACATCCAGTGAGTCTATAAAACCAATATCAAACCATAAAATGAAACCACGTGTGTGATTTTATAAAATAACGTAGATCAAAAATTATATTTGACAGCATATGTCACAAAAAATGTCTATTTAAAGACTAAAATGTGCTTTATATAAGCAATAAATACATTGATGGATACCTGTACCAGCATTTGGGAGCAGCATTAATGATCTATATTAATGGGTTTGAGTGGAAGATCCTTTTAACAAGTGAACTCCGCCCGTCCTCCCTTCAGCCAAAATTTTGAGTATATTTTATTAATTTGTAATGTATTTTTTGTGATATTTATTTTATAAGAATGGAGTACAAAGATATAATAAAATAAAATAAAATAAAATAAATAAAATATAAATATTATGGGAATAAATAGTAAGTCGTATTTAGGAAAATGACAAATTTATAAGAATAATTAATGTTTTTCTTAATATTGGCCAAACAAGTAGCTGTAATATTGAAAAAAATATTTTAAACTGGTGTATTATGATGTGATTAAGGCACAACAAAGTTTTTATTTTGTGTTCGTAATTGTAATAAAGGGTATATTCGATTAATCAATAGTCTCGTACACAGCAATTTCACACTCCGTATTTTTTGTACAGCAGTTTCTTTTGCCTTTTATTTTATTTACTACGCTCTTTACTGGGCGGATAAAAAAATCAGTTACACGTACTCGTTTGTATTTCAAACAGCCTTCATCTTTATTTAAAGCTTTAACGTATTGTTTCATTAATCCTAGTTTAATATGCAGTGGAGGTAACAAGATTTTTTGTAGATCAACAAGACTTTCGTGCAGAACATTTTTTTGCTTCGGGAGTTAAATTATCTCTTCTCATCCAGTCCTTTTTGTTCCAATGTTTATGACTACTTCGACTCACACAAATAATCATGGGTACTTCGTATACCCTGACTGCTGTCCTAGTAAAAGTCCCACAAGTTTTAAATCCCCACAAAGTGTGCATGATCATTATATTTGATTTTTTCAAGCAGTACTTTAAGATTTTCGTAGCTTTCCGTTATTTGCACAAAATGTGCAACCGGTACCGATGAAAAAATATTCCTATTATGCAAGAGAAAAAAAAAAGCTTCTTTTGGAAGAATCAATGAAAAGCCTCCAATCATCGGGATTGTATGTGCCCCCTAGTTTGTTTATTAGACTGGAAATGTCGGTTCAATAAACTAGACAATCGTTTTCTTCAAAATAGCCTGAATACTCAGACTCGCGTTTCCTAAAATACGAGATTTGAACGTCTTCTGTCAGTAAGTTTTTACTTTGAAGTCTGTATGCCAAAATTTCAGAAAGATCCTTTGGAAGATCTAAGTCTCTAACTAAGTCGTTAAGTTCAGTCTTGGAAAATAACTGCGGTTGCTTAAAAACGCTTGATATTTTACTTGCATCACTAAAGTTGTTTCATCAACTTCAGGTTCAGAACTGCTTAAAACATCTAAATTTGTTGGTTTTTAGGTATTGTCACGTGTAAATCATATGACACTGGCCTAATTGTAGACTTGAGGTTCAGATAAATGATGTTTTTTAAATATTTTGTGCTATATCCATGTACATTGCACATACAGAAATAGCAGTGATCATGGTGATTGGTTGGCTCTCGCCAAATCATTAGTTTTCCATAGGGTAGGGATTTCCTTGTTCCATTACTTCAATGCCTTAAACCCTCTTTACATATCTTACAGACAACATGTGGTGCCTAATGTTTGTCCTGATCAAAAATCTTCACTTTAAAATACGCGTAGTATTGGTGTTGCGAAAGTGGTGTAATTTTACGTCTGAATTATTTGACCACAGAACAACCATACACATAGCAAAATGTATCTCGCTTACTTTGACAATATCTTGGTATTTTAAAGACGAATGCAAAAAGCTTACTAAACTCAGCAAACAACGACTGCCTAAACCGAAAGCAATCAGACTAATGAATGCACTTGTTACAGAAAAACGTCTATTTATAACTCATTCGTCGACGATTAGGAAATCCCAGCAATTAAATTTTATATATACTATTCTATTGATTTGTACACAATTTAATCTCAATGGCGTATCGACTTTTAGAAGGGCATTTTATTTTTATTCGCATATATTTAAAGAACCATAAATAAGATAAAAATGTTAATTAAAAAACTAACAAATAAAATTCAGAATATCGAGGATATTAATGAAATTCGTAATTTGAAAAGTGAAACGTGACATTTAGTGTTGTCGACGAAATTCTACAATCGCGGGGACATAATATAATGATTTTCAATTCAATTCTTTGTTAGATCCATTCTTCTTACAATTAATACAAAAATTAAGCTCATAAAAGTAAAAAGATCAGGAAATAGAAATTTGAAAAATCGATTATTGAAGGCCATTTCGGAAACAAAAACATTGCAAAAAATATTTTAAAACACAGTGATTCGATAAACAAATCCGAGATTATTATTGACTAAAAACTAACAATTGCATTTAAATTATCTGCGCGCAAAAGTCTTACGACGAAATGATGCAGGTAAAATGGACTCGACAATTAAATATATTAACGGAATACCAAAAATAGTTATATTAAAAAATTATATCCATTAGAACGCAAACTCTCATACTACTACCAAAATGTTCAAGGCCTCAATACCAAAGTAATTAAGTAGTTAAAGTTATAAATCTTGCAATTTTCATCTATAATTGGGTTCATCCTGTGCGGAAATAAATGGTCATTATTATTAATTAATTTTTGAATTATGTGACTAGAAAACAAATTATTACTATTACTAATATTACTAGTTTGAATTCGAAATATGTTGAAATACCTTTAAAATTAATCAACAATTTATATTTGTGGAAAAATACATTTGGAAAATTTGCTCATTAGGTCGATTGGAACATACTCTTAGAGAAAAAATTTACCCTATTTAAAAACAAGGAATAAAAGAGAGTGAATAAGCAGTGACATTATAAAAATTGACTCAAATATTTAACCAACTTAAACACATTAACTTATTAAAATCTCCTCGATGAACTTACACTGGAAAAATGATAATATTGATTCGTCTGATATAGCAGATTGTGCGGTCTAGTACTCAAAGAATTCATCATCAGAACTTAGGAAAATAGTAGTACTATGTAGTAATCATCGTGCGATTAACACAGAACTTAACTATTTCAAAGTTATTATGAAAGTAGCCTCAAATGAAGTATTTGTATAACCCTTTTCTGAAAATTTAATATATCTGACTCCAATAACAAATATCTTTGTTTATTTTTCGCCAAATTAAAAAATTAATTAATATCAGATTATCTCTAATTGGCTAATATTTACATAAGATTATTTCCTTGAGTAAAAATGTAAAGTGAATGTAAATGGTATACCATTTATTCATGTCCATAGAATGTATCATATTAATTAGTTGTTAGATAAATTTAAGCAAAACAGATACACATATTATAAACTAGATTTACAGGTTTTCTTACACACACACACAAAAAAATGATTTTAAATTGTTGTACATATTTTTCTCAGTGTATATGTATATATCATTGACCTATTTATTTATTTATTTATATTTTCTTATTTATATTTACTTTAAAAGATCCTATTAAAATAATGTAAACAAAATTAAGATAAATAAAAATTACAAAAAATGAATCATTATTATTATTACCCAGCACTTACCTGAAACTTATTTAATTTAATTTAAACTTACTTACCTTCAACTTATTTTATACATTAGTTTTAGGTATTTATGTTTTCATCGCAACGAACAGAATTTGCATAGTTTTAATTAACTTTAGATCTTGTATACTTATTTTTAGTAACCCTGAAGTAGTTATTAATAGTCCAAACTTCTAGAGATATATTTTCCAGGGACTTATTTATATTAAAAAAGTTATGTAGTTAATATATATATATATATATATATATATATATATATATATATATATAAATACTATTTCATATTCCGAAAAGACATTTATTATAAATATAAACATTTCATGACACCAAATACGTATCCTTTTATAACAATACGACTGTGGCTGTAGAATAAAACACAAATAAACGTATTTCATTCACACATTCTTACACCTTACGCCCCCCAACTTTATCACACGATATTAGATCGTTCCGTTCGAGCTTTACAAATGTTCAACACAGGGTCAAGGCCGATCGAAAGGGACCTTTGCGTTTTCGGTTCGGTTTCCGCATAACCCTCAACGACCCCGCACAAAAACGAATTTCCAACGAAAAGTCCACATATCCCACTGTAACCCTATTATACATGTAATTGCCGAAATCTGGATTATTCACTTTCGGGCGTTCTCCTTTCAGCGCCGGAGAAGGACTTATTCGCAGATTTTAACTGAGCGGCGATTTTGATAAGTGCGGCAATTTTCCACGATATTTATATTTATTTGGAGATACATAAAGGAGGCTACCATTCATTATGAATCCGTCGCCTAAAGTACTTTTGTTGTTTATTTTATGGACATTTAAATCTCTCGAAATGGTTATATAATTTAGATGTTATTTATGGAATAGGCGTATTTCTGCAAACAACAGTGTGTTGCGGATTTTTTTATATCCAATAAATGCTTATCATATATGATATTATTTATAATATATCATTTTATGAAAGATAGTAATATTATTTGTGTAATATATAAAAATTGTATTGAAAATACTAACACTTTCTTCACAAATTTGTGCGTTAGCAATTTTTACTATAATAATCTCCACGTAATTCAAGAAGTGCATTACTATAATATGTAAAATATAAAAAATGTATAAATTTTAGTATTGGGTAGTTAATTCAATAATAATTCGAGCTTTTAATATCAGATAAAACCAGAGAGTTTTTGACAATTTGTTGAATTTCCTAATAAAGAAATTCATAATTACAGTCCTAAATTTTAAGACATACAAAATTATCTAATAGTATTACAATCATAAATTTGCCACGATTTATTAATAGTGATGAAATTTTGCCTTAAATTAATTCATTTGATTAACCTACTTTTAAGAATTTTTTCATGTCAAATTTGAACGTTTTATATTTTATATCGTTTAAAATATGTTCTGATTCTTAAAATAAACCATCATTTTATTATTATCATAATAGATACAAGATTTTTTATAGGCTGCTTATTAGAGGCTCATTTATTAATATAATAATTACAATTACCAAGTATTTGTTTTAATTAAATTTAAATATCAATAAAACCACCAGTTTATGTAATAAATGTAATGCATATAATTAATTAAAAGTATTAATATACACTAGGTTAGCAAAATAAAATTATGTACTGTTATTGATACGACTACATACAAAAATATGTGTTTTATTTTTATTGACTAATTATTGTATAATTGAATTAGTGGGATGAATTAGCTCACAGTTTGTTGTATTATATGTTTTAGGAAATGCGTGGGAAATTATGTATTGAATTAATTACTCATATATTATCAAATATTATTAGTTATAAACTGCATTTAGAGTATTTCAATGTTATGTTAGAAAATATGAAAATATAATTATTTTGAAGGATTATTGTAACAGACTAAATGAAATTTAATTACGATTCCCACATATTATTTATTTTATATCCAAAGAATAAAAAAAAATTATTATACAGTATAAAAGTGAGTATATTGTAAAAGTTTGCAACAGAAATAGAACGAAAAACGTAAAGAAATAAGATTAATATAAATAATCTGAATGATTAAGTTTATCAATTCAAGCCGATCAAAATATCAATTACGGCTATTGTATCTTTGCAGGTAATTGTCTGTTATTCTTGTTGTTTGGCAATAAATCTAGTACATAAACAATAATAAGACATAAATTGTACCACGGACACGTGTTTTTCCTCTTTTTCGAGCTCGCCGATTGTGCATATCTGCCAAGTCGCGCATGAATTAACCCCTAAATAAGCTGCTTCAGCGCTACATAAATTATGAAATTTGCGTACAAAATGCATTTATTATTTGACGGAAAAGATTAGTTCTGAGCAAGGGAATAACTTCCGCTCTATTAAAAAATAATAAAGCCAATTATGACCGATGAAATTCTGGTGGAGGCGCCGGGAAAATAGGAGAATAAACTACTACATTTGTTTATTTTACTTTTATTTATCTGTTAAATAAAACAAAAGTAATAAATATATTTTAAATATTAGATGATTAACTATCAAAAAAATTATTATTTAATTATCATTTTTTTACGTATGTGCAAATTATAGAATTTAGAATATTAAATGTTTCCTTAACTAAATATATTGTATTATATTAAACATTTTACTGTTTACGTGGTGGAGTTATATCTAAGAAAATATTTATATTTTAAAATTATAAGGTTAATAGTTTAATACCATATATACAGGGAGACGCACCACATTCGCGTCGGCTTATATACGGCAAACGGCAAAATGTTTTTGAAATCTTTTTGTTGAGGGCTATGTAGGTTCATTAGGAGCACCTTTTAAAATTATTATGATACATACATGGTGACTCAAAAAAAAGTTACACACCCAAGTTATATAAATTTCTTTGGGACACCCTGTATATTCTTTCATATTTTGATAGTGCAGGCTAAATAAAGGTTATGTTTTCTATACCTAACTCTAAACGTTTTTATATTATTTGACAATTCTTAAAATTGTAGACCAAAATTTAAAATGCATGGCTGTCTTACATATTTAAACTAGATATTTTAAGTTGTATTTATCTTTTAGTTTAAGCATTAAAATTGATGATAAAATAAAAATGATCCTTAAAAATTATACGAGATGGATAAAAATAAACATTTGATATTGGCTATCATAAACGTCAAATAACTTTCTTATTTTAAATGGAACACCCTGTATTTGTTATCGTATTTAGATTCTAATTTTAATCAGTTTTAAAATTATATTAAGGTTTCCTGTACCTATTTCTTATAGTTTAAGAGTAATTTGGCATTTTCAAATTCAAACATTCATTTGCTGCTATTTATTTTTCAAAAGTAGACTGGCAGATGTGACTATATTATTCATCTAAAATAAACATTATTTGACAGTGATAGTACTTTTTAGTTAAATCATCATTAAACACTGAATAAAACACTTACTATGTTTTTAACCACTATAATTTATTATAATATATAAATATATTACCATTTGTACGACTTAAGTTTCGACTTTTGACGGTCATTATCAAGTAAACTTGATCTGCCAGTCTACTTTTAAAAAATAAATGGCAGCAAATTAATGTTTGAATTTGAAAATGCCAAATTACTCGGAAACTATAAGAAATAGGTACAGGAAACCTTAATATAATTTTAAAACTGATTAAAATCAGAATCTAAATACGATAATACAGGGTGTTTTATTTAAAATAAGAAAGTTATTTGACGTTAATGAAAGTCAATATCAAATGTTTATTTTTATCCACCCTGTATAATTTTTAGCGATCATTTTTATTTTAGCGTCAAGTCTAATGCTTACACTAAAAGATAAATAGAACTTAAAATATCTAACTTAAATATGTAAGACAGCCATTTATTTTAAATTTTGGTCTACATTTTTAAGAATTGTCAAATATCTTAAAAACGACTAGAGTTAGGTATAGGAAACATAACAGTAACTTGCCTTTATTTAGCCTGCACTATTAAAATATGAAAGAATATACAGGGTGTTACAATGAAATTTATATAACTTTGTTGTGTAACTTTTTTTGAGTCACCCAGTATATATCAAAATAATTTTAAAACGTGCTTCTAATGAACCTACATAGCTCTCAATAAAAAGATTTCAAAAACATTTTACCGTATATAAACTGACGCGAATGTGGTGTGCCACCCTGTATACAGGGTGAGTTTTTTTCGATGTTCTCTATGGGGATCTCGGAAACTATAAGAGATAGAGAAACGGTTAAATGGGAAAAGAAGTGTAGATTTACGAGACGAATAAAATTTCACTTTCAAAGTTTTGAAAAAAGTCAAGGGTAAGTAAAAAGTGTCAATATTTTTAAATCAATATATCTTGGTTATTATAACAGATAGAAAAAAAACTGTAAAGGACAAAGTTTTAGATAATTTTATGCAGATTAATAAACAATAATCAGAATTTTATTATTATAAACAATTACAATTGTTTTACTTTCATCTATTTCATGGCTACCCATTTTTTATTTATACTAACACTTAAAATGACTATAACTCACTTATTTTTAGAAATAACTATGTCGTTTGTCATATTGGATCAAAGAGAAAAAATTTACCTTTTGCATGGGGCCATAGCCAACTATGGTTTCCATTTAAAAAAATGTAAGTTTGCGTCATATCTCGGAAAATAATAGAGATAAAAAATTTCTGATTATTTTTTTATTAATCGTCTAAATTTCCATCTATTCATTGGCGTTAAATGGGGATACCTTTCATTAAATAATCTGCAGATCCTCTCCACAACTCATCAGTTATTCATCATGGCCGGCGATTGTAGCGGACGTGAAATTGTAAAAGCTAGTAATAGCAAAAGTTTAAGTGATTGTCACATAAAAACATGTGCTTGTGGTTCGATCGCTAAATCTGGTATTTAGTTTGAAAAGTGTAAATCGTTCTACCACATGAAATGCTACTACAAAGTAAAATCCTGTTGTGGACTCCTGCTGAACGAAGAAGACATGGCAAAGAGACATCTTACTTCGAAAGTGAAGCGTACATAAACCTCAAAGAACTAGTTCGTGAACTAAAATTAAATAATTCTCTCCTCCTGGAAAAAATTGAACGTCTAGAAGAAGAAAACATGCAACTTAAATCTGAGGTTAGTGTTTTCCCGCCTTCTCCACAAAATAATATTGTAAACAATCATGAAGTTTGCGCCGAGGTCGAAACATTAGTAGTCCCAGTGAATGCAACTTCCAAAACAACAAATATAAAACGCAACTACGCCAGCGACCCGACAGCAGCTGGAATTATACCAAAATCCCCAACTCGGAACGTCAACAAGCAGAAGAAGAGTGGAAACAGTACCGGTTAGCAGGTTATAAACAAACAGCCTAACCTTGAACGGGCAGGTAATATACCTGAAAATAATATAATTGCCAAAGACAGTAGCATTCGTAAGGAAGCGGAATTTAAAACTGTAACGCATAAAAAAACGCAAACAACCGAAGAAACATCTAATCACAGGTACCGGCAAGAAGACTTGGTTATTCGTAAAGCGTGTTAAAAACTCAGTAACTCTAGAAAATATAAGGGAACATACTTACCAAGTTATAAGCAATAATAGTTTCACCTGCGAAAAAATAACCTTAAATAATTCTGCATATTCTGTGTATAAAATTAGCGCCAATTTTAAATATCACAAGCAGTTAATTAATCCATCCAACTGGCCAACTGGCATAATTTTAAGTAGATATATTTTAAAACGGGCCAGTTCCCACGATCGCGGAAAATAAACCGAAGAGTGATAATCAACTCAAAACAAACAACAACAGTATTAATCTGTATTTTTTAAATGTCCAGTGGCTGCGAAATAAAATAAATGAAATCTTGGCCTTCTCATATGAGAATAATGTATTTCATTAATTGTATTTCTGTGAGCATTGGCTTAATTCCTTGGAAGTTAATGCGGTATGAATCGAAAACTATCACATGTCATCATATTTTGCAAGAAAACAATTTATTCATGGTGGAGTGATGCAGCTCACGAATAATAATATCCAATCAACAGATATAGACAATATTACACTGCTATCAGTGGAAAAAACATGTGAGATAGCAGCATCATTTCTCAATGAATATAATATTATATTAATCAGTATATATCGATCACCATCCGGCAACTTCAATGACTTTTTGACAATCATGACATCATTACTCGACAAACTTAATATGAGTAAATTAATTCTTGTGGGAGGTGATTTTAATGTACACTTTAACTCAGATGATAGTAGGGCTACTGTAATATGTGATTTGTTTTTGTCATATCGCCTATCGGGGAGAGTAACATTTAATACTAGGGGTAAAAGCTGTCTCGATAACGTGTTTTCTAATGTTCATTATAACAATTTACTAATTCAACCAAATGATCCCGGTCTATCTGATCACATAGGGATGCATGTTCAAATAAATAATGTCCATCATAAAATATCTCCAAGTAAACGTAAAGTGAGACCTATAACACCATCGGGCAGATTCATGTTATATAAAACATTGTCTGCTTGCGATTATAATCTTGTGGATCAGGCAGACTGTCATATAAATGAAAATTTTGAAATATTTATTAATCATATTTAACAATGCATCAATGTATCTTTTCCAGAAAAGACAGTAATAACTAATTTTACAAATAAAAAAGTAGCTTGGTTTACAGAGAATCTTCGAGAAATGCGTGAAACCCTCATGTTAGTAAGAGAGGCCAGTATAAATAACAAAAACATGACTGCATGCTGCAAGCAGCAAAAGCAAAAATACAAAATGGCCCTTAATGAAAGGCGCTTGGCAGCCAATTGTAAATTCATAGAGGATTCTGGTAACAGTCCTAGTGCCATGTGGTCCCTTATTAAGTCACCTAATTCTAAACTTAACTGTGATAATGACTGTGATATTGATGCAGATACCTTTAACAAGTTTTTTGTAATGTAGGAGATAATATTATCAAAAATTTATCAAAAGATTCCTGCGATCCCATTACTCTTTTAAATAAACTTAACCTAGTACTAAACTCACATTACTTTAGGTTTTATGAGGTTAGCCAAACAACTATTCGTACCATTGTGACTCAGTTAGATTCAAGGAGCCGGGATGTTTACGGGTTGACCACTAACCTTCTGAAGGAGGTAATTGATACCATAGATAGCCCTCTTACTAAGCTAATTAATTCATGTATACGTTCAGGTATTTTTCCTGACTGTCTTAAACGAGCATATATTATACCCATTCATAAAAAAGGAAGTAAGTGTGATGTCAATAATTTTAGACCCATTTCGCTCCTTCCAATTATTTCTAAAATTTTGGAAAGAATTCTCTATCAGCATCAGCAAATGGTGGGTTATTTGGACCTGCATAATTTGTTATCTGAGAGCTAGTATGGATTCCAAAAAGGTAAATCAACTAGGGATGCAATCATTGCTTTTACCGCTCAAATCTATGAAGGTTTTGAAAGAGGTTTATGTACTTCTGCTACCTTCGTCGATCTGAGTAAAGCATTTGATTGTGTCTCTCATGAGGTTCTTCTCAGGAAGCTATATTACTATAACTTTCACCCAAGTAGCTGTAAATTATTAAGCTCCTATTTGAGTAATCGAATGCAGTGTGTTAAACTAGGAAACAGTGTATCAGAAGGTATAGTACTAAAACATGCGGTACCACAGGGATCCATTCTTGGGCCCCTACTGTTCCTTATATATATATATATATATATATATATATATATATATATATAAATGATCTTCCCAACCAATTAACTGCATCATCAGTTACATTATTTGCTGATGACACATCTATTGTAGACATATCTGACAGTAAAGACGAGGCCATGTATAAAAATGCACAATCAGTCAATAATGCAGCAAAATGGTTTACGGTTAATAAACTATATGCAAATCCGGAAAAATCTACAAATATAATGTTTTCCCTTAAACCAAATACAATTAAAAAGAGTACCAAGTTCCTTGGAATCCACGTTGATACCAAATTATCCTGGCACAGCCACGAATATGACCTTGCCAATAAAATTTGCTCTATAACATATCTGCTGAGAAATCTAAAATTTGAACTGCCCGATACTGCTTTAAGGACCGCATATTTCGCACTGTGTCACAGTCACCTGGCCTATGGCATTCTATTATGGGGCCACTCTAGTATAATGCCCAGACTATTTAGCCCACAAAGACGTGCTGTCAGAGTGGTGTCATCCTTAAATTACAGGGATGACTGTCGCGAAGCATTTATAAAAGAAAAAATATTAACGCTCCCTAGCCTTTGCATCCTAGAATGTTTACTATATGTTCACAAAAATAAAAAAGTATACATACAGCACAATGATATTCACACATATGAAACTAGATCCAGTGAACATATATATCCTGCTAGTATGCGCCTTACTATCTCTCAAAGTGGGGTAAGATACTATGGGTCTAAATTATTCAACTTACGTTGAAATTACTTCCCACACCAAAATTTTAATTTATCCTAAAAAAGTACTTATTCCGTAATGCATTTTATTCCATTCTAGAATGCTTATCATTAAAAGTTGCAAATATTAATATATGCTCATTAATATAATATTTTTTATTTTTTATATAATTCTTACGTGCTTAATTTTAACCATTTTGCAACGTTTAATTTATTATGTCTTTTAAGTTAATTTTGTATATTTTACCAAATAACTATTCGTATTTTAATATGTAAGTTTATAATTCCAATGTTATTTTATCATTTCACACTCTAGTAAATTTTTTATACATTTGTATATTTTCCTTACATATATTTTTAGTATGTTTTTTTTTGAATGAAAATATTTTATTTCTACAATAATTTTAATGTGTATATTAAATATTTTTTCTTTTTAATTATTTATATACTTTTATGTCTCTATTTTAAATATGTATATTTTTAGTATATTCTTGTATATAAGTATGGAGCAAGGGTGTGTGTGGTCATGTATGTATGCGTGTGTGAGTGTGTGTGTGTGTGTATGGTTTCAAAATATTATATCATTTTAATAAGATTTTTTATATTATTATACTGCATTTATTAGACTTACTCGCATCTCATATATGTATAATTATAAGAAAACAGTAGAAAATATCTCTTATGTGCTGGATTAGCAAATTATTATGACGTATGTAAGCCCCGTGTAATAACATAAATATATTATTATTATTATTATTATTAACTTTTTAACTTTCGCCGTGAATGTAAAATAAATTCAAAATATCTTTATTGGAGTAATTATCGCTGGGATTCATTTTAACTGTACCTCATTATTGAATAAAGTAATAACAATACGTTGATATTTTGATTTAAAACAACTTGTTCTTTTTTTCTAGGTTCGTTTGATAAAATTCATAGCCAACGATTTTTTAATGCACAGAATATTGACATATCTTTACAAACATGTTAATAACCAAAAAATGAAGAAGAGAGATATAGGGAACGCTAGCATACATAAAAGAACAATTAAATTCTGCGTATGTAAATATATACAGGGTGTTCCATTTAAGAAATACGAGATATATTGGTTTAAATTTGACAAAATGAGGTTTGAAATTTTGAACACACTGTATATTATTTTTTCAAAAATAACTCATCATTAGATACCGTCAGATATTGGCTATGTGTAGCCAAAATTACAATTCTTCAATTTTATTTTAGTCGGAGATATGTATTTTTAAAGTGAACTCTGAAAAAGCACAACATTTTTAAAAATATCAATTATCTCGAAAACGCTTAAATTTGGATGTTATGTTACTTAATAATTTTTTCTCTGACTTAAAATATATTATAATAATTAAGTTAAAATACATAGAATAATATATTTAATCTCATAATATTCCTTAATATTGATATGTGCTTTATTAGCTTTACTATTCCTGCTAACATATTTGAGAAAATATATAAAGAAAAGAAAAAAAATATGTCAATGTATTTCTACAAAAAAAAATACAGTAAGTTATGATATATAGAGTTAGGATTTATGCTGAGAGGAAATGTTATTGTAATATTTTAGCGAGCTTATAAATCTTGTGCTGTGCATTCAAGTGCATTCCATGGTAATAATTCTGCACATAAAACAAAATTATTGTCTCGGCATTGTTGATAAACGGTACACTGTGTATAATTTTATGGCTACTATATCACGAAGGTTTCAAATTCATACGACATCAAATTCAGTTAAAAGAATTACTTTTGTAAATACCCGCATATTAATAACCTATTGTATTTTTAATATTATATTTAAATGCGTAATATATAATAATTAATCTCTTTGCTAATATTAAATTAAATGTATTATTGTAATATAAGCTTTTGTCAAATCATAGTAACAACAAAATGTATTATTTTAATATCAAATTATAGTCAAGTCATAGTTTTAATATTAACATTCTACAATCGATTACGTATCAGGTTAAGATATGCAAATAATGTATGATAATCATCAATATAATGAACTATTAAAATAACTGCAATTGAGACACAATAACTTTGTTTTACCACCATATTTTTATAAATTACAGTGATTATAGTTTCGACTATAAGCTATTCATTATCAATTTTTCATATTGTTTATGGATTTAATAGTTTACAAATAATTACTTATAATATGTAAAGCATTTGTTAGTAAAATAAGTTTTAATTTAAAATAACATGTACTATTTAAAACCTCAAATCAAATTATTTATATTAACTACTTATAAAATCTCACGTTTCCCAATTTCAGGTCATAAATATAATAATATGATATATTTAATAGTAGATAATAATATTACCTCAAAAATTATTTTGCTGAAAGTATAAATTTCTGTATAATATTGGAAGTAAATCGAGCGTTATGGTAAAAGTTATGGAACTTAGGAAGGGACGGCGCTAAAGATAATAAAATTAAATCACCTACAATAAACTTTGATCACCATGCATTATATTTAAACAATCCCATGACATCTGGATGTTAGGAGACTTCGAGCCCTCTCGGGGACACTGAATGGACCCTTCTGAAATTATCGTCCATCCTAGACGGGGTGCTTTGATGATATGGGAAGGGAAGTTGCAGTAATATACAAAAGTTTTTTAGAAGTGCACCGAGAAATATTTCATATATATGTTAATACTATAGTAATCGTATTATACCTTATATTGGACATATACATCATGAAATAATGAATTGGAGAATAGATAAGAGCACTTTTTTTCTTACTTTCCCTATATAGAATAAAGAATATAAAGGTGTAGTATAAAATCATCAACGATTAGTATTTCAAGTTATCACTGGCACCTTGTGATTTTCATAACTAGTAAGTTTCCCTATCTACGTTTATTTTGATATTTTTATAAAATATCAAAATAAATGTATGTAAATTGGTTATGGAAATAAAGGCCTATTATTATTATTATTATCATCACATATATGTAGGGTGGATAAGTGCCCTCTATCTCACCATCTAATGAATAAAACATTATCAAAAATTATTTGAAAAATTTGTATGAATAAACCTTTAAAAATTGCAAATATTTTTTATTTATTCATATTTTACCACTTTAATTAAAACCCTTGCTTTTTTTTACGAATCATCATCATTTTCACTCTAGTAATGTGCTTCATTTTATTTCATGAGTCACAGAAACATACGTATAGTTTCATATAATAAAACGATATATTATTTTTCCCATCTAAAACATAGTCTTTTATTTACAGTATTGACCTTAACTAACTGATAATTATGTAAATTATTCTAGTAGCTTTCATTAATCTGTATATTAGAGATTTAATTTTAATTGTTGAATTAACTCAATTTAAAATCCAATTAAGCAAAACCTGTTTATTATACAAAAAACAACAATATGAAATGAGTTAATCTTACTCTGAATAATTATGTTTTCGACGTGAACTTCTAACCAGTCAGACTTACTGACAGACTCTAATTAAGAAAAACCGTAAATACGGGAAAAAATAAATATAATTAAAATCACTTGACTTATGAATGCAATTCTAAGAAATCCTTACAGAATGCTTAAAATCCTTATCAATATTAAATCAATTTTAAATATTATAAAGGTCTTTAATTATTATCTCAGCGAACCTTTATATTTTTTATATCTAAGACTTTAAATAAAGTTTTAACTGTGTTATTTTTACGATATAACTTGAATATTAAATAAGAGGTCAAATTTATTACTTACCATATTTTATTTTAAGATACAAATTGTTTTAGAATGTGATTACCCTAAACATAGTTTATATTTTCGGTGATGACCAGAAACTTCACGATAATTTGGTCTACAATATCAAATTATGAGGAATAAATTTCTTCGTAAAGATAAATTCATTTATGATGTTATAATAAAAAAATACTTGTAATCACTTTCTCCACAGTTTATTTATACAGGGTGACTGACGAAAAACCTTTGGTGCTGTATCTCGCTTATTTTTTATCCGATTTTAATAAATAAAACATCAAATTAAACCATTTTTAAAAGACTTTAATAGGATTTGAACTGTTATTTTTTCTCGCACCCAGTTTTTGACAAAACACGATCAACATTTTTTTTTTTTAATTGTACTGTATATATATTTTTATTGATTCGCAAGGAGATTTTTTTTTCTGAATATAAAATTGTAGACAAATTTATCCATACATCAAACTTAAGTCGAGAAATTGAGGATTAAAAAAATAAATAAAAAGTCAAGTATCCATTGTAAACAATATACAGACCCTATTTTAAATGTCAAAAGTGACAGTGACAGCCATTGATACAATACTGCAACGATTTTTAATTATTTCATAATTAAAATGTTGCAATATTTCAAACACTGTATTAGAATTTTGTGCTTCTACAGAAATCGTTTTTCAGTTTTTGAAATCTTGCAACATTTTTATTATGAAATTATTAACACGTTGACGCCGGCGTTTTTGTACCCTACAATTATTCATTTAAAATGACAAAATTTGGCTCGCACGCCTATGGTTGTTATGGTTGCTATGGTGACTGAAGTCCTAGATGCGCGATAATAGTTATTTATTGTCACCATGGAAGTAATCAGTGGCGTACCAAAAGCGTAAAAAATTGTGTACCACCGGTGGTACCCGCCGGCGTTAACGTGTTAAAAATCATTGCAGTATTGTACCAATGACTGACACTGTCACTTTTGACATTTGGAATAGGCTCTGTATATTGTTTACTATGGGTATTTGATTTTCAATTTTTTTTATCCTCAATTTCTCGACTTTGGTTTGATGAATGGATAAAATCGTTTACAAATTTAGATTCGGAAAAAAATCTCCTTGCGGATCAGTACAAAATATATATACAATGCAATTTGAAAAAAAAAAGTTGATCGTCTTTTGTGAAAAACTGGATACAAGAAAAATATCAGTACAGTTCATATTAAAGTCTTTTAAAAATCATTTAATTTGATGTTTTATTTATTCAAATCGGATCAAAAATAAGCGAGATACAGTACCAAAGGTTTTTCGTCAGTCACCCTGTATCAATATTATGATGTTATGGTTATTGTTTATTTTGCGCAGTTAAATTATATAATGGTTTAGAAAATAATACTCGTAATAAAATATTTTTTAACAAAATATATAATACAATTTTTACAATCCTCTTGCATTATAAAATTAGTTTCAAAACAATTTTATTTTACCCAACAATTCCTCTTTTCATATTTACACATAAACTTTTTGAAATTTAACGTTTGCCATCAATTCGGGCCATATTGTGAATATTAAAATAGGAGGAAGTAAACTATTTTAATAAAATTTTACCAATAAAATTACCTCTATATTTTAGGACACAAAGTGAGGGCATAGTTTAGCGAACTACGAGTGTCTCCCATACTAGACTCGAGAAACTAATATTGATTATAATCTAATAGTCCTATTATTTATTGCCCTATAATCGGGTATTTATTACATCTATAACTAACGCCCTCGGTGGGCATTTCTCGTATCCAACCCTGGGCGGACCATAATTTAATATTTTTTTTTATACTTACTACCCAGCGACAAAATGTTTCATTTGTTTGATATGTTTTTTAGTGTTGTAGGATATTAGGTGCTGATATAAAGTGTTATATATGTGCAAGCTGGAACTTCAATAAAATTTATTGGTTCGGATATAATCAATGAACACAAATTCACAACATTAAGGGAAAAAATATTATATACAGGGTGTATTAGCATAGCGGATATAAAGTACTAATTCATGACTTGAAATGCTTTGTTTGTACCATATACTATTCCAAGCGCCATTCAGTTAATTGTTTTTTTTTTCGGCATCGACTACTGACGCAATTACCGTCAGCAATGACTTAACATTCCACTGGGTTGATGTAAAAGGCGAGACTGCTCTCATTCGTTCAATTTAGCAAGAAATTCATAGCGAAACTCTTTGCAAACTTAAATACTTAGTTTTTTTCTTTGAAAAATGAACTCCATTAAACTCAATTAGAATTTTTAACAGAGGACTAGTGTGAACTATCTGCCTTGGCATTTTATACTAGACCTAACCCTTAAATCAAGAGGTCTGTACGAGGTTGCAATAGGGGCTACAGGGGACCAGAAACGACGACGCCATTAGAGCTTGAATCAAAAAAGATCTCGAAAAGCAAATATTTGTTGGGTTGAAAGTCAGTTGCAACATTGCGAATAAAATTACTCATTGCATATCCGTTAAACAAATGTTAGATAAATTAAATATTCCGTATGGTACTACTAAGGCAGATCTATCAGTTGAAAATCTGCAAAGACAATTTTTTGGCTGCAGGTATTATAGTTGACAGTAAGTCGTAGAGAATTGTATGCAAGTGTAGCAGTATGCCGAGGTCCTAGCCGCAGTAGGTGAAGAAGTGAAAGAGAGCTGGGTGATGACTCTAATTCTAGGCTTTCTACCATCGAGGCTACACCACTTCCGCGCAGCTTAGGACAACGCGCAGAAGATGACAAGAATCTGCATAAGCTAATTGAGCGATTAAGATTGGAGGATGATCGACTTGAGTGAGTCACCAAAAGAGACCTCAACGCGCAACGCACACTTTTCGAAGAGCACAACAAGGCATGGAAGCCAAAGGCGGATCCAACAGAAAACTCAGGCGTGGAATGCTTCAAATGTAATAATAGGGGCCATATCAAGAAACTTTACAAAGGGTAGCCTTGCGCAGAGTACTTGATCTACTGTAAAACTATTTACGCGTGCAACAACTTCAACAAAAAGGGGCACTTTGCTAAGAATTGCCCTAAGGGACACTCAAATCAACCCAACGCTAAAGATATTGTCAAAATTCGCCGCGCCTTCATTACTGCAAGCCGAGCTCGACGAAATTAACCTGAAAGATGACAGCAGTGGGCCAACTCAATATACGATATTAGGAGACAAAGCCGACCAATGTCTTTTACGTGGCCAAACTAACTTTTATAATGATTTTAGTGACACAAACTGTGAACAAAGTCAGCGGACACCAATCGATCGATCTTTGAGACCAGTGACATAAAAGAGAAGGTCGCAATAGCAGAACGAGATGGACTACTACTATTAAATAATAATTCACCAGGAGAAATATGATACCTGTCTGGCCACACTCTCTCTCCGTGATTGGCATGCGAAGCTAGCACACCAGAATATAGAATACATCAAATACATTCTAAAGCAGAACGATTGGGATAAATACGTGGAAGCCGCAAGGTCAGCCATCCACATTTGGGCCGAAGACATTTCATACGCCGTCTTCACACTAAATCAAACAGGTACAAGCTCGCAGCCAGAGTCCTGCACAGCTATGGTTTGTGCGCCAGGTTGACTTAAACAAATTAAGAACGTTTGATGTTCCTGCTACGTTCTCACCCCCCCGGGCCACAAGGGACAAAATGTTAAGGGAGTCAAGAGAGGGAATCTTCGTTGGATACGACATATACTCACGTATATGTTCCAGACCAACGCGATATAGTCAGCCACGTGGATATCCTATTCTACGATAACAATAGAGTCTAGCAACGCCAGGGTGAAAGTCAGAAACGAGGAGCCAGATGAAATACAGAAGAGAGAACCCAAACTGGACCACCGCCATCAGGACAAGGATGATGAAAAGTCAGGCACCGAGTACGACGATACAGCTGAAGACTGTAGAACTAGTTCATGAACAAGTGGAGAAGATCAGAGGTCGGACTCTTCGTGACCGTAATAACCTAAGAATGTCAAGCAGATAAAGTGACTACCTGGTGAATCAGTCGCAGGAAGAACAGAAGAACACCGCCATATTAGTAGAAGTGTTGGGCTTACCAGTACAAGAACCCAAGCTGGCTAGCAGCAATGAATATGTGCTCACATGTATTCTACGTAAAAACAGGATGGCAGATACAAGGCAAAACTGGTCGTTCG
This sequence comes from Ontholestes murinus, assembly GCA_963969525.1. Lineage (NCBI taxonomy): Eukaryota > Metazoa > Arthropoda > Insecta > Coleoptera > Staphylinidae > Ontholestes > Ontholestes murinus. Next base: position 17,197,294 of record OZ018390.1, read on the forward strand.
AGGATTCGAGCAGAAGGAAGGAGTTCACTACTCGGGAACCTTTAGCCCAATAGCCAGATACAACTCGATTCGACTAATTCTAAGTATTGCCGCAACTCAAAATTTAAAATTAGCTAACTTCGATGTACACACCGCCATGCTGTACGGAAGCTTGAAGGAAGAAATCTATATGGTTCAGCGGGAGAACTTTAACGACGGAAGCGGACGAGTGTGCAGACTGAAAAAGAGTCTCTACGGCCTAAAGCAAGCTCCCAAAAACTGTAATGAGAAAAAATCAAAATACCTGGAATCTCGTAAGTACCAATGATGGCCCATGCATCTATTACAATCAGGACAAGACAATCCTGATGGGCTAATAGCAGCGAAGGACAACAACGATATACGAAGGATACTTACTAGACTGAATGAAAAGTTTCACTATTAACTTACGGTTTGAAATGTTACGTTAATGTATTGAACCCAATGGTCACTGTGGGAACCCGAGTTTCCGAGCACCCGAGCGCACGCCAATAGTATGGACCGCCAACAGAGGGCGACAGAATAGTAGCGGCGGCGGTGGCGCGCACGAGTATGATCCACCGCCAACAGAGGGCGCCCCAATGATCAAAACCGATGGAATGGTAATAATAATATGCAGGTGATCCTAACCGGTAACCTAAGGCGGCAGGCTCACCATAGCTTGCCCGACCGATGTGTTCACCATAGTTCTGCGACCACCAAGACGAACCTCCGATGACTGAGGGAGCCCCTCTGACTGCGGAGGACCAGCGCCGACAGAAGAAGACAATAAAGAACGCTCGGCGGCGTGCCGCTACTTCGCGATACCGCCAGCGTTATCACCACTGCCCTCGACTCGCGAGAAGGAACGCCACCGATCCACGACGTCACGTAGTGCGCCGGAACTACAGGCACCCACACACAGAACCAACCTTGCTTGTGCATATGTAAATAGTAAATAATTCGACTTTAAAACCCCTTTTGTTTTTGATCCACAATGGCACGCTCCACAGGCATAAATACCTGTTATACAAAACAAAATTATTATTATGTTCAATTTATGAAAAGTTTGAGATAAGACATTTCCGAAAAACCTGTCGTACTTAGGAATGCAAATTGTTCATAAACTACATGAACAGATTCAACAGTCGACCTATGAACAGCCACTGAAAAATGGTAAGGCGTATTTTTCAGTACCTGAAAGGAACGTCTGGAATAGGAATCTTCTTTAATCAAAGTAATGTCGTGTCCACATATACTGACTCGGATTATAGAGGAGACTGGTGGCCACCTCAACAGCAGAGGCTGAGTATCGAGCAGCCGTGTCGGTCATCGACGACGTCTGCTGGGTTTGTCTCATCGGGAAGCAGCTGCAACTCGGCAATCTGGATCAACCAACTTATCAGTCAGCCATAAGTAGATAAGGTTAGCGGGTACGGGGACAGAAAGTGATCCCAAGGTCACCGGAAGTAAATAAGATAAGAACTTCCTGTAGCGGATGTTGCGGTTTCCGGTTGATAAGATAAAGTCTTTCTGAATGCAGTAGCAATTCTCTTTACGCCATCTTCGTCGGGTTGGGCAATCGCGATTAGATATTTTTGAGATCTCAGATGCCCCGTAAGTCTGACAGCTCCTTTGCCATGCTGAGATTGGCAACAACCCAACCTTGCCTTGACTGCTGTTATCCATGAAATGTTATGTGTTGAATGTTTTAAATTGAAAACTGCCGATATGTGTGTCAGTGCAATTGTTGTCCCCTTGGACGACAGCAGTATACAATCTCGTTGCCTTTAATACCAACATGTGTATCATAAAGATGTAGATGGTACAGAGAGTGTAGAATTCTCTGTATTAATGGATCATTATTCTGGCTATTTACTAAACTTTGTAGGAGCGAAAGTGAATCAAATGCCAGGAACTTTTTTCTGCGTGAGTAGCAGTATTTTAGCACTTGCCGGATTGCATAGAATTCGGTAGTGTACATGAAAAATGATAAAGGCTCAAGTGTTCAAGAATGGGGAATATTATTAACTACAATGGCTGATATCACTTTTAAATCTATCCATGTATACGATATGCAACTAGAGTGCGTCTAAAGATTTATAATTCCTGTTAGATTTACTAGCAATATCCTTATTGGCGTTTCTACTTTGTCAAATTGCCGCAAAAAATTAAGCATTTTGGAACCATCCATGGTGAGATCTCCGACTTGACGCATGTTAAGTAAATGGAAATCTAAAATTTTGCTACGTACAGGAGTTTTATATCGCAAAACAAATTAAAGACATCTGTACTTTAAGAGTAGCTACCCTGCATCACAGTAGACTATTAACTTGTGTTATTCTAAAAGAGAGTCCGAAGTGGTTCAGGTAAAACTTCCTTCACTGATATAGCCAAACTATGGCTTAATGTATAGAATCTAGGACTTGTAACCACGAATTAGGAGCAGCGGAATATACTCTGCACTTAGCTGCAGCAAAACCTTTCTGGTCGGCCAAAAATTAGTGTTAGCAAGGCACCTAATTAAGTTAAGCACCTCCTTACACCTTATTCTAAGGTTATTAATATGGGGCCGGAATGACCTGAATCCTGTCGAATAATAGTCCTATAAATTGATAAGTATCGACACATTGAATAAAGAACGATATATGGTTAACCTAGGCTCTCTATGTGGTCTTCTCAGGCGTATGAGCAGAGAGAGGAGAGTGAATCTCATATACGTACTCAAAAACTACGCTGCGATGAAAATGATTAGATAAATAAAGATGGCCTCTCAATCCTCACCGATGCAATATCCTAAGAATGCTATAACGAAATATCGTATCAAAAGCCTAGATTAAAAATACAGCTATTGCAGGTTTTCTCTTTAGAAATTATCCTTTACAGGATTTCTCTAAACGGATTAGATGGTTAATAGAGGAATGATGTTTCAAAAATCCGGACTGATGAGGTACGATTGATTTTCGTGTCTCGAGAATCTATACCAGTTGTTTATGGACCATTTTCTCGAAGACTTTACTCAAGCAGCATGTTAATAAATCTGTGCAATAACTATAAGCAAGATTCGGAACTGTTTTTGATATAAAAAGAGGCATGATAATAGCTTTTAATATTTCCTTTTTCATATGGTGTTAAACAACGCTAAGATATTGCATGAAAATGGTAAATGCTGTGATATTATATAAAAAACAATTATCTTGACAAGGGGAGGAGTCATTAGTACTACTTCAAGTTCATCGATTTTGAATTTGTAATTGTAATTATGATCCGAATTTGGGGTGAAGTGTAGTGGGACTTCTAGCCCGCCTTTCCTCAGCATGCATTTATATGAATAGTTGAAGAACTACTTGTGCTAGAGAAATGCCGTTCTAGTACATCTGTTACCTCAGAAGGTTCAAAAACTGCCACTACTCATCTATAAAATACACTTTTCTTCAGACTTCTGGGATTGACGAATCACAAGACATTGAATTTACGTTGCTCTTCTAGATTTCGTTCTTAGTCTGCAAGATTTTGAGGCTTTAAACTTCTGTTTTAACGATGATTTTCTTGAGTAGGATATTTTTTAATAAAAGTTAAAAGCTAGTTTCCTCTCTGCGATAACTCGACTAACCTCTATGTTCCACCATGGAACAGAGGGTTTTCTAGTCGAGCCAGAAGTACATGTTATATACTTTTCTGCTGCTTGAGTAATGCTGAGATTGACCCTTAAAATAGCGGAATCAATATTTGTGTGTTGTACAACCTTGGAATATTTGTTGATATCAAAACCGAGCGACATAGTTAACTGGAAAAAACCAACACCCCATAACCATACACACTCAAGAAAGATTATATTAACCAGTTAGCTGTGTCGCTCCGTTTTGATAGTGTGAATTTCTGTGTGTCACGAAAAATAATCGTTGACGGCCCTGCTCGTCAAACTCAGTTAACTAGATAAAGGTAATTATAAGCCTGCTACTAAAGACGCGTGGCTAAGATATTGTTAAATCTATTGCTGAGTAATTCCCATTTCCGGAGTGCGCTTGCTGTCCGATATTGAGGAGTACTACTTTCAGTATATCTAATACCTGTCCTGTGCATCAACCTTTTGTGACAGCTTACGACATACACCATAATAAGTTGTAGACATTTAAAGGTCCCAGCAATATGTATATACCCACATATATGGCTTCGATAACTGTTGCATTAGTTGAATAATTTGCTGGATACCATCTGGGAGATGCATGTTGAATACAGTAATAGCTATCACCGATATTATTAAAAAAGCCACGTCTTTTAAGATCCGTCCTTAATACAATTTCTTGGTAAATAGTCCTTTCTCTGAGAAATATACTCACTCCTCCTCTCCCACCTTGACGAGGTCTAATACATTTTCTGAGAATTCTATTATTTGTAAGGAAGAAGGTTTGTGAGTTTCTTGCAGACAAATGCATAAAAGGAGATGATATTCATTTCTTTGCAGTTTTAGTGTACCATTTCTTCCAGCTCTTTAAAATTGACACAAGAATTTAGACAAAACACGACATAAGATCAAATAAAATGATTAAACAAAAACAAGTTTACAATGACTTGATAAACAGAATTAAATGATATTTTCTGTTTTTAAAGCCTAGAGCTTAGATCCTTTTTCCTTTTGGTTTTTGTCTGTTGGTTTAAATATTACTTTTGCTCATCTAAGGGCACTTGTTCTTGTTAAATATAAATTTAATTTAAAAGGTGATTGCTCAACTGTAGCAACACTTGCTTCCTTTAATTTTATTGCCTAATATTTCTCCTATTGAATTTTTGACTGCTTGGCCAGTAATTTGCACTATGGTCGGTGTGAGTTGAGAATTGAAGATTTCAATACTAGTTCCTATGTTGTTGCTACTGGGGGTTTAGAATGTGATAAGCTTCTTTTGCTTTGAAATAGGATATTTCTGTTATCCTTAACTACTGTATGCATCAAGGATGGACAATCCCTATACCTGGCTGAGTGGTTTCCAGCTCAGTTTAAAAATTTATTATTCACCGTTAAATATCCTGTTAAGCAGCAATAACTCACCTGACAAAGTCCATATTTTCCAAACCATGATCCCTCCCATAGCTTCCGTTAAGTACTTGGGCATAACCATAGCTCAAAAAATCTATTTTAAAAAACATACAGCCATAATGAAAGGTAAAATTACTTCTAGAGCAAAATGCTTTAGAAGTTAAACGTATAAAAACAGTGGTATAAACACAAAAACAGCTGTTAAAATATACAAAATGATCTGCCGTCTACTTCTTGACTATGGTTTTGCCCTCTATACCAATCCCAACAATCCAACATCCCGTAATATTGAAGTTAGCGAGCGAGCATCCCTCCGTACTCTAACCAAACTCCGACATCCTCTTAATCCTTTACACAATCCATCTAATCAGCTCCTCTATGATTTAAAAATCCCAATTCAGCCATATTCGATTTCATTTTATCATTTCATCATTTTACGCATTAACGACTGACGCGATATGACCGGACAAAACAAAGCAGAAAGACTTCTGGTCGATAGCCTTTTGACAAATTAATTCATTAACACCTCATTCGTAATTCATCATTCCAATATAAATATGTACAAAATTTGTCAATAAATATATGTTACTTACTATACTGTTAATATTAGAAATCAAAAATTGGTATGAGATATACAAACATTTTAAGTTATACATTAATAATTACAAAAATTTAGGTCACAGGGTTTGCTAGCGGAGTTAACCATGAGCTCTTCCACTCAAACCCATACGTCTGCCTCAGATAAATTCTCTTTCAGCAAAGTATTTGTGCCATGCAGGTAATATTTTGGCCATAGCTGGCATATTTATGTCCACTTTACATTTATCTATTTTAATTTATGTAGATAGACTATCACATCTCGATGAGGTGTATCCAATCTTTTGGCAGAGGAATCAGAGTAATACGGTTATGTAGTATAGTCTGACCTCAATTGTGTAAATTGCAAGGTTTTCACACAGTAGAGTTGTAAGTTAATAAAATCGAGTGGGTGTTAACTAATTGTCCCTCGCGTTTTGCTGTAATTCGTCTTATTTCGATAACTTTTACGGATTTTAAGTTGTCCAAGATTTCTTCGTCTCTGCATGCTACAAAGTACCGACAATAAATAGCTCCTTTAGAATAATTAAAAATTTATGCACGTTTACCTATAAATCTAAAAATTTATTTAATCTTCCAATTATCATGAGTCTCTCTATTGTTTTATAATCGAACCTACTTTTCCAATAACTTGCTCTATATATTTTAGTATGTCTTATCAAAATTCGCCTTATCACACTCTTTGATTATAAAGAAGCAAGGCAAAGCAAAACTTGTCTCCTTAAATTGGTTGGAAACATTGTGTGTTCCCAGATTTCAATTTTTAAAGAGGTTACCTCCTCGGTCCCATTTTTAATAACTGTCCCTTTTGGTTCCCACGAGATGGGCAGAACTAAAAGTCACCTACAGTAATGCTCCAATACCGCAGAAAGAATCGATTTAACCGGAGGTCACCAAGTATCTGGAGGACACTGTACGAGACCAACTCACGTGTTGCCATCTATCCCTCGGTCAAAATTTGTAAGAACAAAATCAGTCGATCACTGTTTTCGTCATATTAAGCAATTACTAAACTTCAGAATATCTAAAAAATAAAAGCTTTTCTGGATCGTATCCCATTTTATAATACATCAAAACTAATATTAGGTGGAGAGTAACACTTGTTGTGTTCCATAATGTTTTTATTCTCAGTTGCCTGACACGTGTTTCGGTCTTCGCAGACCATTATCAAACTTAAAACAGTTTTAACTTTGATAATGGACTGCGAAGACCGAAACACGTGTCAGGCAACTGAGAATAAAAACATTATGGAACACAACCAGTGTTACTCTCCACCTAATATTAATATCTGTTTCTATCAAGAGTATAGCGCAACAAACATTAACTTTATCATCAAAATTGAGTTTGTTTATTATTTATAATATTTAATTTTCGATTGTGAGCTTCATAAAAATTATAAACCTAATAATAAGATAGTAGTATTGATAATAATTATTTATTCTCATACATGTTATGCATTTAACTTAATAGAAAGGTTGTAAGTGCATAAACCCAATAGAACGAAGACAATAAAGTAGTCCATTCCTAAAACAAATGATCAGCTAGAAAGTGAATTATTCGCGCAATTAATATTCCCTCTCAAAACCGTAAAAAACAACATATAACAACATAACGACCTCCCTGTCCCATTCAATCCCTGAAATATAAGTTCGCCAGCTAAGTAACTAAAATTTTCAATTCAGTCCGCATATTGAACGTAACCGCCGCCACCGAAAGTAATTGTGTAATTTATCTCTACGAAATTACATACATTTTGCGAACAATGTGCACTTTATTTATATTACTTTCATATACTACATCGTAATTATACGTATTTACAATTCATCTTGAATTTCAGTTTACGTCATCATTGGACATCATTACGAACACTTGGAACTGATGGTTGCCATGGAGGAGAGAAAGCTCTTCGATAAAGGTAAATAAATGTCCCGAATTGTATAGTTAAGTGTGCTTCATCTCCCAGCCATCTCAGCGATTCCGGATTACTTCTGCTTTAAACTTTTTATGGATATATAAGAATTTAATGATCCCTGCGATTTTCCTTCTGGGTGAGCATTTAGTAAATCCTATAGGAATTCCACATCTTAAAAAATCGATTCAACCTCCTAAAATACGAAATAATATTAATTTCAACACAAAATTTAACACAAATCTACGAAAGTAAAGTATAGTTCTGTTTAATTTCAACTTGTCTTTTATAAAATACATTATAACAATTTATTAACATGAGATTTATATTTATTAAATTTACATCTTATGTTGTATAATAATTTCATATGGATTTAGGGGCCATCCGATTTTATTTTATGGGATTTGCTACAATTCTAGATTCGTGTCGTGAAGTTGAATATCGGATTCAGTGTGAGCCGATGAAATGCGATTAGCTAAGCTGTCTGTCGGGTAACATTTCCATCGACCTTTTCTAGATAGAATATTTGATTCAGCATCTATTCCACGAATTATTCCTTTTTTCCGGATTTCTGGAGTATAAATATTAAGAATCAGCCGCTGGTAATAAATCTTATGAATAAATGGCCAACTTTTGCATCACACTTATTTACTATTATGGTGATGTCCTTGAATAGAAAATTGAAATTTACTGAAATGATTTGCAAAGACTTTTTTTAAACTATTATATTGGATGTTTTCGAGAGAGTTACTCTTTTTAGTTATTTTTTAAGAATTTTCCTATTAATTCTTGATCCATGTACAGGATTTTCTAATAATTTTCTAAATTTCTTAAATTTCTACAATTTTTCATTGCTGTTATTACAAAATTTTCCAATTTGTTTTACTTTATCTTTTAGAAATTTTTTATCAATTTTTCATCAATAGGATTCTGCAGTTATTTACTTAATTCCAGAGGTCTAAAATTTTACATCTTATCTTTTCTTGAAGATTTTCTTTTGAATTTTAAACACACGTCATCTATTTTTTAAGAATTGTCCATTCTTCTTTATTGTTCTTTTGCGAAAGACTAATTTTTTGACCAATCACTCTTTCAACTTCTGATTTCTATAGTTTTTAAGCACTTTCCACATTATTGCTACATCCCAGAAGTTTTCTTATAGGTAGTTGATTAAAAATTTTGCACAATCATTGTTTATTTAAGTATATCAGAATTTTCCAAGAAGCATTTCATATCTCAATTTTCCATACTATCCATTAAAAATTCGAACGTTCTCTACTAATTTATCACATTTCATTTATTTATTTATTTATTCTTTATTAATGGTAGGCCATTTACAAGGAGACAAGTCAAGTCAAGTACATAGAACATAAATTACAAATTAAGCACGACAATTAATTTATTTAATTTCCATTCCTTAAATTAAAAATTCTTGCATTTTCACAAATTATCCACATGGGTTTATATCAAAAGAATATTCCAAATATTCCTGTCTTATTGTATCCTAATTTTCTAAAGTTCTAATAGATAACTTCTTCAAAAATTCTTTACGTTGACTAGATAATATCTTTGAAATTCTGTAATTTCATCATTTCTTTTTTATGATTTGTTTACAATTTCTTACATTTACAAATATATTTCTCGAGTTTCGTGAAGATTATTATAGTAAAATTGTATTGAAAACACTAACATTTTTTTCACAAATTAATTTTTAATTACTAGATGTACATTTCGAGTTCAGTGTTAGTTAAATAGTAATTTTCTTACACTTACATTTCTTATATGAACTTTACATAAATTTTTATTTCAAAAATAGTATTACATTTATACATTTTTCAACCCTAACCTTTTTTGGTTTCAAATGGTTTCTTCCAATTTCTGAAATATTACAGCATTTTTCTATTATTCAAAAATTTTACACATTGTATTGCTTTGTCTTTTACAAATGTTGCATAAATTCTTGATTCATTTTTATAGAACTTTCAAGTAATTATGTAAATTGTGAGAGTTTTATTTCTTTAATTTTTAAAATTACAATTCCAACTATTATTTTTGCTTTATCTCTATCAACAATTTCTAGCTTTTAGCTTTCTACAATTTCTTTTTCGATTTCAAACAATTTTCTGAATAATTGTTATCAATATCATACAATCTTCTAGATTGCAATAATTTTGATCATGCGATCCTAAACTTCCCAGAAATGTATCTACACCTTTTTATTGCTTTATCGGAATTTTACTTCAGTTTTTGTATTTTTCTACTGTAATTATCTAGCAATTTCTGATACAGCTTCTGAAAATTTAGTAGCATTTTAAATCAGATTTCTGTTTATATTCGTATCATAGTATTTGGACAAAGTGGTGTAACATTATCATCGCGTACAGGATAATCAGTTTTCTTATTAAGTTTAATAAATAAATACTGTCTCAGTATTTTCGAAATATTTTTTTATAACCCAATTTGTTAGACTAACTTTTTTACATTTTTCCTTTCAACGTAAAATTTCTTCTTTCAAAAATTCTATAATTTATTAAAAATTTTGCACACATATTGCTTTATCTTTAAGAACTTTCCATTACTTCCTGACCCAAAAAGAGAACAACATCTTTATTCGGACAAAAAAATACATTTAACATTTAGAACAAATACATTTTTGAAAATAAGGGTTTGTCCGTCCGTTTGGGCTATCGACCTTCGGTCTTTCTGTCCTGTCTTAAATCTACTTTATGTAAAAGAAAACTAAGAAAAAATTGCAGTCTAGCTTATATTATGCGAGCTAATAAACTGATGAAGGATGTTTATGTTTAGGGCGGATATTAGGGTTTCGGAGAGCGCAGATTTTATTGAGGAGGTTTATATTGAAGGGATTTTTGGCAAATTGTACACTAAGGCTATTTAGTTGTTGAGATATTGGGGTGACTTGGTTGGTTTCGTAAAGGAAAACATTAGAAGAATTGTGTAGGGAATTAATGGGATGTCTTAATTTGTGAATGGTACTTAACGCTGATCTTTCGGTGACGTTGAAGTGCTGAAGTGTGGAAAGATGGATTTGGTTAAATAGAAACGCAATGTAATCAATCAACAACAATCGATGTATATATTTTAACGGCTATTTTGGTGGATATGCCCTAATTTTTATAAATTAATGCCCAAAAATGTCGAGCTCTCGTTTTGACTTTGACTTTTATTGATTGTGTGTGGGCTGTAAGGGAAAGTTTGGAATCGAAAATGATGCCTAGGTATCTGCAGGTGTTGGAGGAGTGGATGATGGTGTTGTTAATGTTGATAGAAGGGAAATGTGGAGTAATTTTGTGATGGGGAATAAATAACTTGGATTTGGAAGTATTTACTTTCATGCGCCATTTGAAACAGTAGAATTAAATAGAATCAAATGATTATTGGAAGGAAAATTTGGCAGCTTGGAGAGTCGGGGCGTGGGTTTCCAGTACAGTGTCATCAGCAAAGAGAATGACATATCTTATCGGATAGAAGTATGATGGATTGGGGTTCTGATCCATTTTATAGGATTCTGCTGTAATTTTTTAAATTGCAGGAGTAGTGAAGTTTTGCTATATTTTTCCTCCCTTCCTTTTTTGTAGATATTTTACCTTTAGGTACTACATTTAATTTTATCTTGTGGAAATTTTACAATCAATTCTCTTCCAGTTTTTTTAAATAATCCACTTTTTCCGATTTTAGAAATGTACTAAATAAGTATTACCAATACCAAACAAACTTCTACTCCAAATTAAGATAATTTTATTTAAGGGTTTCTGAATTTTACACAAACTGTTTCAGTTGTTAAGAATGAATAGACAATTCTTCTTAGTTTATATAAATGTTTATATTGTTTAATACTAATTTTCAGCTAGTTAAATTTCCTATATCTGATTTCTAGACAAATTTTTAAACAGTTTCCTGCTGTGTCGCAGCATTTTTGTATTTATATTTTTCAAAATATTTTTCACACTTCTTGTTTTAGTAGATCGGATTTTATAGATTGTTCCCATGAAGAATTTCGTACCTGATTGACTTTTTTTCAAAAAATGTTATTTTCTTACAATTTACTTTCTACATTTGGATTGTTTCCTCAATATTCTTTTTCAGAAACTATCCACACTTTCCTTCGCCAGAATTTTCCAGATATATCTTTTTTAATTTTTTCCAAATTTCATACAAATTCTGTTCTAATTGACAATTTTCTGCAATTTTTCAGCTATTTTTTCCATTTATCAAGAATTCTTAGTTCAAACCTTTCGATTAATTCTTGGCTTATTGACGATTGAGGCATCTACTTTGTTATACATATTTAATCACAAATTAAAACATAATTTTCACTTTTGTTTTGTATAACAGGTATACGAAACAAAGTGAAAATTGTGTTGAATTTTTAATTCTTGACTTATTTTATCGGATTTAAATAAATTGCTGATTCAGTTTCTGAAACTTTTGCAGAATTTTTTTATTCTTCGGAGCTTTTCCACAGTTTCTGGCTTTATTTATTAGTAATGAAAATTAATAATTAGACAAATTTTAATATTTATTTTAATAATAAATTTGTGTAGTGTTATGGACGGGAATTTACGATTAGGGATAATGTTTTTATTTCTGGGAATGCATAGTGCAATTAGGAATTGGAAGTAGTTAAGATTTTGGGAGATTTTTTTGGCAAGAGAGGATAGTCTTTTTTGAATTGAAATTACCTTTGTAGAATAGTACAGCAATGAATTTGATGGGTTATAGAGAGGATTTTTGTTAGCATCCTAAGGGCTGTTGTTGTAGAAGAGGATAGTTTAATGGTCAAGTAAGTGATGGCAGGTCATTTTATAGATGTGAGTGCTTGTTTGTAGGTTTATACCTTGCTTTTTGTAGATTAGTCCTCTGAAATGTGCAGTCATTTTCTTGACTTTAAAGGAATTGGTAAGGTTGAAAAATGATCTGAAGTGAGCGGTTATGTAGAAAACTGTCCAGGAGATATAATAGATGGATTGGAAGTTGAAGGCAACATCGACATGGCGGTTTTCCAAGCGGCATCGAAACTCTTCGACACGACGTGCAGCATCTACAACGACTACCAAGTTCTTTAAAAATATTTATTACGATCTAAATGTACTAATAATCCAATTACTGTAAATCTATAGCTTTAGCCAAAAAGTCATTAGTTAATAAAACACAGAAAAACTAATATGCCCCGCAGTGCACAAATTAAGAAGGAAATCCATCAATAAAGCACTATGTCCGTACTCTAACCAAGGGAACCAGGTTGGCAAATCGTTGGGAGGCCAATACCATAAATGCTCAGCACACAGCAAACCGTCACATGCAAAGACGCATTACCAACTCAACTTGTTTAATAGTAAGAGGTCACCGACACCTCGGATTCGTCAAGACTGGATAGACTCAACAAGTGATGGTGTATTGTGAACTCTAGAGACCCTAAGTACTATAGGTCAGGTTAGGCAAAGATAGTTATGTAATCTTTGGGACACCGATTTACTGAAGAGAGAGTAATGTCGCGAACCTGGGATATTTGACACAGGAAGTCGCTTCCTGTTCGCGAGTATGTATACCCGTGCTCAGCGGAATTCAAGGACTTCCCCGATAATTGTAAATGAGTAATTTTTATGCTGATTAGGGAAATCGAAAAGATCCATGGGACCGCCAAGGTGGGGCAGTCGAGATTTTGCTTGTGATCCAAAATGTTGTCCCAACATCTAGGTTAAGTGTATTAACATATATTTTAGTTGAAAACGTTTGATTTCTTCTCGTATTCACCATTTAAAGTAAGTAATCTTCCATTTCTTAGTAATATTACTTAGTAACGTCACCTTTTCCTTTGATCTCGAAGTCGCGTGACAATATTAACTTCTATTTCACATTTTCTGCTTAAGTATCTTCCTCTTTTCAAACTGGGTCATAACTCCTAACTACAGCTAATTAAGCACATGAGCCAGTGAGTCTACAAATTTAGTTTTTGAAGCTAGTATCCACACCTAATAAGTTGCTCTAACTTTTATTTCATCTACAAATATTTAGTCAACAAATTTTTTCAAAGTGTTCTCATTTCGACAAGAATATTTAGGTCTTTTTATGTATGTCCTGATGGAGAAACTTTACATTTCATATAAGATTTGGCCAAAATCTAGTGATAAGTACTTTATTTAATTTAGAAAATATCGTGCATTGCCAAGCTCAAGTTTTTGATGTTTTGGACAGCAATTACTTTCCAAGATTTCAAGAATTTTCTTTGAGGATTCTTAAATTTTCTAAAACCTTATTTTTCGTTTTAACAGAAAGTTTTTAGAATTTCTTAAATGACTGTTACTACGTTGTCGCCAGTATTAAAAGAAATTTTCTTCCAAACTACTATAAGCTTCTTCAAAGGTCCTTATATCTTTTAGAGACTATTCTTCTATTTATTCAGATTTTTTTCTACATTTCTTCTTAGTAACATATATTTATTGACAAATTTTGTACATATTTACATTAGAATGATGAATAATGAATGAGGTGTTAATGTATTAATTTGTTAAAAGGCTATCGACCAGAGGTCTTTCTGCCTTGTTTTGTCCAGTCATATGGCGTTAGTCGTTAATGCGTAAAATGTCTTCTTATTAATTCCGATTAATTGGTTTTCCAGACATTCTGTTATTTCATCCATTTCTTTTAAATTATTTTGACAAAAAGAAAAAAATTCATTAAACATTTCTAGAATTTTGTAGCAATGTATTTTCAAGGTTTTTTACAATATTTTAGCAGTTTTCTTATTATACTGATTTGTTCTATTGTAAATTTGTAGCATTTTCTGACCTAAATTTTCTTTGAAAGTTCTACTATTTTTGATTTTTTAGCCCAGAATTTTAAAATTATTGAGCAATTTCTATTCCACATTTTGAGAATTTTATTTAAGGTTTCCAAAAAGATCTTTTCCTGGTTTACTATGATAGAATTTAAAGAAATATTCTTGTTATATTTTCTAGTAATTTTCTTTTAAGACATTCTAAAAAATATTTCTATTTCCAACATTCTTACTTTCTCTTATAGAAATTTTCCATCAATTACCTATCGAATTTTAAACCAATTTTGAGAGTTCTAGAATTTTCCAAAATTTTTTCGTCCAGTTCCATAAAACTTTCAAAATACTATGCCTCAAGACGTTTAGAATTTACACCGTTTTTTCTATACCAGAATATTCAATTTCATTCCAGCTTTTTTTAGAATTTCCAAGTTTACTAGAAATTTTCTGATATCCAAAGAAATTTTCTTCGAAGTTGTGATAATTTTCTTCAAGGGTCTTGAAATTTTCTAGAACATTTTCTTTTATTTTTCAAGAATTGTCCTTAATTCATGCTTCACTATCAAAATTTTTCATTTTTTTAAAATATTTAAGCTAATTTTCTCTTTTATTTCATTCAAAATTACTAGAAATTTGTAGCAACTAACAAGTAACTCCCACTTGTCAAACAAGGCCTCAACAACTAACTAAGTCAATCTAATCAAACTCATAAGCCAGGGCGCCTGCTACATTATCTGAACTAATATCATTACCTGATATGTTCCTTTATCTTTTAGTTCATCTGAAAACTTATTAAGGTATCCTATTTATTTTCTGATGAAGAATTCTCATATTTTTAATAAGGTTTGACCAAAATGAAGTGATTTACATCCAAATAATAGAATAATTCTGTTTTTTATATGCAAACATCTTTATTGTCAAATATGTGGCAAGAAATTATGTACATACATATTTACTAGAGAATTTAAAAAATATAAACGATTAATTAGGCATTAAGTTCTTGTTATTTGAGAGATCATGGTTGCTAACTGTCTTTGAGAAGTTCTTGTCTTAAATTAGTCAGTAATTGAAGAGTTCCGGAGATTATGAAATGATGAAATAAATTCGTGTATTGTTTGAATTGGGATTACGTTTGTAGAACAGTACAGCAATGAATTTAATGGGTTATAGAGAGGATTTTTGTTAGGAACTATATCGAATGATAAATAAAACTTACTTTGAGTTTGATTTATCATTTGATAAAGTTCCTGATTCAAGATGTATCACAAAGCTATGACTTCAAGCATCCAACACAGGATTTTTGTTAGCACCCTAAGGGCTGATCTTTCTGCGACTTGAAAGTTACGTAATGTTACTGGGTGAGAGTTGTAGAAGAGGATAGTTGAATAGTCAAGTAAAGGACGGCAGATCATTTTATCGATGTGAGTGATTGTTTGTAGGTTTATACCTTGCTTTTTGTGGGTTAGACCTTTAAAATGTGCAGCCCTTTTCTTGACTTTTGCCTTAAGGGAAGTGGAGTGGTTTTAAAGGTTAGTTTAGTATCGAATATTATTTCTAGGTATTTGCAGGTAATGGAAGAATATATATTTTGGTCATTTATGAATATTGATAGAAGCGGTTCTGTAAGCCTGTGAAAAGGAAGAGGGTGTTTAGATTTGTTAGAGTTGATGGAAACACACCATTTTGTAGAACAGTTTTATATAGTGTATATCATGCCCTGTAGGGTTTTTAAGGGCTTTAGAGAAAGTGGGTAATCTCAGTATCTTCGGCGTAAAAGAGCAGATAGGCGGATTTATTGTATTTTGGATTTGGATAGTAGATGTCGTGCACCAAGAGATTGTATAGGATAGGAAAAAGGGGAAAGCTTTGAGGTAGACCTTGCTCGGGAGAAAATGAAAATGAATTGGAGAGGGATCTGAAGTGATTGATCGTAAGAGAGCAGTTGTATAGAAAACTGTCCATATAATAGATGGTGTTTATGTTGGAGGTTACTGTATTTTAACAGAACACCTCGGTACCAAACGGATTCAAAGACTTTTTTGACATCAAGGAAGACGATCTTGGATTTATTTCCTTCGAGGACTGCTGTTGTTAGCAGTTATAAGAGATAATGACTAGTGAAAAGGAGATGCACAACCTTTCCACTAGTCATTATCTCTGGGTGTGTTATCTGTGTTCTAGGAAGCCAAAGCGATATTGTTATTACTTTGCGTTTGAGGAGAGCTTCAAACATTTTCCAACTACGGGAAATCAGGACTATTAAACGGTAACTGCTAGGAAGTAGAGGATCGTTATTAGGTTTGGGGATACAGGTAATTATTCCATGTTTTCCAATCGAGTGGTATTTTTTGCGTATAATATATGTGATTAAACATTTTAATGATGTAGAAGTGAATGTGTAAGGGGAGAAACTCCAGGATGAATCTGGTAATACCACAACTTGGAGCTGTATTTTTGCTATTGTTTAAAATTTGGTCATAGTCATTTATTTCGTCGTTTGAGATTATTAGAATTTGGGAGTTCTTAAAATCGTCATACTATTTGTCAATTTGGTTTGGTATTTTATACGATTGATGAAAATGTTTTGCAAAAATCTCTATGTGATTTTTAATTCTTCCGTTGTCGTTTGATTCGACACTGGGTCTTTGATTTTCTTAAAGAAATCAGTTTTGCAACATTTGCTTAGTTTTTTATTTCTTTTATTTTTGTAGTGCAACTCATTAATGGTTTCACATGATTTAATCCACAAATCACTTTTATATTGAATTATTAACTTTGACTGTCCTTAGTCATTTTACTAATAATTATTTAGAGTTTGTCAGAATTTAGCAAGAAACAAAGATGAAATATTTTGAGATTAGCTTTCAAAAGTAAGTTTCTCATAGAATAAAATATTAGTACGCTCTAATTCTGAACACTGCTCCTTCCATATGTGAGTGAAATTTTTGCTGATATTAATGGATTTTGCAATGTTTTATAAGCATTAAAATCAACTCGCCGAAACAATTAATAAGTTATAACATGAATTTGTTTCTTATTTTATTATCTAATTTATCAGTCAGCTTTCATGTAATGCAACTTACGTAATTTAAAATGTCATGTATTTTTCTATTATTTCTAAATCTTGTAAAGTAATTAAACTAAACTAATACTAATATCATTGGGTAATTTCAGAATTTCAGCATAGTTTGTATTAAATATCTGAATGCATTTCGATGAATGGATACGTTTGCGTTAGTTTCGCCATGATGAATTGCTGGCATTCCGTTGACGCAGATATTAATCCAGTACCTGTCAAAATTCCATTTGGAAATTAATCATTTAAATGCTATGCAGTTATAAATGCGACCGTGACTAATATGTGAATCCTCTTTAGTATTTTTAAACTAGATTAATGGTAAGAACTAATAGTATGGTACATTCACAATAAACCGAAGTTTGTCGTTATAAATATAGTAGCATTTACATGCAAGACTTCATTGTGATACGAAGTTTATCAAATAATTTAATTTTAGAAGGGTTTTGAATGCATAAGTTTAATTTTCATGTAAAATTGTTTTGTATTATTACATAAATTAATGAAAATATGTTAATACATTCAAAACTTTTTGTAATAATTAAACCTTTGAATAGCATTGAAACTATTCTTTTAATAAGGTTATGTTATGAATATAATATATGCATAGAAACTCACTGGAATAACTAATATCAATTAATTTTTAATTACTTTTCTAAGAAGCACGATGTAATAGTTTAGCATATGCTAAACTATTACATCGTGCTTCTTAGAAATACAGTCTATATGATTCGAAATACACATTTCGTTAAAAGTTTGCTACATATGTTTGTTTAAAATAAAACAAATTTTAAAATCACACATTGTCGTTATCTTAATATTTAAAATGGATTTTCAATGCCTAAGTGCCTCAACAATCAATCAAAGTACATTTGTCTATTGTATAAAATTTAATTATTATAACAATCAAAGCATATATTGTTTTAAACTGTTTACTCGTTCAATAATATTCCTCTCTCAGATAAAAATGAACTAAACATATTACAAAATAAGGAAGTAACCGATGCGATAAAAATGTCCCTTCGTCTTTCCATTCACCCCTAATACTGACAGAGCTGCGAAAATAAATAACCTAGGATCGAATCCGGAAGGGTTCTTTGTCCTATCTTAATGAAGTCACCGTTCCTAGTTGATGGTCCTTTTACGAGGTAGTAACGTAAATAAATTAAACGGCGAATCATGACCGAGCTCACGGGGAATCACAAACAAATTACGAATTCTTTTCCGCCCTGGCATTTCCTTCGTAACTTGTTTCGATCGTCGTTCCGGATTGATATATTATGGATTTATTTGGGTGGCGCTGTTTACAGTCTATATGATTTGAATTGGTTTTATTTGTACATCTATTAGGAAACAAATGGCGTGGATATTTGGGACAAGTTCCAATAAAAAAAAATATAAAAATATGTATAACTTTGCTTATTGTATCGGATCTGTAAGTCGGTTGTATTAATAAGATATTTTCATCCCTTAAATGAATTGGCATTTTAATTTATATTATTTTTAATAGATAAATATTTAAGTAGTCAATACTTAAATTATGATATATGTTTTCCAAAAAGAATGCTTGTTTTACGAATTTGTTTTTATCTATAGAAATGAACTCTTGTGTTATGATTTGTATGTAACTGTTACATAAAACTGTGTTTACTGAAAAGTTGCTATAAAATAAATGCAAGTTCAAATTCTGTATTTTGTAAGTTATATTGTAGGCACAATATTTAAATAGAATACTACACTTAATCAAACGAATAGGTATTTATAATGTCCCTCGCCAAAGTTATAAAGCTGGGGTGTTGCTAGGAATTAAGATTACGCGGAAACCAAGAGAAGGGCGAATTTTAAAAATTTTACTTTAATGGAACATTTAATATCCCTGCCTAAATTAATAGCAATTCTAATTTCTGCCATCAATTTTTGGCATTACTCTTAGTTAAAACATAATTGAAACTTATTTTATCACCAATCGCAAAATCAATTTCATATGAATAATTTCGCAGATAATTCAACATTATTTACTTATTCACTGTTATCACTTGGAAAACACCAGACTAGTTAAATGTTAACACAACAGGATCATTCCAGTTTAAAAAAGAAGTAATAGAAGTAACGACAAATGTATTAAAAATTCAAGAATTTTGGCAGAACCGAAATACTGGAAAATTCAAGAAATCTAAAGGGGAGAATGTTAAAAATACTACAAATATGGAGAATTTGCTAAAAAAAAAATTGAAACCGTTCTTGGAAGATTTAAAAATTAGTCAAAATAAGGTTTCTTACCTTGAAAATTCTACAAATCTGAAGGAGTTTTCTCCGATGAATCGTTAAATCAGGAGAATTTGCTAAAAAAAAAGATTATGGTTGATGGTCCAATGATTTCATTTAGAAAACAAGAGGAAATAGAAGAAGAAACATGGATTCACAGCAGAAACCACTATTAGAAGCAATTGAAATAATTGAATTGAAAACAAGAAAAGTATCAAAATATCAAAAAGGAAATACAGGATTTAAAAACAAATAAAAATTACAGAAGAAATATGGGACAGTGAAAAGAGAAAAAAGTTGAGAGAAAGAAGCGACAGATTAGAGGGGGAAAATGAAAAACTGGAAAAAATTGCAACAGAAATTACATAGTGATCACAAGAAGAATTTAA
The DNA here is from genome assembly GCA_963969525.1 of Ontholestes murinus. NCBI lineage: Eukaryota > Metazoa > Arthropoda > Insecta > Coleoptera > Staphylinidae > Ontholestes > Ontholestes murinus. The sequence continues at coordinate 17,217,358 of OZ018390.1, forward strand.
TAACAATAAAAAGAGCCAGAACAAAAAAATAGAATTTACAACGAAATAGAGGTACATAAAGACAGCATATTTGGAAGGAAAAGTGAAAATAAAAAAACGAAATAAAAACGTCTGTGGCAAACAAATGTTAGGACGAATGAAACTATTCCAATTATAAAAAGAGTAAGCAGAAAGAGAAAAGGCAAAGATGAGAAAAAATTCTAGAAAGGGATGGCAAAACAAATATAAAAACGTTCTATTGCGCACTAAAGAGAATGAGGCAACCCAACAAATAAAATAGTGTTTTTTGACTAGACCAGGTAAAATGATGCAGCGGCTGCTTTTCAAACAACACCTGCCGTACAGCACAAAATTAAACAGGAGACGCATTATTCGTACTCCTGGTGGTAAATGAGTTTACCGGTATCTAAAGAAACCAATTCAAAGCACAGAAGACCGCTGTTAAGGGTAAAGGCAAATAAGCTGTCTTGTTATATGAATGTATATTTTATTTTAAAAATTAAGAACAAAAACACGAGATCTGGACAGAGGAAAAAAATGTTGAAAAGGTGGTGAAAATATTTTTTGGTATTACTGACAACGGAAAACAGGAATACAGAAAATTATGAAATAGAAAGCAACGAGGCATAGGTAACAGCAGAGGATCTATGACAATTAATGAGATCATTAAAAATGGAAAGGCCCAAGGAAATGATAGAATAACAACGGCAGAGTTAAAAAATAGACCCTAAATTTTACTAGAAATAATAAAGAAGGTATGTGGGAAGAGAAAATACCATCTGAATGGACAGAAACATTACTGGTGCTGATTCACAAGAGCGGGTAAAAATAAAATTGCAATAACTGTCGATGCATAAATCTACTGAACACGATCATCAAAATCTTGGAACAATTAATTGAGAGATGGATTGAAAAGAAAACAAAGCGGATTTATGAGGGGCAGAAGTATCCAAGATCAGATATTACACTAAAACAAATCACTCAAAAATCTAAATTGTTAAATTCTTTTCTTAACCAATAATCTAGGAAAAGGTTTTGCTTATATAATATACAATAACTTTAACACTAAAAATTAGAAGACATTATTATCAATATTAACAATATTGTAAGGATCACAATATAAACGATCATGTTTTTATTCTTGGTGGGACTTTCAACGCAATGAAAGGTCGCAGATTAAATGGAATAGATCTTCAGAACAGCTGAAGATGATTACTCATACCAATGTCCATATTATTGGTAATCCATACTGGCAAGGCAAACATGTATTAAATAAATTACTAGACGAAATTAACACCACACTGCATATGAGTAGTCAAGAGGCAAATTGTAATTTTATCAACACTAAGGAAATTCTTTTATCACATAGCATCAAGGTCAAGGGAAATTTCTATATTCCAAAGTACTAGAAACGGATCATGTTACGTTCTATTTTATCTGCCGCAGGATTATCTACTTCGGCTATTAGAAACTTCACTGAAAATATAATAAATTGTTTTGAGAAAGGTATCACATGTATCTCTACATTTTTAGATTTGTCGAAGGCATTACGCAATCGAATGCCTTCGAGATTCTCGTTCGGAAGCTCTATTATTATAATATATACCCTGATATCTACAGACTACTCATGTTCTACATATTTGGTAGATCTCAACGTGTGTTTTACAGAAATAACATCTCACGGCCAACATCAATAACATATGGTGTCCCGCAAGGTTCAGTTCTAGGTCTGCTTTTATTTTTAATATATATTAACGATTTACCAACATTCATGACAGACACAGAAATGTGCCTCTATGAGGACGATACCACTATAAGCGAAGCTGGCAAAACAACCGATGAGGCTAAGCGGAAAATTTTGCAATCTGAACTGAGAGCTTTCGATTGGTTTTCAAGTAACGCTCTTCTGATAAACGATGTCAAATCAGCAACCATGACGTCGACATTATCTAAAAATACCCAACAAGATAGACAAGAGGTGCAGTTTCTAGGACTTCACTTGAATAAACAGCTAACATGTAGTTTCCATGGTGATGCCTAAGCAAAGAAACTTATCTCCAATATATTTATATTGCGTAGGTTGGCATACTCCGTATCGATCAATATGTTAATATATGCATATTTATGTTTCGTACAGTTCCTCTTAACATATGGTCTTATACTTTGGGGACACTCGGCGATACTTCATGCGAGCTATCAGGATTTTATACAATTATAGAGACGACTGTCATCCAGCCTTTGAACAAGAAAGATTAATAACTCTGCCACGCAAACGTACATACATATAACACTCACAACGTCGTTGGACGTCTATCCTAGTGAAATCAGGCTAGTAAAATCACAGACAGGTTCCAGATAGTTTTCAATTAAGTTTTTAATGCTTTGCCGCAAAAAAAACCCGAAATCTTCAATTCAACTCTTTTAAAAAACTAATAAAAGACTTCTTTATAGAGCAGAAATACTACTCGTTTGAGGAATATCTGGAATTTGATTTTACTAGTGGAGAACTTATATTTTTTATTTTGAAAATTCACTACAGCTCTGATAAAGAGGTGATTGCAAAATTGAGGTGAAGAATAAAGAAAACAAAAATAAGTTCTAGATAGATGAAGAGAGAAAATTGTGCCGAATGTGAAGGAAGAATAAAGAAACCGTAGAGCAATTGTTAAGAGAATGTAATGAGATCAAAGAGGAGCAAATGCAAATAAGGTATTGAAAAGAGTCAGAAAAGGATTGGAATGGAAAAAACTAGAGTGGTTAGAAATTCAGGAGATCAAAACCAAGAATTAAATAAAATATCTAGGAAGAATGAAGAAGACTATCATTTATTGCACACTACTTCATTATATATGCCAATTGAAGATGAATTACCAATAACAACTATAATATCATACAATGATTAAAAAAATATATATAAGGTGCCAAAATAGTTATATTAATCTAAACAAGACAACATGACTCGAGTTTTGAGTTCTTACGATAATTATCTGTGGCTAAAATAAAACAAATTATTTAATTCCCCGTTCTTCTGTAATTATTTAATATCTCTGAAAATAAAACATGTAAAACCGGAGAAAAAAAAGGTTACAAAGTAACGATGAATGCAAGAACTGATATAAGCATGTGTGAATTATAGTTGTCAATAATCCAGAATGGATAGGAGAAGGTATTTAGCTCAAATCAAATACACTTTGATTTTTAGTTGCTTGCCATCTGATATGCATGATAAACAAAGAATTACTTCCAGTAGTAGCTGATGGAATCTACACGGGATATAATTTTTATTATACAATAACAAAGCTGCATAATATGGATTTGCAGTTCAAAAATTCAGAACAGAAAATTGGCAATGATTTAGGAGTTTTGGACATTGATACAAGTATGTGTGAATTATAGTTGTCAAATCTGGATACTGGAACTAAGGGTCAATTTCTGGTCAGAATTAGTGGAATGGCCAATATTCACATTCTGGTCAAGATCAAAATTTTGAAACCAATAAACATAACAGCCAAACGACAGCAACAGGACAATATCATGGTACTTATTTAAACCTAACAAACCAAATTGGACAAAGTACAACAGGTATAGTTAGCAATTAGGTACAGGATGTCTAGCTGGTAGTCAATAGAGTCAATTTCACAGTTCAAAATGAAATGGTAAAATATTAACCCAAAATATACGGCCAAAATGTCCTCCGACTCATACTGGGTTGTACGCACATCCGGGTTTTAATCAGAATGTTAGGGAAAATAGACAAAACCGCAACTAAAATAATAATGGGCAAAATCAATTTGATTATAATCAAAATAATTATGACCAACAAGTACAACGTTCCACTTACACTTTACACTACACGAATGCTTGGACTGGACAAACCAACAATCCTAACCCTTCTACTGGGACTGTCCACACCAATAACCCAAGAAATGAAACTTCGCAAATTAAACCCAATAATAATGCACCAACACAATTTTCAATCAAAACGTGGAAAGCCGTCACGACATCAAACACTCAACTAACAGACCACCAAATTGGTTATTGAATGAACCACCAAAATTGCCAAGAGTTGCTATAAAATTCCAGAAAATTTGTTAAATTTGGAGAAATAACTGCTGAAAAATTCTAGAATGCTCAATTAAAGTGTATGCCGTTTAGAAGGGAAATTATTGGAGAAATTCCGACCAATAAAACAAGATATGGTGAAAAATGCATGAAAAAGTAGAAAAAGAAAATCTAAGAAACTATTAAAGAGGATTTTGATAAAAACACTTTCTCATTGATAATGTACACTTTGTGTCCAAAAATATTGAAGAAAGGTTGTAAGTGGCGTAAAAAAACTCGCTCGTTCCTCGCTCGTGTTTTTAAATGCCAGTTCGTGCAATAAAGCATCACTTTATCGCCTGTACCATAAATAACTATTATCTACGATTGTACAGAAAGTAGACGCTTTTTGCATCATTTTTCGTTTGTAAAAGTGGCTTTTTAAAGCACTAGTGCTTTTTTACGTTATTATTGCACGGAAATGTCAAATTATTTTTATTGCACAGAACTGTCAAATCTGACAGAAGAATATATTATAGTTCGTGCAATAAAGTATCACTTTGTACACGTGTACCTTAAATAACTATTCGTCCACCGGAAGAGGGAACTTTCAGTTTTTGCTCATTGTGAAGAAAAACAATATTGGGCATTACTTATTGAATGACCCTCGTATATGTTTTATAGCTTTTAATTTTAATTTTCACAAGCGAACAAGAGCTATATTAGCATTTTTAGATCATGTATTTAGTTATTTATTTATGGTTTTAATTAAACCTCGTATAATGTTTAATAGTTTAAGTTTGATAGCTATATATATACATATATTTTTGTTTGTACTTTAAGATACCATAAATGTTAATTTACATGTATACTATATTAATATATTAATTATAAGTGACTTGTGTAAAGATTTATTTCTATTAGCACCAATAAAATATCTATCTATTTATCTAACTACAAAAGGATGTATTTGTGTTAATATACCATGCAAACTAAACAAAGATTATAATTATTATAATTGTCATTGTTAATAGTCGTGATGTGACTAGAGATTAGAATTGTGGTTCGTTTTTATCTGAATATTTTCTTCTTCTGGAGATTTAGAAGTGGGTAAAAATGAAGCTGTCTCAGTAGATATAAAAACTTTATGTCACACTATTACTTAGCAGTTATTTGGCTAGTATAGCTTATAATTGAAATAAAATGTATAAAACCCAATATTAAAAAATGGTGATGTGGCCATCATAGTACTTTCCCTATATTTTACTCGAAAACTATGCGGTTTACGTAAAAAGGTTACTCTTAATAATTTATTAAATTTTAAATTCTCTACAATTATTTCTTATATAGGTTTCATGTAACTCCAATAGTTTATTAGCAATTGGCAAAAAATGTCAAAAATTTCAATTTTTATTTTTTTTCTCGAAAGTTAAGAATTTTATGAAAAATATATTTTAACAAAATTTGTCCAGTTTCTCTTTCCCTTTAACTTTTGTTTGAAAAGTTTTGTAATATTTTTCATATTAAAAAAAATATCGGAAAAAAACAAAAAACGCTTCTAGTAAACACCCACTTCCGGTTTATGAATGTTTACCAAAAGCTTTTCAGTTCCAGTTTTTAACGATAAAACCTTAAGTTTAAAGTTTCATCTTAATTGGATCATTCATTTTTGAGATACAGCACCCACGGACAGACAGACAGACAGACAGACAGACAGACAGACAGACAGACAGACAGACACACACACAGACACAAAAAAATTTTTTCCAGAAATTAGTGCAATGGACTCAGGGGACCTCAAAACGGATATTTCCGCAAAAAAAATTTTTCAAAAAAAAATCACGATCACAATACTTCCCCTATATATACTTCGTATATAGGGAAAGTAAAAATTCACTGTATTTCAACCACAAATAATTATTTGTTTCAATTCAATATAAGTATGGATTACCACGTAATAACGGTTACAACCATTCTCCTTATTCAATATAAAGTTTGTTGAACATTTAAAAATAAAATATTAATAAGTATTACTTGTACAAAAATATATCATTCAATAAAAGGCAATATTTCTTAACGTTTTAAATCTAGAGAAGCCATTATGAAAAATTACAAAAAATAATTAAACCAATAGGGGGTGTAATCGAATATCCATTAATTCAACAACCGCTCTTTAGAAGATAAATCTATTCATTTGATTTAGTGCTATATTTTTTAATTATACAGACTGCGACAGTTGAATTTACATAAAGCTAATATATATTTTCTATGGCTTCATAGAAGTTTTTTGCGAACAAAATTTTAATAAAAAACAATACCGCACAAAATAATTTATAGCGGAAAGCACGCACTGTAATTTGTTTGATGAAATTTTTGCCATTTTTTCTAAATGCAATAAAAAAAAACGTACTGACACATTTTATTTACAAAGCATTTTTTGTTATTTAGTTTTACATTAAATTATTTTCTAGCAGATAAAACGAAAAGTTAAAACATGGAATTTTATAAATTTAATTTAATTTATCAGTAAACTAAAGATAAATACATGTAAATAAATATAAGTTAAACTATTTTTTTATTAAATCAGAAAATTTAATAATTTCTTACTATTATTATTAGATTATATAAATTCATTTCGAATACGATTATTTATTTTAAGATGAAAGAAATGAAAATTCAAATCAATAAATTTTCATTTCTGATTTCAACTTTTATGAATTTATTTAGGTAGGTATCTTAATTTGTATTTGTTTATTTATTCTCTAAAACTTCTTCTTATAAAAAAGTACATTCAGCACATACATTGTGCTTTCTTAAATGCAATTCAAATTTTCCGGTCCTCTTAAATTGCTTTAAAATTCTTGACGCTTAAGAATAACTGATTCTCTATTCGGGTTGCCTGCCATTAAAAATTTCAACTGCTTCACTGCAGATTTTGTAATTATCGCCACATATTAGCACCAACTCTGCTCTGTCTTGTAAAGTTAATCGCTCTGCCATAATTTATAGAGATACGTCACAACTGAAAATACTTGATAAAATTGTTCATTATCTTGCTAATATAGCGTCTAATGTTATTTGTTTTGTCTCTTTTGCATGTTTAAGATCAAGCACTAACTTTTATAAAGAATAAAATTTTCTGACAATGTAATAATAAAATGTTTTCCCATATGTTGTTTGACACGTTGTATACACTATGTATTTCAAATATTTTTCTTTTACTCTTTCAGGCGAATATTTCGTAGTGGGCGTCCACATAGACGAGTACAATGAAAAGAATCCGGCGATGTATTTGCAGAGTTTCCTCACCGACGAGTCGGACCCGTCCGCCCAAAGGGCCTTCAGGAGTTACTTGGGCGTAGTTCCGTCCAGTCCGGTCGGATTCGAGAACTTCGCAATGCTCGTAAATACCTACCTGGAGAAACCGCCGTTTAATTTCTCGAACCCCCTCCACCATCTGGGGGTAAACGCTGGAAAAATCGTAAGTGGGACGCGAAAAGTAACTGATTTTAATTAAAGCCCCGTTTAATTAATGCGCCTACCGAGGTTACCCTCGCTTATCGTTAATTATTTCCATGTTTACGTAAACAATGGGTCGCCATGAAGTTTGTCGTGATATTTATTTATAACTTTTAATGCCTGCTTGTAAACATAATCTATGTGCAGAGCATTTTAACAATTTAAAAATAGTTTTTTATTACATATAAATATAAATAATAAGATAACATATTTTTTATAAGGTAAATGGAACTTCATCAAGGCAGAACCTCTTTAATTCAATATTTAAGCTATTTTTAAAATTCGTTCATTTTTTTATAAAATATTTAGGGGGGGAAACACATGTAATTTTATTTTATTTCTGTTTTTGTTTTTTGCATAAAAACCTTCCTTATACATTACATATTTTGAATAAATTGTGAATATTAACATATACAAAATTATTTGCTGGAAACGAATTTCTGGATTGTCTAACCTATAATTTTGTATGATTAATAATTAACCTCCGTGACTTTAAATTGTAATAAAATCGTTACATTTCCGCCATATTAAGGGGTTCATGTGTTTTCATTTACTCAAGTCCTTCACCGTTGCTATATGAGATTTAAAGCAATCTCTCCACTCCATTCATCATGCAGCTTTAACGTTATTAAATATAACTCATATTATATTACTTACACATGGAAACATATATTGGAATATGAAAGGCTAAAAAATAAAATTCGTATTTGTTTTCTGTTTTATTATATCAAGTGTATCATATTTCATAAAAAGTATTTATTTAATTATTTTTACTACCATATTTAAATATGAATTAAGTACTCCTTATACACTAGCAACAGTTTTAGTATTCATGTTAATAGTTGAATTATTATTATCATAGAATTTAAATAAAAATTATTAAACATAACACCCCACGTATTTCTGTATGGTTGTAGATAAGGGCAGGAGCCGCGTATCTCTACGACGCCGTGCACCTTTACGCAAAGGCCCTTCTAACAGTTCTTGACGACGGTGGCGACCCTCGTAACGGAACAGCGATCATTGACTGCATCAAAGGGACGCATTACAAAAGTGCCATGGGGTAAGCATTAGATTAGAAAAGCTTTTATTTCACACCACCACACGCTGATTCCGGCGATATTTATGCTCGACTTCCAGGTCCTAGGAAAAAAAGCGTATTTATTGCGCCCAGCCATAAATGTACTGTTTGCTCCGTCTGTAAAAGTAAACATCGCGTTTCGATATCGAAGATCGGCTTTAAATTCAATATCCGGCTAAACATCAGTTGCATGAATAATGCAAGCGATTTTTTTACTTTCGGAATTTTAACGCCCTTAACAAATACCCACTTGAGATTAAATACTGATCTTGAAAGGATTGTTACAAAATAAAGAAAAACAATAATCCTTTTAGATCCAATGTACATTATTCTATATTTTTATGAAGATTGTTATTCTCCAGGCAATAAAACATGATTTCTGCAAATTTTAGGGCACAATTACAAATATAGAAGCAACTATGATCTAATTCAATATTTTCTAAAAATGGTTGTGCACTGATATTAATTTAAAAATACGAAACCTTTTAAAAATCTTTCAAATCAACAAGACAAACATTGGGCACCATATATTGTATGTAAGATATGTGAAGAGGGTTTGAGAAATTTAACTAATGGAACAAGGAAATCCTTACCCTTTCAAATACCAATGGTTTGGTGAGAGCCAACTAATCACCATGACGACTGTTATTTCTGTATGTGCAATGTAGGTGGATATAACACAAACAAATTTAAAAAACATCATTTATCCAAACCCCAAGTCTGCAATTAGGCCAGAGGTTCAGATGTGCCAATACCTGAGAATCCAACAAATTTAGAAGATGTTACAAGCAGTTCTGAACCTGAACTTCGTGAAAAAAATTCCCGCTATCTCACATGCAAAATTAAAGGAAGGAATTTTTGTTGGTCCTCAAATAAGGAGATTAAGGAAAGATCAAGAATTTTTGATACCATGACCAAAACTGAGAAAGGTGTAAGTTTTCATTTGTTAATGTTATTAAAGGTTTTTTGAGAAACAACAAGGATCCTAACTACAAGGAAATTTGGAAAAGCATGTTACAGAAATGTATGCAATTGGGATGTAAAATGAGCATAAAAGTTCACTTTTTACTCTCGCATCTTGATTACTTCCAGGTTTTCGGGATCCTTGTTATGTGAGTGAGGAGCAAGGTGAAAGATCCCACCCCGCCATGATAGAAATGGAACGTAGGTATCAAGGTCGGTGGAATGTTTCAATGATGGCTGATTACTGCTGGTCAATAAAAAAATGGACTATCCGGCAATGGAATACAGAAAAAAACCACTAAACGAAGTTTCTCATCCAACAGGGAAAGATCTTCTGAAAAGAAAAGAAATTAAAGATTGTTTAAGACTTTTTTCAATTTAGTTTACTATTTGTAAATTGTTTTTGTCTTTGTATTATGGCGTCTTTTGCTTCTAAGATGGTATTAATTTAATTTTATTTTGATAATATTTAAGTTGCTTGACAATTCCCAGTGCTAGGCTAGCTCGCGGGGGGGGGGCGTTTCAAATTTATAAGGCGCCAAGTAATCTTTATTTTTTTTGCCCCCCTGGGAATTTGTCGCAGGGAAGATTACTAAACCCAGATGGAATTAAATTCAAAATAAAATTAAAAGCGTTAACAAATGAAAATAATAAATATAAATTTATTAATTAAATCAAAAATATTCGGTTGCCACAAAAATTACAATTAAATAAAGGTAGTCGTAGAGCGGCTAGATCGATTACTTAAAATCTCCGAATTTAAACTAGAAAATTGAATTCAAGCTTAAGCATTATAAACCGGAGGTTATCAGTGGCCACTGTTAAATTGCCGGAATAAATAAACAACGTATGCCAACCACCGGCGAAATGGCACGCTCTTCGAGATGACACAAATAAATATCTTAAGCCTAGTACGGTAATTAATAATTATTCGAACAAAAATTAAATAATAATAACAATTAACTAACTAACTATTCTCCTGCGTGTAGACTTAGATTCCAATCAACCCAAAAGTTTATAATAATCCACAATGATTCTCTTAGACAAAGAATTATTGACAAATACGTGTAAATTGCACACGCACACAAGTACGGTGTAAAACCAAAAATACAACAAAAATCTGGCCTGTTTGTTCCTCCTTGCTTCCCTCGTGGTGGTCGTTGGAAATGAAAGAAACCCTCTGGCTACACTGTGTTTCCGTCGTGGCAATGGTACTTGTTACGCAGCGTGACGGTCCGGTCTCCAACGGTGGCTCCGCAGTTTGAATTTCGCGCGTTCTCCGCAACCCAAGAAAAATTCGACGCTCGGCTCGAGGATCAGCAGCCAGCTAATTTCACAAATTCGCTCTCTAATTACGTAGAGCCGGGGTAGGGCCTGGGATGTTATGCGCTCCGTTGTGTACGGTGTCGTACTCCACGTGCTTGGACTATTTGCACAATTTATTCTATTTCGTTAATTACTGGATATATTCAAAAACTGCCGACGCGCTGCCCGCGCGTCAATCCCCACTCTCCCGCCGCCCTCTTTTTTTTTAAAACAATCTTATCACGGCCCGCCGTGAATATCCACGGCCTACCATATTTCCCTATTGCCTCAATTAATTGCGCGCGAAATATAAATTGGAACGGCATGGAAATATGACCGTTACAGTATCAATAGAAGTTGCGTTATTTGTATTAAATTTATATTAAAATTTTTTCTACCTTACGTGATAGGGCAAAATGACACTCGGATTTGAATTCAGCAAATCAAAATTATACACAAATCAGATATCAAATCGAAATCAGCATTCAAAAAGTCATTTTTTTGGGCTGTGTTATTGATAATAAAATTAATACGGCGGTATGTAATAATTGAAATAAATATCCACAATACTAAGCCGTATTAAAAAGAAATTTAGGTGCAGAATTAGTGTCTTAAACGGAAATCAATCAATCTTGGGATATCCAATTTAGAAATAACTAAACTCCAGAACAAATTCAAAATGGAAAACTCTCGAACAACGGAGGGCTGTCTCAGCCAGGGGGGCACAAGGGGCCTAGTGAGGCATAGGTGCTCTTGTCAATAGTTCGATCACCCTTGGCAAACTCGATCCAGATCCAGATCCAGAAGGGTGTGATTTTAACAATAAAAATATTGTATGATGTTGTATGTGCCAACTACTTTGATTTTATTTATAATCGATACTTGTTCTGCTACTCTCTTGATGGAACCAAATTTTCAAATTAGGAGAAGTAAAACTCTTGTTATGTTCCATTTCTTTATTTTCAGATAACTGACACGTGTTTCGGTCCTTGCGGATCATTATCAAAGTTAAAACTAAACTGTAAATGAAAAAAATTCGTAATATATATACAAATTGCTCTAATTGTAGGAAATTCCGGCATTAGTTTTAACTTTTATAATGGTCCGCAAGGACCGAAACACGTGTCAGTTATCTGAAAATAAAGAAATGGAACATAACAAGAGTTTTACTTCTCCTAATTTGAAAATTTTGTTCCATCAAGAGAGTAGCAGAACAAGTATCGATTATATTAAGAACATAAGTGATGTGAAATTAGTAATGTTTAAATCATATATACTTTAACCTACAGTGCCTCAAGTTCAAGTTAACACCGAAGTTTATGAAAATTAAGTCGAACAACAAATCAATAGAAGCGAGACGTGCGATAACAAAAGCACATACATATTGGATCGAATTGGAAAATAGAAAATGGTACACTAGACGTTTTTATCTAGGCGAACACCTGAAGGTAATGCATATGGAGCTCACAAAACGATTGGACAACATATCTCTTGATTGTTTTCTTGCCGCATCTGTCGAATATGTCAGCAGATTATCGCACCAATAGTACATGACCCAAAAGAAAAAGCTGGAAAACATGAAACAAACGCAACACAACAAATGTCCACAACAGAGTATTACCACCCATATATTCTACCCAAGGTGGAAAAACTTTTCAAACACAACTTTCAGCGAAGAGGAGATCAAGCTCATGGAAAACGGACTTAAATACTCACCTGCCCCTACTAATCTTAAGAATAACTTTGAAGAATTAGCACTGGAAACGGAAATCGCAATAAACAGAGGAGGAATAACGGAGAAAGTGGACAAAATTATTTGTCAAACATAATAATCAGAGACCTTCGGAAATTATCAAAACCGAAACCAATCAGAAATAAGGAAGAACAATCTATTAAACAAATAAAACAGAAGTGCAAGGACCACAATCTCATAATATCTAAGGCAGACAAAGGAAATACAATTACAATACTCGACAGAAAGCAATATGTAGACAAGGTAAAAATGTTTATTACAGAGAATAATTTCAAAGAAATCAAAAAAGACCCTACGACAACATTTCAAAAACAAATTACGGACATCATAAAACAATCTTCGAGTATTCCAGACCAAGAAAAATTCAAACTTAGAGAAATGAATCCAAAAGCACCAACCCTAATTCCAATGCCGGACCAAGCGTACAAAAAGGAATTAAATATAATTATACAAATAGCCAACAACAACGGATACGATCAAAATCTTGTTTTCAAGATTTTAAAAAAAACAGAAACGTTTACGAGTAAAAGAATTACTATATAATGAAGGGGACAAAAGAGAAAATTAGGGAAGCATATTTGCAGCTATACCATTTGTGAACAACACCAGCACAAAAATCAAGAGACAGTTATTATCACACAACATAAAAGTAACAATAGTCAACAGAAGAAACTTAGGACAAAAAATCATCAACAACAAAATAGAAACTAAAGATCCACTTAAAAAATCAGGGGTATACAAAATACAATGTTCAAATTGCGAGGGTTATTACATAGGACAAACGGGAAGAAATGTTGAAACAAGGGAACGCGAATACAGGAAAGCAATTATAAACTCATCAACAAGCACTGGATTAGCCGACCATTGCATATCAACAGGACACCACATGGGCACAATTATGCCGATCCATTTTTGCCGAAAAGGTCGGAAGCTTAACTTATTAGAAGGATTGGAGATTAAGAAGGCCATCAGCAGGGGGGATTATCTTCTTAACAATCAACATGAAATTGTCAGTACCAATAATATTATTAATGCCGGAATTTCCTACAATTAGAGCAATTTGTATACATATATTACGAAATTTTTCATTTACAATTTAGTTTTAACTTTGATAATGATCCGCAAGGACCGAAACACGTGTCAGTTATCTGAAAATAAAGAAATGGAACATAACAAGAGTTTTACTTCTCCTAATTTGATTTTATTTGACTAACCAAAAAAACAAATATTTCCATCTAATTACACTTACAATTCGTGTTAATTTTTATGTTAAACAATTTGATCGAATTGTAACTACGAATTGCGAGCAGCGGAATATATTGCTTAATAATTAGATTAAGTTCCTTTTTGCTCTTTTAAAATCATTATTGTATTCCTTTGTGGCCTTCTCAGACGACAAAAACGAATGCATGCTATCTTTGACTATGAAAAACGAAAATCACACGAGCCAAAGTCTCAAACCATGTTATTAATTCTCATCTGCAATTGATTACAAATAGCTGAGGTTGTTCCATGGGCAATAAAGATTAGAGGTCTTTGACATAAAAGCATTTACGGTAGTAAATATGGTTGCAATATCATTTATCGCAATAGAGAAAAGGGTAACACTAATTCTAGAACCCTTCGGTATACCAATTTCTTATAAGTGGAGAAAGGATACAGAATCTACTACATGTACTCTAAAATTATGATGTGACAGAAATGACTGGATGAATACAGGCAGGCCTCACAGTCCCCACCGAGAATGCCATAATGTCATAGCGTCATGGTATGTCCTCTTCTTTTTCCAGATCGAAAACACCGCGACTAAATATTTTGCCTGTTTCTCTGTTTATAGGAAAGCGTTTTCTATAGCATTCTCTATACAGACTACATGCTACCCATACCAGTAGCATTCAAAGAATCTAGGCGATAAATTGAAGCGATATTCGGATATTTTCTTGTCTTAGGAAGTGGCACAATAATTTCTTCTCTCCATAATGTGTTTTAAATATTTACATACCCGCATTACCAATGCTTGTGCAAACATTTTTGAAGCGTGATGATGTGAAACATGTTTTACATGATTTTTATAATAAAAAAATGCTTCCTTAGTTGTTTTATTGGGGAGTTAAGTGAAATGATTTAATTGGCATTATTCGAAGTAATCTGCTCAAGTCTGATTTAGATCTTAAGGAACAACATTGTAATAGATCAAGAAAACAAGTAAAACAATTATAATGCTAGATATTTACCTTATCAAATTAAATGTTGACAGGATATGAGCTTTAAATGCGGATAAAATATTTTGAATAATTTTATAGGGGATATTATCTGGGCCAGGAGAGGAATCATTACTAATATTACCTTCTACCTTCTTAAATTCTTTTATTATAATTGGGTGATTATACTTAAAATCCGAATCTACGAAAAATATACTGGTACTTCCAGTTCACCTTTCCTCCTTAAGAATTTAAGTAAATAATTAGAAGAACTACTTGAGCTAGAGAAATGCTTCCACTAAAACAGAAGGTCTAGTAATTGTATTGCCTCTATTACGAAGGCTTATGTTGGATGGTAGCCTTTGTCCGCGAATAGCATGTACTTTTATCCAGACTTCTGTAAATAACGTGTCACATTTCATTTCGTGTAGTTCTTCATTAAGTCGTTTTTGGACTCTTGCGGCGGTCGACTGATTACATTTGCTTGCGCAGGATTTCTTTTGTAAACATGCTCGGTTCTTCTCTGCGTAAACTCGACTGACTTCTATGGGTACTCGGTATAGACTTTCTGCTGTGATTTATATTAAATAGAGTGTAATTAATATCTCCAAAGTTGTCTGGTAGCTTTACTTCTTTCAGAAACTTATCCAACTTTGCTAGATCCAGGCTCCAGCGCTTAGATAACAAGGCGATCAGAAAGTGATTCGCTTCCGAGTAGATCTTCACGGACCAACAACTGAAGACGAGAGGCAAGAGGAGAAGAAGATATTACTAGATGAATTGCTAAGAATGCACTATTATAAGCATTAAAATATGTTGATAGTCTGTTATTCGAAAGAATCTCACTGTGATATCAAACACTTCCTCGATACATTTCCCTCTAATATCTAATGAACTGTGTGAATTAAAATAGGAATAGTCTAGAGAATTGCCTTGTGGTATTAGTAGCAAATTTTTAATATCCTTTGCTTCTACTTCTTCTGATTCTTTTTCTGTTTCCTTTTATAGCCGGGTGAACGGATTAAACTTTTACTCGGACAGTTTATAGCTTTTTCCGGTTTAGCGGAATGCTCTGGGTTACGGCAGTCTTCGTGAACCTCACATGTTTGATGCTTATTAGTACCGCAGTTATCCTTCTTTTCCTTTATAATAATACTCATGATACTATTATTTAAAGCATCACCTATAAAAATACCATACCAATACTATCGGGCGGACAGCCCTTAATCAACTTCCTCTTCTTCTTCGCGCAAGGCTTCTTCTCGCAGCTGTCTTCAGCCTCTTCTTTATTTTTTGAACCAATTTTATACTTGATAACTTTAAATAGAAACTTTTTGCAAGGTTTCTCAATGGAATTCGGTAAGTTAACAAAGACGCACTGATGATATTAAATTGACAGCATTGCCAACAATGGTTGCATTTACGGGAAGACTTCTTAGTAATTTCATTCCCCTGTGCGTCTACAATTTTATTGGATAACCAAGATCTTCCAGTGTAACGTTTCCTGAACGTCCTAACGTGTGGTCCTTTAAAACCTGTATTCTCTTTAGATTTCCAAAGGCAGAGTTTACACTCGGAAGGTTTATTATGTGTTTCTACATAACACGCCTCACTGAATGAAGGATACGATGCTTCTTTTTTTTTACACTTGGAAAGTTGTACAGTAACCTTGCATATCGTACTGGGAGGTTGTTCACAGTTACATAATTTTTACTTTTTTCATAGGGTGATTTTTTAACTTTACATTCATCTGAGGGGAGGTCCGCTGCCATCTGGGAAACAATCCCAATCCCATTGATTCACATCTTGTTTAATTAAGCATTGGACTTAATGTTTATGGGTGTAAAATTGGGCTTGTTTTAGTACCGTTTGAAAAATATTCAAGCGCATTTCTGGTTATGATTAGTTTTTTATTCTTTTGATTTTTAGATCCATTATCAGATAATAAATCAATTCCTTCCTCTCCTTCTTGGATAGGTGCTTTATCGCTGAAGTTATTTTCTTTTATTGAATGTGCAAGTGGCGTGGTTTTATAATGGCAAAATAATTTACTACCTGATTTCGCTCTCAGTTGCCATCTGGAAAGTAAATAGGTATTGGTAGTTTATCACATATCCTTCCTGTATAAGTGCATCTACTCCTTCTCAATCGATTGTATGGGGCTAGGTCTTCTCCAAGAATGTCCATTAATGATCCTTGATCAGATATGAAGTGGGTTTCCTAAAAGCGTACAAATAGAGAATTGTATTTTGGAAAATGATCTTCAGTTCATCCATATGCGATGTGCAGCCATGGCAATTCCAGTGGACTCTTTAAATGGTAATAAAATTAAATCAAAGATCAAATAAATTTAATTCTAAATATCACACAGACTTCACAAACAAATTAATAAGATATTTTTCCTTCTATTTAAGTTATTGTATAGATTTTTCTAGTATAATTGCAGGACAATTTTTATACCTGGCGGAATAATTATCACCAGAGTTTCACAAACAAATTAAAAAGATATTTTTCGGTGTTATTAACGCTGTAGTTATATATCTATTTTTTGACCTAGAGGTGTTAGCTTTGAAATTTCTAGTTTTTCCCTTGGGTCAGCCAATAGATCTTTTGACCTCTTGGACTTTAATTAGTTTTTCACTCTCTAACTGGGAGTGTTTATACTATCCATAATGGTACTGCGTTTGCTAACTAATTCTCCTATAGTCTTCTTTGTACTTTCTTCAACCAGCTTGGCTATTAATGAGGGTGTGTGTAGCTTGTGTATAAAGTTTTCTTTGTGGGATTTCGGTAGTGTTAGCTTCGAAGTAGTTGATTTTTTCCTTCGTTCTTGTAGTGATGTTTCTAGTATAATTTTTATACCTGGCGGAATAATTATCGCTTGAGTCATGACAAGTAAACGGTTATGTCTACATATTTAAGGGTTGTTTAGAATCTTTCCTTGATCTCCGAAGCTTTTAATGTAATTCTTACAAGCACGATAGAGTGGAAAATGCAGATTTGCGGCTTAAAGATGATTATAAAGTTGAAAAAGCAACTCCTAGCTATGTTGTATTACATGAGTATCAGAAAATGAATATTGCGTGAATGTCTACCAAGCAAATAGTTAAGTTTGAAAGGAAGATCTTATATTTATGAAATTAATAAATGCACATAATGACTGGATAAAAATATTAAAATAATACTCTTGGATTTATATTGTACTATCATATCATCATTAGCATTTCAATTTCGCCCCTAGTGTAATAAAAATCTAAAGTATTGTTTGTAGATGTTGCATGGAAATCGCATATATAAAAATATCCTCGATTTCAGCCAAAATGTTAAACACCGAATTATTATTCAGAAGGCGTACTATTCAAGAGGCGCTCCACATTTTAATATAGTATTTACGTATAAATCATGTATAACAAAACAAATTAATCAAATGAAATTGACAACGATTTAACGATAATAAAATTCGCATCCTATATATCATATAATTTACTTTCGTTTTTATAAATAAATTCATTTAATTTATTTTAGTAATATTTTGTAACAAACAAATTGCGCGTATAGAAATTTACAATTCCAGCGTAATTATTCTATAGGAAATCAACCCCGTGGTCAAATCGACGCACTACTGATAATGTTATTTTACTGTTCTAGATATATGGTGTACATGGATGAAAACGGGGACGCAGAAGGAAATTACACGCTGATCGCGCGGAAACCGATTGGCGACAATGAAAAGGCTTATGGTCTCTACCCAGTTGGGGTATTCACCCTCACCGATTCTAAATTGCCCGTAAGTAATCAACATTTGGTCAAACGATTGTTCGATGTTTTACCCCGTAAAGGCCTATTTTATTTTTTTATTTTATTGATAAAGTGTAAGCTACGAGGAAAAGTATTTTTTATTCCTGTTATTTGTAAATAAGGTTGGCATTTTTGCAGAGTAAATGAAATGTTGGATTTGTGTCAATATTTACGTATTGTAAATATTATTTTTTATATCTATTTTAAATGCATATTTAATCATATGTATTTTAATAAAAATTAAATTCAATATAAACTCCTTAAATTCGAATAAATAAATTAAGGGAAATAATTGATGATAAATTTTAGTATTTAGATTATATATACAAACATCTTTATTGACAAATACATATCGTATATAATAAAAATAATTAACATACATAGCATTAAAAAAAAAAAACTAATCTAGTATTTGACAATCGGCTATCGACCATAGGTCTTTCCGCCTGTTTTTTTAATTTTTTAATTAAGTCCTTGTCATTTCTTGAGACGTCATGATTGCTAACTGTCTTTGTAAAGTTCCTGTCTTAAATTAGTTCGTAATTGAAGCGTCATTAACATTATGAAATGATGAAATGAATTCGTGTAATGTTAAGGAAGGGAATTTACGTTTAGGGATAATGTTTTTGTTTCTGGGAATGCATAGTGCATTTAGGATTTGGAAGTAGTTAGGATTTCGGGCAAATTTTTTGGAAAGTGAGGATAGTCTTTCTTGAATTGGGATTACCTTTGTCGAATCATAAAGCAATGGATTGGAAGGGTTGTGGAGAGGATTTTGGGGATGTCGGATTTTCGTTAGCACCCTAAGGGCTGATCTTTCTGCGACTTGAAAGTTCCGTAAGGTTACTGGGTGAGGGTTGTAGAAGAGGATGGCAGAATAGTCAAGCAGAGGGAGGCAGATCATTTTATAGATATGCGTGCTGGTTTGAATATTTATACCTTGTTTTTTGTACGTTAGGCCTCTGAAATGCGCCGCCCTTTGCTTGACTTTTGCTTTAAGGGAAGAGGAGTGACTTTTGAAGGTTAATTTAGTGTCGAATGTTATACCTAGGTATTTGCAGGTGACGGAGGGATATATATTTTGACCATTTATCGATATTGAGGGAAGCGGATCCTTAAGTCTGTGAAAGGGAAGAAGAAGTTGGGATTTGTTAGGATTGATGGAAATGCGCCATTTTGCAAACCAGGTCTCTATGCGGTCTATCATGCCCTGTAGGGTGCTGAGGGCTTTGGGGAGAGTGGGGGCGTGGGTAATTAGGGCGGTATCATCGGCGTAAAGGAGTGGATAGGCGGATTTATTGAAATATTTTGGATTAGGATGATAGATATCGTGCACAAGGAGATTGTAAAGAATGGGAGATAAAGGTGAACCTTGAGGTAGGCCTTGCTCTGGTGAAAATGAGTTTGATAGGGAACTGAGGTGTTTGATCTGAAGGGAGCGGTTGTGTAGGAAACTGTCTAGGAGATATAATAGATGGGTTGGGAGTTTATATTTAGATTATTTTTTTTGTGTTATTTTTACATTTACTAATTCCATTGCATGTTTTACTCATATTGCGTGCTCACGGTTGTTGAAACAAGTAAATATTTCGTAGATTAATAAAACCATGTAAAAATTGCGATTCTAGATTAAATCAATTAAAATTTTAATATAGTTATATTTTATAATTTGTATTAATCATTATAACCGCCCATTGCCATTCCCTAATGCACCACAAATAAAGTGTAATGTGCTGAGTTTAGTGTTTAATGAAATAACGCGTTGGGTAATTTTATTATGGCTGATGATTCGATTTTATGGCTCACTTGATATTTGGCCGCGATTCGCTAACGTGTTGAAATGAAATCGCCTGTTCTAGTTTTAGTGCTGTTTTCGTCCATTTATGGGGTAAGTACCGCTGATTTAATCGCATCGGTCCGCCATGTATCATTATGCACTGTCGGCTTTGGTAAATTATGGTCACCAAGCTGCATTAGCGCCGTGGATTTATGAGAGATTTATTCAAAAATTTCGCATAATCAAATGTAATGTTCGTTCGTGGCGAGCAGTGTTCATTTTTATAACAACTCTGTTTGGATAATCGCTGCATAATTTACTCACTGATTTCGTCATATATACTTCTTGATAAAATAAATACAATTTTTAATATAATATTTACTGTTTGCAACTTTTTGCATAAAATTGTAGTCGTTCTAAAATTAATTAAATAAATCCACGAGTCGCTAAATATTACACATTGCATCAATCCTGCGTTTATAATTTAAATTACTTTTAGATTTTACAAACTACTGCTGTATCAACAATATCCATTCACGATCCATACAATGCAATAGTATACGTACAAGAGGTGGTAGATGCTATTAATTACGTACTGGAAGATGAGAGGAGAGCAACAGTAGATGCAGCTATTACCGGAGCTGATCAATATATTATAAGAGCTCAAGAAACTCTATCGCTTATTGAAGAACTTGCCCTAATAAGTAAAATATACAAATGTTTTAATTATAACAAAATTATTATTATATATATCTTAAATATTTTTAGAATTAATCTGTAAAAGTTCTGAAAACTCAGTACAGAACAACACGTACGTAAAGGACTTGATACAAACCAACATCCAGCAGGGTTACGTGATGCTCGAACAGTGCAGAGATAGGGTTTCCCATGATATACACACATTTACTAACGAAGCCCTAAGCGTAACATCAGCTGCGACTTCTCATGCTCAGACACTCATAGATTCACTGACCGAATGTGCAAGGAAGGCAGGTAAATTCCAGAGGTGACGACCACCCCCGCGAAACCCACCCCGTAAATGTATCACATGCGGCCCATCTGTAAACTAATATTGTTCGCAGGCTTGCAGAAGCTCTCCTGTTATCGGAAAATTGCATCCAATGAGGTCGTTCCAACTAAAACGTCGGTATTGAGAGCCCTCGAGGCGCACAAGTCTGGCTATTTAAACGCGATAGAGGTCGGTAAATTCGGCAGCCATTGTGTCGATGATATCTTGAAGAGATATCAGGAGAAAATTTCCAGCTTCCTTACGATGGCTATACAATAAAATGTACTATAAGATATATTAATATATATGATTATGTTGTGTTGGTTTTATTATTATACAATTTACAGTCCTTTTAATGACAGAATTAATATCACTAATGTCTCATTGATTCAATTTGTTCTAAAATATATTTTAATAAGGAGAAAATCAAACTTACGAACAGAAAAAATCTCTCACAATTATTAACAAAAAATTAACTACTAGTAATTATTACTCTTATCTTCACGTACTCAAATATTCAAACAGAAAAAAACAAAAATTATCTTATTTAATCAAAACACTTGGTTTTCATTTTACTGTTTTCATTTTTTCTTCAGCGAGTTGTAACGAACATTCTCAGCGAAATATAAAATTGTTTTTCTTCGACTTATTCTTTTGAAGTATCCAACTGTAGAAGCTATTCATAATAATAATTTTCTTTCAAATAAATAGTATTGCTACTCAAGAAAGGTTTCAAAGAATTTCATCTTTCAAAGGTTACATATTTCTTGAAACAATCTTAGTAGTATCCTAGTTACTACATCTCTTTTTTTAAATGTGAAAGTTTTCGACAATCAGTTTGGAAGATGTTAAAAAAAGTTACATGTTTTTCATATAGTTATCGAAATACATAAAAGAAATATATAAGAAGTCATTTAATTATTATCTTCAATATCACAGGCGTATTACATAAACCAAATGGCATTACTGTTTTTTAGTAGTTCAAAAACTTAAGTTAACTTGATATAGGACTAATAGGCCCTTTTCTGATCACATCATCAAGTTGCTGTAATCAACATGAAAGCCAATCGATTCATTCCTTTTTACTAAAATTAATGACTATGCCTAGGACTGTTTTAAGGCTCTACAATAACATTCTCTACAAATCTTATTACCCTATTCCACTGTCCTCTCTCTCGGCCAGTCACAGTGTTTTTCCGTCATTCCTGATGGGCTGCAAAAATTTTAATTAGAAATTAAATGCAATTCTGGACTCACAATAATATTCCTTTAAGAGTACCGCCTATTTCTTTGTTTCCTGATTTGTAGACAAGCGGGAACATTTGAAGATATCAGTTTAAGGCAGAGTTTACTTTTAATAAAATCAATAAATAATTCTACAGGTATTCATTCCTACCACAATTAGGATTAGGATGGGGACAAGAAATTGCTGAAAAACTTCTCTTATCATCTCTCTTCCAAACCAGATTCTTTTCGAATGCATCTAGATATTCCTCATTCCATATCTTTTTTTGTTTTTTTATTTGATAGGCTAACTTCTTAGCGATAATCTGCTGTTAATAATAGATGCAAAAATATGGCGATAATCTAAATCCTTTGAAACCGACAACTTTTTTATCGTTGATTTTTGTGCATATTGTCTGTAACGCTTTCACTTGAGATAATATACAATATTTTCTTTAAATAGTGAATTAACTAATCTTCTATTGAAAGTTATTTTAAGTTTGTTTTGAAATGATTAGTAATTTCAATATCGTTGTTTAATTATTTTACGAGGGTGATAAATGTGAAATCGAATAATAATTCTAGTAGCACCAATGTCATACTGTAGCTGATAAGAAAATAAGTATGCTATTTTGTCAATTCTTCTGAGCATGGTAACTTTCTGGTGCTAAAATTAATAAAAATCAAGTCAATTATATGGCCTTTTCTTCTTCATCCCATCCCATACTGATGCATCAACCATAAATTGCTTTAGAAAAGTAGTCAAAAAGTTTTATCGTCAAAATGATGCATTTTTTTTCGCACAATTAACATATATTTATTTTCTCAGAATTTTTGATGTACTTTTTGTCGAAATATCTTATTTGGTTTAACTAATACCTTTTTCGTATCTTTGAAATTTGTCTACATAGTATCTGGTAGTTTATGCAAAAAAGAGAAGAATGCAATTTTGGCTTCAGTAAAAATAAATAATCTACAGTTAGAATTCAAAAATTTTAAATTAAAACATAAAATTAAGATTTAAGAAATACAGGACACATAATTAATATCTAAACTGAAATTGGAATCTAAAACATAAAATAATCAAAACTAAATTACAAAAATTATTCAAAATTACAGTTTAAAAAATAAAACCAAAGTTACGATTTAAAACATCTTGGTACTTGAGTGAGGGTATTATTATAATTTGTCTGCTTTGCAATCTAAAAAGTCGATGCCTACAGTTGCATGGCCTCAAATAAGTATTCCGTAGTGTATGTGGCAATGGAATGTGTCAAAATATGTAATTTGTAGCCACCAAAACAATTCCAACTTAATTTTGAGTCAAGTTGAATACCTAAGAAACAAGCAGATTCCCTGTGTTTAAAGTTAACTTTTTTAAGAGTAAATAAAATTTCAACAGTTTTCGTTTCATTCCCGACTAGTTTATTGGCTTTAAACCATTCTGATGCCTTAGCTTGATTTGACAAATTTTGTGAGAGTCTCATTAATACTATATCTTGTGCTTAAAAGAGTGGTGTCATCAGCAAATAAGATGCTTTTATCAGGCAGTAGTGTTTCCGGAAATCCATTGATAAACATCACGAATAAAATAGGGCCCAAAATTGATCTCTGCGGCACACCGTGCTTGATTATAGAATAATCAGATTCTAGATTATTTAAACAGACTTTCTGCGTTCTTCCGACCAAAAATAACCTGACAAGCCTAATACTAACTTCACAAAACCCATATTTAGCAAGTTTACGAAGCAATAGTTCATGATTTACACAATCGAATGCCTTGCTAACGTCAAGAGACGTTGTCATTGGTAAAGAACAATTTGATTGTGTCTTCTACAAAGGAATGGATAGCAGATATAGTTGACATTCCTGTACGGAAACCAAATTGTGATTCTGAAATTAGCCCATTTTCACTAAGAAATGTTAGTATCTGCTCCTTCAACATTTTCAATTACGTTTGATATGATAGGTAACAGACTGATAGGCCTATCGTTATTTGATTGTCCCCTTTTTTGTAAATCGGAATTAATTTTGGACATTTTGGTAAGGAAATCTATTACTGGTTTTAGTATATTAGATTAAACTCCCTACACATCAAAGGTCTTGCTATGTTTTAAACTATTAAAAGCATCTCGCACCTTCTATACCGATACCTCCTGAAAACTAAATATCCTCATAGGATTGACATTGATATCAAGAGGATTCAAATTCGGATACTGTTTAATATATTATCGGCGATGGTGAAAAAATGATAATCCTCGCACGTTATATTACATTTAGCTTTCTGTTCCATATTTGACGTTTTTATTCCAATAATAACTTCCCAATTCTCTTTTTGTTTATTACTTGAGAGCTTGATATATTCTTCATATGCTTTAATGTTCTCAGTTTTAATAGCATTCTTGCAAACATGGTGGAATTGGTCTCGAATGTGCTTATTTTCAAGGTTTAGCGTTCTTTTGTAGTTTTCTAAAATTAACTCAAACGTATTTCGCATTTTAAGTAAATTATTATTAAATCATTTGATCTTCCAGTTGTTCCTGAGAAGGATTTTCCTTTAAAGGAATGCCAATGAGATTAGTTAATTTACTTTGGAACATATTTGATTTAGTGTTTACATAATACTAACATGGTCGTGTTAGTATGCAGGAAAATCGCGTCGCTCGTATAGTTTTTATGATTATCTAAAAAATATTTGTTGCATATATACGTAGTTCTGTGGTTCTCTCTACAACATCCCATTCATTTGCTAATGTAGCAGCCTCATATTGCTTTAGATTAATGGCCAGAGTAGTTTTAACTTATCCAAATAAATGTATTATATTTTTGTTCCGTGATGCAACTTAATTATTTTTAATTCTTCAAACAATTTTTATCAATAGTTCTTATTTTGTTTCAGCAATAGCTTTATCCAAAATCTTCAAGGTTTTAAAATCTCTCAGCAATTTCTCTTTTGGAGATTTCCTACTACTGTAATCATGAAGAGTCACTCAAACTATTTGTAATGTTTCTGAAAGTTATCTACAATTAATTCCTTCATCCTATCGTAACTTTTATTCTCTCAGATTATTCCTTTCGGAATATGTATAAATTTCCCGATTATTGATGCTGTATCGCCGCAAACATCAATTGTATTTATATTGTGGACCTCCTTTCACAATTTAACCTCGAGTGTATACTAATGGGTTTTCCAATAAGAGATTTCATTTTTATATTTAACAAACGAGTATATTTTAAGAGAAACCAATGGATATTTATTTCATTGTAAAGAGAAAGGTATGCCATTAACGATGGAAAACAATATAAGCCAAATGACCGCCACGAGTATGGTTACAGCACCATATCCTTTTCATGAAATTTTCCATGACCAATTCGCACATTTGCGGCTGTATGTCCTAGATAACTTCACGAATTCCATCTTTAAAGTTTTGAATCGATTGTGGAGCATTGGAAAATACCTTACCTCTCATGTGTCCTGGAGGAAAAAAATGTCTAAAGGTGTTAAGTCACAACATCTCGGGGGCCAACACCTCTTTGCGAAATATCACGGCCAGGAAACTTTTCTTGCAAAATTGCTATTGTTTCGTTGCTTTTATGACACGTAGCGCCATCTGGTTGAAAATAAACGTCGTCCACATCATTATCTTCCAATTCCGGCCATAAAAAAATATTAATTATACCTCAATAGCGCAATCCATTCACCGTAACAGTTGCACTAGCCTCATTTTCGAATAAGTAAGGTCCAATCACAGCTCTAGTCCAAAAACCGCACCAAACAGTGACACGTTGAGGATGGAGAGGCTTTTCAATAAGCATTCTTGGATTTCCCGAGCCCCAAATGCGGCAATTCTGCTTATTCGCATAGCCTCCGAGGTGAAAATGGGCCTCATCACTGAATATGATTTTTCGATGAAAATCCGGCTTGTGTTAACTGAACTTTAAAAGCCTTCAAACCTAAGTCTTTATGAAAATGCGGTGTAATGTAGTTTTTGGACTAATTTCAAAGATCGACGAGGAATCGACAAACCTGGGTTTTCGTTAATTGTAATATGTAACGGGGATTATGGAAGGTCTTTAGGGTTTGTTAGCACTGATTATAAACACTATAACGTTAACTAAGAAACACACGTGCTACTTAACAATGGCGTTCATTTGCGACTGCCCACAGGCTGTGTGTACATTTGGTTGCATACATCAATACTTTAAATAACTTATTGATATATCTACCCTCTTATATATATTATTATTATTATTTTAGTATATGAATTTAAGATCCAGTCGTTGCCTGTTGAAGTTGATTCTTGCTTGGCTGATAAGTCATCCTCTTTCGGCAATTTCTTTTGATGTGGTTGAACCTCTGCCTCTTCTCCTGCGGTATTGAACGAAGATTTTTGCAAATCTTTGTCGCATGCGTTTGTTGATTTTGGAATCGACACGACGTCTTTCTCTTCTGAGATTGAAGCTGTGATCTTGTGTAGATGTGCTGAGTTTCTTCTGTATACTCCTCCACCTTTGGTTTTGACTATTACTGATCTTGGATTTTCTGTCTTGTGTATAAACATTCCTTCCTTCCAATTTCTTGGTGCAAACTGCACTCTTGCCCTATCTTTTATTCTAATACCTCAGGTTTCTTTACTTTTTTATCAGAAACTTCCTTCTGCCTCTATCTTAGTCTTCTTAATTTACTATCTTTGGTTTTAGATTTTCTTTAGACACTGGTACTGTGGTGTTGTAGTTCTTGAATATAATCTGTTATTTGGGGTTCCTAGTATATAATTTCTTGGGGTGTTTCTATAATTGAGTAATGCTAAGTAGATATCTGTATTATCTGCATTGCACTTCCTTAGCATGTTTTTTGCTATTTGTACTTCACGCTCTGCTAAACCATTTCCTTGGGAGTGAAATGGGCTTGAGGTTTGATAATAAAGTTCCGCTTGATCACGAATGCTTTGAATTCTCGCGACACATATTGTGTACCATTATCTGTTTCTAGTATTTCTGGAACTGCATGAACAACGAACCAGTTTTTAAATTGTTCAATGATTTCACTTGATGTTAGAGTTTTTAATGCTTTAAAGTCTATAAACCCGGAATAACTATTTCATATTATTAAATCATTTTTTCTCGAAAGGTGAATATATCAATTGCAATATACTATACCATGGTAGTTCAGGATTTTTTTCAGTACCACAAGTAACTTAGAATTTGCCTTTTGTGTCTTTTCACAAGTAGCGCACTTTTGTATTAATTTCATAATATCGTTGGTTTGTGCTTTCCATTACAAGAGTTCTCTGCTCCTTTTTAAACAACTTTGTATTTCCAGATGACCTTTATGAATGGAGTTCAGCATTTTTGGAATGAGACTTTTAGGTACTATATTTTTTCACCCTTGAAAATTAAGTTGTCGTACACGCATAATTCATCTCTGAAGTTAAAGTAATGTTGAATATTTGGTGGTAAATCTTGAATCATATTTGGAAATCCTTCTTGTCTTGTCTAATGTTAAATATTTGGTGGTAAATCTTGAATCTTATTTGAAAATACTTCTTGGGCGGTCTTGTTAAGTAGTTGGAGTTTCTCGTCGGCACTTGTTGAAGAGCTGAGTTCTTCTCTTGCCTTATGGGACATGGAGAGTATTACTTGCACTTTCAATTCTTCTTTCGGTGGGTTAATGATTCCTTTGGTAGTACTATCTCTACTCAATGTGTCTGCTATTGGTATCTGTGTACTCTTTTTGTATATTATTTTTGGTGAGTACTGTAATACACCTAATAATATTTGTAGCCGTGGAGGGGCTTAATAAATAGGTTTCTTGAAAATCGCTTCTAGGTTTCAATTGTTAATATTTTTCCGTATATGTATTCATGGAATTTGTCACATGCAAATTTTATTTCTAGTGCTTCTTCTTCGATCTGTAGGTAGTTACATTGTGCTTCTGTCAAGGTCTTAGTGGCGTATGCTACTGGACGTCCAGATTGTATAAGTACTGCTCCGAGATTCGTAGAGCTCGCGTTTACCGATAATATAACTTCTGCATTTCTAACAAGATGTTGACTGTAGTGGTATAATAAAATTTCTTAAGAAGGTGGGAAAAAACCTGCTTCATTGGAAAAGATATTCAATGTATTCAATTGGTAGGTGCAGTCGTAACTCAACTGTTGATTCTGTTCGTGATTATGTTAAAAATGTGCTCAATATTAAGGATTTTAAATGATTTAAACTAATAATTTATAAATACGAAAACATTTCTTCATTCTACAACAATGGGTCTAAGACTAGAAAACAAATTACTTGTTGAAACAACTACTTCTCTGGCTAATACCTCGACAGAGATTGAATGATACAAACGTAATTTGCGTGTCACAAATAATACAACTATCAAAGCAGCACTAATTTGAAAGAAATTATTTCTATTGAATAAAATAATAAATGAATAATAAATGATTGAAATCGTAATTTATTTTGTAGTCTTAGTAAGACTCACTGTTGTAGATTCACGAAATGTTTTCGTATTTTTAAATTTATTAAAATAATAAATGATAAAAATTTTAAAAAATATAAATGTATTTTAGACTGTCTCAAAGTGAAGTATTAGAATGTAATATTATTTGAATACCATATTTTAGCTGTTATATAGAGACTTGAAATATATAACAGGGGTTTTAACAGTATTAATGAGAAAGTTTTAGGATCACAAAAACACAATTTTAAAATTGAAGTATCGAAAATTTAAATAATAAACTAAAATGGTAGTAATTATCATTATCTACCATTATTATAAAAAGATGCAAATATTAGTAACAAAGCGTATATATCGCTATCTTCAATTTTATGTTCTTTATTTATACCATCAATTTTATTTTATTTTATTTTATTTATAAAATCTGTGAACATAGTAATTAAATAGCATATGTTTTTATTGCAGTACCTTCAATTAACTGATGTAATTGACTGGGTCAGCGGTAAACCACCTATCACCATCCCCCCTTGTGGATTTAGAGGAGAGAAATGCATAAGTAAGTATTATTGAGTAGAATTTATAACAATTATTTATAAAATTAAATTAATAACGAGACAACGACGAAAAATATAAAGTTGAAATTCATAAATTACTTAAATAAGTAACACTAAATTTAAATAATTGATATATTTTAGTTATAAAGTTAGTTGATTATAAACTCTCTAGTATTATTTACTCCTATCAAGTTTATTTCATTATTAATTAAAAGATTAATTTCGAAGTATTATAAACAGATAACATCCATTATATTACCCTACATCCGTTTCATATAAATATATTTCGCAGTTCTAGGTATCCAGAAGCAGCTAATTAATTACGTTATGCTCTATAGAATTTCGGAAAATGTGCAATTCATTTCCATCAACAAATTAATTAGAAAATGAAGTATTTTATCAGAAAACATATAAACTGCAGTGAAATTATCGATATTAAATTAACTGAAAACCTGCTGGTCAATTGCCTGCTGAGAGAATTTACCTCAACAAATTATTCAATCCCCTATCTTACCTAATGCAGTTAATATATATTAAAGTAAAAGTTGAAACGAAATTATAACATTACATATAAAGTTTACCTAATATTACATAATTATCCTTCTATCTAACATATGATTAGTTTGTATTTTCGCAATTATAAATATGTATTTATTCATACGTGCGTTATTTGTTCCCCATGCTTTACAAATATTTTGTGCTAATTGAGAATGTTCCACAGTTATAAATGTATTTTACATTTTCCAAACTTTAAATATGAAAGTTGGTTTAAACAGTGCAAATAAACAATACTAAACGAAGCTAGGGACTAAAAATAATTATAATTAAATTCTAAATTAATAACGAGTAAAATGCAATACACTAAAGACTATTAAAATTGAATGAGTCGTTTTTTTTTTAATATAAGCTGTTGATTTTCCAGCTCATACAGCGGAAATAATATACGGAATCACCGGTGGAATCTCACTAGTCATCATCATCATCGGATTGGTCTTTTACAGAAACTGGAAGTATGAACAAGAGCTGGACAGCCTCTTGTGGAAAGTGGACTTCAGGGAGATCCAAATTAACGACGAGCCGAACGCGAATAGTTTAGGGACAAAAATCACTCGAGTAAGCGCGCATTTATTTTACTATTTTTTTATTTTATTACGACTGGCATACTGCATTTTAACCAATTTAATTTATTTCGAGCAGCAATTCCGTTTTCAATTTTCCAAACGTGAAAATTTAAAGCGTCGTTCCACGTTATACTCAAATTCAGGGCGTTCGCTGAATATTCCGTATAAATGTTAAATTGCCGAATGCACGATCTATAGTTTAATAAATTCGCGCCCCCATTTAATTAAATTAAAACTGTGACGGGCTTGCAGTGCGCATCTCGGGCGAAATTGAATCTTGATTGCAACCTTATGGATGAATGGGCGACAACCGATGTCTTGAAATATCAATTCTAAAAACGTGAAGGAATTCAAGATTGTTATATTCAGTTCATTAACTAATTAACTTATACAAATAAATTTACAGTACTAATAAGGTATGTTTAATTTTAAATTGATTTTAATAATTTCACTACAATTGAAAGGAATGGATTCATAATATTCACTATGTTTTAATCACAAATAATATTATTTTTTTAGTATAGATTACCACGTAATACCGGTCGCAACAATTATCGTTATTAGATTCTTAATATTTTTTCTTGAAGTTCTTAAACTTAGGTTTGACATTGTAATAAAATATGCAGAACTAAATTCACATTAATATTATTTAAACAATTTTAAATATAAAAATATGCATTCGATAATACTTATTTTTATTTTAATATATGTAGTCCGAGAGGTATCAAAATTAAAGTTTATGCGATTACTTTACAGAAAAATACAATTACAATTCAACTGTAATAAACTCGATCTTTATTAAAATACAAGCGTTATTTGCATTCATGCACTTTCTTTAAATGAAACAATTGCCCCCTGGCGTCGACAAAGTAAATAGGGATCTTTGCTACAGGCGATGCACCCCCTAATAAGGACCAGCCAAGTGTCCCTCAGCTCTAATCCGGACGCGGACTTCCGCTACTCCAGTATATTTACACAGATCGGCATTTACAAAGGACGTGTGTTTGCTATCAAAAAGGTCTACAAAAAATCCATTGATATCACGAGGGAAATGAAGAAGGAACTGAAAATGGTGAGTAATCTATCACGGCTGCTAATTACTTTTGGTTATTCGAAAACAGGAAGGGTGGACAGCGTCGAACCTCATTTATCCTGTGCACCACGCTTGTTTTAATAGATTAAATCGTTCAAGCTTTATATTTATGACCATTGATTTCCTCGGTTTAAGTATAAAAGTTTTATTTCCCGTGTACGAATTTCGTTGCAGGATAAATGCCCTGGGATGTAATAAATATTGAATGCTTCGTACTTGAAAATCAAATGATTCATAGCAATAAATTAAATTATATTCTATAATTAATGCACATAGATAAAATAACTATTGTTTTAAAGTTATATTTTCATCTGGATTTAATAAGAAATAAAGAATGTTCAATTTCCAATTATATGTATTATAATAATACAATATTTTACGATTTTTGCAGATGAGAGATTTGCGCCATGACAACCTGAATGCTTTCATTGGAGCTTGCACAGATTCACCAAATATCTGTATTATAACGGAATATTGCACGAGAGGCAGCCTCAAGGTATGTAGATGCATGGTAGATAAATTTAAATTCAAATGCACGTCATATTGAAAAGCCTTGGTTTTTAATGCAGCTACTGATTTAATTTCAACCATAGAATATTAAGTTTTTGATTGGTCACAGCGAAGATACTAAGATGTTAAGGAATTTAATATCACCATTTCTCATAACTCAAATACATATAAATATGATTCACATAAGTCATTTAATATCACTTAATTAAATGATGTGGAGTTTCAACAAATAACAGCCTCATTAATCCAGTGTTCACATAAGTATACAATTGTTGACTGACAAACAATAACTCAATGCTTCATTATATCTATTTCTATAATTTTCAGCAGTTTACTATTTTTTCAGTGGTTCATTCAATTAGGAAAATCTGGAGAAATGCTTTATACAATAGTCAACTTGATGGTTTTAAACGCTATTAAATAGCTTGTGAAATTAGATCATATAAAAAGAATAAGTAAAGAGATCAATCTGAGCTACACGAATTCACATCTTTATAAAATTGAAGAGTTACATAGGGTACTTAAAAAGAATATATTTTTATCTATCTATCCAAATAAAGTTGCCTTCTGTTATACTATTTTCAAGCATTTCTCTTTTCGCAAAAAATATTTTAAAGATATTGGAAATGCCTGCAAAATCTGAAGGAAGAAAAAATTCGAAGAAATCATTCCTACAGTTGAAACCAATATTTCTGTGATTTATCAACCTATTCATCAAGTTTCACTTTCAACTGAAACGACTTCTTTGCCTGATACTAATCGTCGACATGAGTAATGTAGTTACAGGCCCACACTCTTGCTCAAAGGTTTTGAAAGATTGAAGGCCAGTGACTGCTGAAAGTCAATGCATCAACTTTATTAACCGGAATATCTACAAATTTATTGCTAACATTTATATTCAAGTAGTGGTCTGCTCAAAACAAAGCAGTATCACCGAGCTAATTGAGGTGGATCAATAATTTTTGAGCACCAATTAAAATAGAAGAAGCTACTAGGTGTTTTCTATAAGCAGGAAATTTGATTCCGGAAGAAATAGAGTTCTTCGATAAAGTCCAAACATTGGATATTTATTGTTTGATTAGGTTAGCGTATTTCTCATATTAAACAGAGCATTCAGCTCTTAGTGTTGCTTTTTTGATGCTCTACACCAGCTCTAAATAGATTATCTGAAGATCTGACCATAATTGTAATTGTAATAAGTGATTGTTTCTGGCCAAAAATTATTCTTTTCGAGATATTTAATCTCATCAATAGTCAGAATTAATTATCCTCAAAAAGTGTTAGAGTGAATCAATCATTCCTTTTTTAGATATGACTGGCTATAATGCATCAAAACACAAATCATAATGTATCTCGTTATTTACTCGCATATTGTAGGAATAAAAACATTCTGAAGATGAACAGTTGTGCTTCTTCGGTATAGATGACTTACGAGGGTCATTCAATAAGTAATGCTCCATATTTTTTTAGAAACTATTTATTTAAAAATGTTATATTTTTCCGATAATATAGCTACATGTTTCTTCAACATAGTCTCCATCAACTTGTACTGCCGGTACCAACTCTTGACCAGTGCGCGAAGTTTTCACGGCTTAAATTACGCTCTCATCATCATCGAAGTGTCTTCCACGCAAACCGTCTTTAAGAGGTCCGAAGAGATAAAAGTCTGACGGTGCCAGATCTGGGCTGTATGGTGGATGAGGCAATGTTGTCCAACCCAATTTGGTAAGGTGTTCCCGGGTTCTGAGATTTGTGCATTATCATGCAGGATCAAGGTTTTAGCCGGATTCTTGTCATGCCTAACACGCCGGAAACGTTTTTTGAGTTTGTGTGCTTCGGAATTAATGGTTCTCACTCTTGACATCACATCAACAAAAATGACCCCTTCACTGTCGCAAAAAACAGTAACCATGACTTTTCCAGCAGAAGGAGTTGACTTGAATTTTTTCGTTCTTGGTGACTGAGGATTGTGCCATTCCATTGACTGTCTTTTTGTTTCCGGCTCAAATGTGTGCACTCAGGTTTCATCATCCGTCACAATCCGGGACAGAAACGCTTCCCCCTCAGCATCAAACCTCGCCAACAAATCAGATGACATGGTTGTTCTTTTCATCCTATGTTCTGCTATGAGACTTCTTGGAACCCATTTTGCACAAACTTTTGAATATCCTAGGGTCTCGATCATTACACACACACTTCCACTGCTGACTGACAGCTGTGAGGCCAATTGTTGCACTGTGATGGGACGGTCCGTACGAATAACGAAATCCACGCACCTCACCATGTCTGGAGTGGTGGCACTGACTGGACGACCGGAACGTGGCAGATCTTAAAGTTGAGTTGTTGGACTTTCCGATGCCTTAACTTTCTTTGCCCACCTCCCGACAGTGCTCCTATCGACAGCACAATCTCTATACACTGCACACAAATGTTTATGGATATTTCCCACAGTTTCCTTCTCTGCAATCAAGAAGTCAATCACTGCTCGCTGTTTGTAATGTGGATCGCTAACAGACGCCATTTTGAAAATTCACTACAGCTCTGCCATCTGTTGGAATGATTTGAAACTTTGTCCACCGGGAGGAGCAACACTGAAATTGAAGTACCTAGAAGTACAACTTTCAGTTTTTGCTCATTCTGGAGAAAAAATATGGTACATTACTTATTGAATTTCTCTCGTATATCATCAGTTTATTGAGAGCGAGATAGGAATCTGATGTAGATGATGTATAGGGTTGGATACATTATGTTTTCCTTGAGATACAGTCTTCTATATCCATGGAAATATTTTATGTCACCATTAAACTCAAGTCGTCATTTATTTACGTATTATAAAAATGAAAAACATCGTTTAGATTAACACAGTGCTGCTTCTGAATTGAAGAATCATGCCATTAATATATTGGAATATGATTACCGGAGTCAGATCAAAATATTGCATGTGTAGATGAAATACATGGTTTGATACAAAATAAAGCGTTGTGGAACATCTGCAAAAACGTATGTATGCTAAATGTCTTGTTGATAATTTTGCAAGACCAGCTTTGGTCATGAATAAAGGCTTTCATTACTACAATTAAGTACTCAGGGAATTTTAAATTCATCAATAAGAGCATAACGTCTTATCCTGTCAAAAGATGTTTAAATGACGAGTATAGCTGCAGTAGTGTCATGTTAAATCTGCAAAAACTAACGCCTGCTGGATATGGTGTTGTTATTTTTGCAAGAAAATTTTCAAAAAGAAAAATCACACATGACTCTAATTAGGTATTGAGAGAATATAAAATGTAATAAAACCAGCATGGCTTAATCAAAAAGCTGTCTAAGTTACCTTTGAAAACAGGCTTGAGAGCCCACGAAAATTTGTTTTTATAAAAGGAAGGGTGTTGGATGAAATTGCGGGTTGGGGTGGTAAATGATAGAGGGAATTGTCTTAAGCTACTTGACTATTCAGATACGACCGATTTTTAGTATTTATCAAATTATATATTTGAAAATGATTGGACGATCATAACATCCATGCCCGAGCTCGGATTCGAACCGAGGACCCCTCCGACTATAGTCGGCCTGTTAACCACTGTACCAACGGCTGGCTGTTCACGAAATTTTCTTGTGTCTCCAAGAAAGGCCATAAATTATCAAGTAGAATCTCTCAACAAGTTTGCCAAATACTTTAAGCAAACTGATGATATCCTGAAGAAAGAAAAAAAACTTTACCTGACTGGAGGATGTTAACCACTAGGAAACGCATCTAAAATTTTCAACATCGCGATGGAAATGCCATAGATACTTCTGGCTTATTGCATTGTATTCTCTTTATTGAGCTTATCTATATATTCTTATCTTTTCTACACTGACTGATTGGCATAGTATTGTAGTTTGAACTTCTGAGCGAACTTCCAAAGAAAGTTTTGGTATTTATTAATACACTCTAAATGACGATCCTAGCGATGATTTCATAATTTTTGCACCTTGTCTATGACTTTAAAAGTTGAATAAGTAATTGCGGAGGTTTTCACTTCATAAATTTTGATAATTCAAAATAAATAAAACAATTAACTTTATTGGTATCACTTTATATGTTTTATATATTTTGAATTAAAAAGTTCAGGTAAGAAAATCCTTTTGTTTCTATTCAAAAATTTAATCACAGGGGTACTGGTGAGAAGATTTAAGAGATATTTCTGATAACCTTGGGTGCATCGATAAAACACAACATACCTGAGGAGAGCTTGTCGAAAGCTGTCTGCTTACAATCTGCTACCATTTATTTTGTATTTATGCTGGCTTTTGAATTTAATAGATCTCAATGCTTATCACAATATCCCGAATAATTCATTATGAAAATTCATTATATCGATCTTGATATAAACTAGATCATGAACGTCTTGGTTGATATTTCTTCAAAACTATTTTTATTGCTTAATGCAAAAGATGTTAGCTCTAAATTATGCGTTTTGAAGGTCTCAACCGATTTTTCTGGCGATGAAAATCGATGTTCACGCAGTTTATCTTTAACTACTGGGAACAAGAAAAAGTCATTGGCTGCCAAGGCGGGGCTGTAAGGCGGATGACCCATCAATTCGATTCTTTTGTGTATCCAAATACACGTTTGTTGCATGTGCATGCAAAATAATTTGTCGTTTTGAGTTTATTTCTCTTAATTTACCAAAAACTTCAAAAAACAAATGGTCGTACACCACGATGAATTTAAGGGTCTCTTGATTTTCGAGAGCCACAGTTGCCATATGACTAGTTTTCGTGAAGAAAAACGCGACCATTTACTTCTTAACGCTTCAACAACTTTTGTTGGCTTTACTTCACATTGAAACACTCAAACTGCCGATTGGCCTTTTCTTTCTGGCTCAAGCACGCATAAGTCCACCACTCGTCACCTGGATGATGCTGTATACTGCTTTAGATACACCACAGTTGTCTTTTGAAATCAAGTTACAGCACCAATCGATACCAGCATTTTTTGAGCATCTGTGGAATCCAACGCGTACACAACTACCCAACACACAAATGTTCGCGCAAAATCTCATGTATGCTGGTCATACTAATACTTAAACATCTCTCGATTTCATGATATGTCACATGACGATCTTCATCAACTCGTTTTCGCACAGCATCGATATTTTCCGGCACAACGACAGATTTTGGACCAACTTCTTTAAATTCGTTTGAGTTCAACCAGCCATATACAGTGGCTATGGATGGCGCTTCATCGCCAAAAGTTCAGAACAGTTGATTGATGCACTATTCTTGAGTTAGGTGGTCTAACTCAAGAATAGTCCAAAGTCTTAATAAATTTTCGCGAATTAAAATTAAAAATGTCAACCTTTCCGATGACAATGTCAGATTTTACTTGGAAATACCAGTGTTACCAGTTCTCAATACATAAATAGCTTGTTCATAGAATAAAAGTGATGTTCTTATCGATTATTGCATTAAAAGGAAATGACTGACTTGTTTGACAAAAAAAACTCTTACTGAGAAGAGCTTGCTATTAGAAGGTACATTTTTGATCTAATTATGGGTAGAAGCAAAATTAAAATTTCCACCTTCTTTTTGTATTTGTGCCATTAGCTGACTTCAACATATTTAGTACTAAACGCAATATTCAGAATAACTGGGCTGTGAATGTAAAACAATTCTTTGATGGAATAGGTATAGTAGTCCTAAAATTGTACAAAAGGGCTATATTTAGTTAGTAATATAATTACAAATCAAGAGAAAAAACATAGGGTTGTTTGGTCAAATCACTATGATGTTGATTGATTGGCACTTAAGCGTTAAAATGCATTTCATTATTAAGAAATTATCTTAATATTCACTATGATGTTATTCTTACAGCCGTTAAAGATACAAAAATAAATCCATTCTTATTCATGACTGCCAGTTTCAACAAGGGCTTTATGAATTAAAGTCAACAGCCTTAATATTTTGAATATTAAATATAATATTAATTCAAAATAAAATAAAACAAATAACTTCGTTTTTATCACTAAATCAAAAAAAAAGTGATAAAAACAAAGTTATTCGTTTTATTTTGTTTTGAATCATAAAATGTATCACGAAGTAAAAGCCTCTACAATTACTTATAATATTAAGATTGTCAACATCAATTAACTTTGGCATATTATAATTATATGCAAGATTAAGGTCATCCTTAATTATCGGTTTATTGGCGATTGGAAAGACGACTCAATTTAATAGATCGGCATCGGTGTGAACTATAATTCTCAGTTGTCTCTAGATAGATTCATAAAAATGTCTAAAAGAATCTAGAAATTATCAAGTCTTCTCTTTACATACAGTACAGTTTATATCGTTACTCAGTTCTTTGAAATGTTAGTTCCTATTAATAAATATGATGTGAATATTATTCTTGAATGTGGAAGGTCCTAACTTAATTGCAAAACACATTCGCATTGCAGAAGGAGAGATGAAGGAAATATATCGGATTGTTAAGGACGTTTTATGTAAAACATGTTATTGTCAAAATCAGAAATTAAAATTAAACCATCGTATTTATTGAAGAAAGAAAACAGGATCACTTTGTTTTACCACTTTTTATTTAACAAATTACATGTGACTAGAGTTTCGACTATCAACTAGTCATTATCAAACATAAAGTTTCACGAAATGTTTTCGTATTTTTAAATTTTTTATAAAGTTTATGTTTGTCTCTGTCATTGATCTTGATGCAAATGCTATAGGTCTTGCAATAAACCTATTCACATTCAACCTATTCCACTTTTGGATGCATCTGTCTGAATAGTTACTGTTTTCTCTTCGTCGAACATACCTAATAATTTTATTTTTTATATTAATTAATTCTAGAGTATCTCTTTCCAACCATTTCTAATGAGTGTCTTTCTTTAATATCTGCCTTAGTGCAGATGTTAGTTGTAACAAATTAGGAATATAACTGTTCATATATCCATTCATACCTAATATAATTTGCAGCTCTTTTCTATGTGTAGGGATTTTTTATAGCTTGTATCTTATCATAATCTATTGCCGTTCCCTCTGAATTAAATATATGTTCTAAATATATTACA
The DNA here is from genome assembly GCA_963969525.1 of Ontholestes murinus. Taxonomy (NCBI): domain Eukaryota; kingdom Metazoa; phylum Arthropoda; class Insecta; order Coleoptera; family Staphylinidae; genus Ontholestes; species Ontholestes murinus. The sequence continues at coordinate 17,256,834 of OZ018390.1, forward strand.
GATGATTTTTTAAATTGAAGTTTTCATTATTATTATTAAATTTAATGTTATATTTTTTAGCCCTTTCTACAACTTCCTGTAATATTTTATCATGTTCTGTGCTTCAATTTGCGCAATAAAAATATCATCAAAGTATACTATCACATCCCCAATATCCCCAAAATATTTTTGATTTATTTTTTGAAACAATTCTGAAGCTGAATTTAGCCCAAATGGATTCCTAAAAAATCTGTAGCTACCTACATGTGTACTGAATGAACATATTTTACTTGATTGATCATCTAACTGTAATTGATAAAACCCATCTTTTAAATCTAAAACTGAAAAGTATTTCTTATTCTTTAATTTGTATGATATTTCATCTATGTTAGGAATCAAAAATCTTTCTTCCTCTATAAATTTACTCAACTCTATGAGGTCTAAACACAATCTTAAAGTTTTATCAGGTTTCTCTACGATTACCAAATTACTAAGCTATTCTGTTGGTTCATTTACTTTTTGAATTATGCCCTTTCTTTCTAGTTCATTTAACTTTTGTTTTAAATTATTTCTTAAAGCTAAAGCTACTCTACGAGGTGGTTTAGCTACCAGTACTGCATTTTGCTTTAGTTTTTTTTTTCACAATTTCAGGAAACATTTGTAGTCCTTTGAATATCTCTGTATTTCTTTTGTTTTTTCACATGTTATATTACTATTGATTTGATCATTTTTTTAATAATTTACATTTTATGCAAGCCTTAAGTCTTAACAACGGTTTTGCTTTTCTGTCTACAATAACAAAATTTAATTTTACAATTGATTATTTTACCTAACAATCTAGTTCTACTTATCCAATCAGTTTAATTTTAGAACCTACATATGCCTTCCGTATTTTCCAGTTTTCTTTATTGTTTTTCCTGCCTCCAGTTGTTTCTTCATTATTTTCTTCATCCAATCTTCTATCAAGATATTCACCTCGGATTCTACATTCATCTTGAATTCTATTTCCTGTCCTCTTACTGCAACTGTATGGAACCATTCTTTTATCATGTTATCTTCTCCGTGTACTTCGTTTATATTCACTAGAGTATTCTTCTGACGATGCTTCTGATAATTCATTTAAATGTTCCTCCTTATCCATCGCTGCTAACTTCTTGTTTCTGCATGGCACTGCAAAGTGGTTTTAGGTTTTTCACTTTTTCTACATATTTTATCACACCAAACTCCTGGCAATTTCTTGCTTTGTGTTTATTTTTACGCTTATAACAGTTAAATTCTTTTTTATTATTTGCTTCGTATTTCTTTTTACTGTATTTCTTTTTTAAATTTAAATGATCAACTTTTTCTTTAATTCTTAGAACTTTGATTTGATTTTTTGTGATTTCTCTTGTTCTGCATGCACTGATTGTTTTAGGTAAGTCTAATTCTTTAATGTTTAAGAGCGTTTCTTGCAGTTCGTTATCTTGTAGTCCCAGCACGATTCTATCCCTTACCATTTCATCTTTTTCTGTGAATGCACATGTTTTCACTAGTTTCTTTAGGTCTTGCACGAAGTTATCAATCGGCTCATTTTCTTTCTGCACTCTTTTGTGGAATACAAAATGTTCATATATGACATTATTCTTCGGATTCATATATGTTTCGAACTCTTCGATCACCTTTTCACATTTTTGTTTATCCTCTGTAATTTGAAGTTGTTGTAGATGTCGACGGTCTCTTCAACCATCATGTTTAAAATAAGTACCACCTTTACTTGACTTATCTTCTCTTGTAGCCCGCTTGCAACCTAGTAAATTTCCAATGATTGTTCGAACTTGCGAAAGTTTTCAGCCACGTTGTCCTGAAAAGACATCGGAATGTTAGGTTCGAAAAATTAAAAAAATATATAATGAAATGTAACAATTTAAAGTGATGGAAATACTTAATTACATAAGATTTGTCAAATATGATTATTTATTATAGGTAAGCAAATAGATTATATAATAGCTAACCAATTTATTAAAAGGAAATATAAGAAGAGTATTTATATAGTTTTTCAGATAAATAATGTTATACTTTTTATACGAAGAACATTATGTAATTATTAAATAATTTTATGTTATTAATTTGAAATACGAGAAGATTATTACAACTTGTTGCTTTCCTTGAAGTTATGAGCTTAAATATTGAATTAATTGCGATACACGATGCCAGTTCATTATTTTAAATTCACGCTCCACTCGTATTTTTTTTTTTACATCCGATAAATCCTGAATTATTCATAGTGGAAACATGAAAACAGTCTCTATCCAATTAATTTTTACACACATATACCATCATGAAAATTCAAATTTATTTTATTGATTGGCTTTAAAAATAGATAAATGATTTATACATTCCTGTAAGTTAACATATGTTTTCATAAATCTCTATACTTGCGTAGTTTGCACGCCAATAAATAGGTATTAATTTATTGGAATTTTAATCAAATATCCTGTGATTGAAACTGTTAAAAGAGGAGGCTTCTACTTTGTTATACATTATTATTCACAATTTGAAACACTCTTAAACTTTGTTTGTATAACAATAACAATACAATACAACAGGGACTTTATTAAGTGTCTATAGTTTCCACAATTTTAACTTGTTATTTTCAATCTAAAAGTGAGTAGTATAAATAACTAGTTTGAAAATGTATTAAAATGAAGCTGTGAAATTTACTTAAAGAACTTGACACCTCAATTCGAACAATTTTACTAACTAAGCTAATAATAATACAATGGTGATTAGTGCTTTGAGGTTGTAGTCCACCATATAATTTGCTAATTGGATACGCACGTCTCAATTATAAAGGTAGACATACAAAGTTGTCAATTAAATTTCAATAATAGAATTGATATTTTAGTAATTAATACTAAATGATACACAAGGTAAATAGATATTCAAATGAATTTAATTTTCAGGATATTTTGGAAAATGAAGATGTTAAGCTGGACAATATGTTCATCGCTTCTTTAGTTGGTGATATATTAAGGGTAAGTAGTATTATTTTAATAATCAAATCATATGTTATCCCTAATTCTTTATTTAATAAAAAAAAATGTACAAACAGGGATATTCCATTCCATAAGCATTTTTTATGTAGTCTGTGATAATAAATAATGATATGAAGTGTTAAATCTAATATTTCACTTATCAACATAATCTCAATTCATTCAGTCATAATTTATATACAGTAGTTAATTATCCCTTCTTAACTTGAATATAAAAACCACAATACAAAAAGCTGATTTCAATATCACCCCGACGGATAAAAACGTCCTTATCTCATCCCAAAAAGAAGCCAGTATCAATCGGGAGTCTCTTCAGCATCATGTTTTATTAAATATAAATCACACTCTGAAGTGCGCTTATAATTTTTTGTGCATAAGGAACGGGTAATAAATTCCACTTGCTGCTGGTGTCATTAATATTTTATAATGTGACACATTTATCTATGTGCGTCGATCCTAAAATATGATTTATGGTCCTTGCGGCCACAGTATGGATGCGTGATTATTGCGCGAAAAATTTTCACCCAAATTAATTAGTACCGCCCGATCGCGTCCCTCTTCTTATGAAGAGCATTAGAAGACGAAGACCTTTTTCCACAATCGATCAATGCTCGCTGTGTAGCAGATGTGTTCAAGGTTACCGACATTCATCATACGAACTTTGTTGAAGTTTATTTTGTTCGAGAGTTGGAAACTTTTGTAAAGAAATTGAATATTTATGTTGGAAGAATGCGTAATGAAGTAAATTACCCTAAGCATGTGGCGTAAAAACATTTGATATATTTTAGATATTTTAAAAATCAATAAAAGGTTTTAGTCATAAACTATTTAGATAGTAAAATGTGTTTTTCTAATTTTGCTCCTAATATTATAATATTCTTTATACAAATTTATACGAAACTTTGTTGGATTAATTAGTTTTCTATAGTTTTGAACGAATACCTTTTTGATATAAAGTCATGTAATTATCAAGGTCAACGTTGTTTTGCATTAATATCAGAGAAAATAAAAACTAAACATTCTACGTATTACAACAAGTTTAAATATGAGAAACGAATATTGTGGAACTAAACGACATGATTACAATAACTGCTCACCAACTGCAAGTGATCTTGCCAATCTAGCCTCGAATAATGGAAATCCTCAGTAGAATGCATCTAAACCTAGCAATCTCAATTTACCAGACTTACGTAACAACGTCAATAGACCATATTTTAAATTTGAGATGGTGTCGAGTTCAATAGTAAGAAACTCTATTTTAAAATTAAAATATAATCAAAGTAGAGATAACTTTGATTAAAACACTTAGAACCTTTCTGTAATATTTTATTTATTAGCCATTGGTAATGGACACTTCGTGTCCGAAATATGCATCTGGATAAAAATAAAATATTTTAAGTGTTTTAATCAAAGTTATTATTATCTTCAAGTAACTCAATCAGCTAAATCAAAGTAGAGATATTGACCTAATCAAACAGAATTAATTTAACAGAATTAATTAATCATTCAATCACACTAAGCATATTCCCATCTTGTTTGAAAATGGCAATTATTGTACCGGTACATAAGAAAGATACAAGAATTGAGGTAAATATTTTTAGACCAATGCCAATTTTATCGAACATTTCTAAAGCTCATGAAGACTTATTAGACTTCATAAGAAAAACACAAATATTATCAAATAGTTAACATGGGTTTAGATGTGCTAGATCTACTACAACTGCCACACTTGATTTAATTGATGCGTTCAATAATAACAAATTTGTTTAATCCACTTTCCTTGACTTACAAAAGGCTTTTGATTGTATGAGCCATGAAATATTGTTGCAAAAGTTGTATATGTATCCTGTAAGATGCAACATAATAATCACATACTTATCAAATCGGTATAATATAATAAAAATAGACAAGCTTTCAGATGATTACTTTACTAATAAATAAGTTCCACAAGGATCGAAGTTAGGGCCAGTACTTTCCTTATTATATTTGAATGATATCTGTCGATATGTAGGAGAAAAAATATACTGCTGTTTGCGGACGATACTACTTTAGTAAGTCGGGCAAATTTACTAAGTGAAGTAAACTACCTGAGAAATGATAATTATGCATGGGCAACGTGTTGGTTTTATTAAATAACACTAAAAGAGTAAATATGCTTTTTAATCCAAAAACATATTAATCATGGGTTTGCTAACGATACTAAGTTCCTAGTTTTTCCAATAGACCAACAACTCACGTGGAAAGTACATACGTATGAGCTAGAGAAAAAAATAAATAAAAACTTATTTCTTCTCAGACAACTTTCGAAAGTCATTTCATTTGATGTTTCAAAGGTAAAATGCAAACGATATGGCATCATTTTTTTAAGGGCATTCATCGAGATCTAACTAGGTTTTTTCAACTCAAAGAAAAGCGTCAGAGTTATCTTTAATTTGGGCTACACCGAAGATTGTAGGCAAGATTATATTAAATCAAACACACTTACACCACCTTGTTTGTACATAATGCCTCACGTATATCCACGAACATATTGATCACTATGAAAAACATTGTGATGTTAATAGATATGTTACCAGAAGTACAAACCAAAGTAAACCATTATATAATAGACTGAAACGCACACAAAACAGCACTCAGTACAATGCTATAAAGTTATATCACAGTGTACCAATAAGTAGCTACTAGTTTTAGGAAAAATGTAAAATCCATGTTAGTATGTAAGGCACTTTACTCTGTAAATGAGTACTTAAACTCATTAATTTAAATAAACCATGCCCGACTTGTGAACCAGTAGTCATTAATAAAGATTATTATATTATTACTATTATTAAATCTTATGTACGTATGAAGGGAATCCGAAAAATAAAAATAAATATTTCTACTTAATATAATAATAATAGTAAACTATTTATGATTGTCAAAATATAAGTGCCTTAACAGGATTGTTAAATTTCTTTGTAGATGTTATCAGTTATGATTATGATCTACGGAATAGGTAAACTAGAACCAACATTGTACATTCCATAGGCATATGTACCAGTTCACCAGGCTTTAAAAAAGCCGATGACAGGTAGTTCCGTCTTTGAAGGGACAGGGCAAAGCATTCATACAGTAGGTGCTCTGCTGTTTCTTGTGCAGTTGGCATCTGTTGTCTGACCCATCTTAAGGTAGTATTTCAAAGGGCAGTATCCGTTTAGCAGGCTTGTTATGAGTCTTAGGTTGCCCTTGCTTAATCTGAGAAACCATCCGGACCTTACGTCAGAGAATGCTATAAACGATTAAATATTAAAAGAAAGAGGTTTAAAATTATTGGTATTGAATGAATTTGTAGGTGGTTGTTGTACTTTGTAAGGGTACGTAGTGGTTGACGACGACAAGAAAAGACTGTATACTTTAAAAATATATGCTTCTATTAAACGTACTGTACAATGTCTTAAGATAAACTGAATATTTACAAAAATGTTTACATAAAGAAAACTCTTATTAAAGTGGGGATTGTGGTGGTGAGTTTCGCGATCCCTTACAGACTCTCCAGGTGTTGACCACATGTTTAGAGACCCGGATCGGACGGGCCGCTTCTTCCAGGAGGGACATGAGCCCAACCAGGCCACCCGTAGTTCGCTTGTTCGTGCCTTTCGGTTTATTTTCTGGGAATAAATAACGGTTTCGGTAAACAGATCACGATTTTGAGAAAATCGTTTACCTAATCCGAACAGGTATTATGGTTAATATGAAGGATTATATTTGGGGAATTCCCAAAAATTAAATATTCATCCATACCTTTCTTAATATAAATGCAAAAGTTCAGCTTGTAAGCTGCAATTTCAATCACAACGTCGGCCTCTCATGCGGTTTTAAATAGATCGGCTTTTGCTTCGGTAGGAGACAGACAATTGTCTATGAATGGTTATTGTAACATGGTAGACGTCAAATATTTTTGGGCTACCAACATTAGGTAATATCGTGGTACAATATATTTCCATTACCTGGAATTGGTTTGACGAATTTTGGTATATGAAGCTTCAAGAAGTAGAAGATAAGGAATAGTTACTAATTAGTCTAGGGTTTGGAATTGTATGAAAGGTTTCGTGATTTAAGTGAGTTGAGCGACAGGAGTTTCTAGAATGTTGGCCGTAGATAAATTGAATCTGACTTTAAGTGAGCTTCGTGATTTTTACTATCATTAGTATCATTTATTTATTCCAATATTCTTACACAAAATTCCAAAATTGTATGTAAAATCTATTAATATCAACAAAAATTATAGTCGCATATGGAAAGGGCATAGTTCACAGTATAGCGTTCTTCCACTCTTGCCAACACTTTCTTCTATGAAGAACTTGCTTCTTGATGCTCATTTCAAAGTGTTCCATCTTTATTTTGGCCAAATGCGGCATATTATATCCTTTAAAGGAACTTACACAAATATGTGACTTATTTCATCTTGACGTTGTTATTGCAATTTGTGAAACAGTTGAAACCGTAGGGTTAGTAAAGGTATAGATTGATATATTAAAAAGGAACTGGAATATAAATTTCATAAAGCCTAGAACCACCCGACATGAATTAACCTCTAAACCACATCCAATTTTGGGCATGGCTAAATTGAAAATTGTATACAAAACAAATCCAGAGTTATAGGAATAAACCAATGGGTGAATTGTTAATAAAAGGTCCAGTTAGACCCGGTGAAGAATCTAGAAAAATTCCCAATTTTTGTTTATATCCGTATACAGGTTTTTCTCTATTTTAAACGTCTATGATGAAATTAGCAAAAGGAGATTTATCAAATAATTTTGAAAGAGCCGTTATATCTACAATCGAGTTTCTTTCAAATTCTTGAAAATTTTATTCTTGTTACAGAACATTCATAAATGAATGTAGCAAGGGTATTCTTAAGTCCAAAGGGCATACTTTTAAATTCAAAGTGGACAAAATGTGCATAAAAAGTTGTTTTAGGAGAGTCTCTAAGGTTAATACCAATTTGATGAAATTGGGAAGTCAAATCTATTGTAGAGATGCATGGCCTAGCTGGTCAATAATTTGTCTATAGATGGTAGAGGATAGACCACCGTCGACGCCGGATTATAAGTATAGTAAAAGCGGTTACCTATGCTTGAACTATTAAGAGTTGTATAGAATTTTGGATATATCATGCGGTGGGAAAGATAGTCTATTCTATAATCGATCATGCAAGGAAAAATAGATGGTAAAAGATCAAGTGGGGGACGAAGAACTTCCTGGCTCAAACACCTACGAGAGTGGTATGGACAGACATCTACCGAACTATTTAGAGCTGCTGCATCTCAAGTGAAAATTGCCATAATGATAGCTAACCTCCGTTAGAAGACAGCACCTTAAGAAGAAGATAGAATTCGGGTTTGTTTCAACGAGACGGGGTGGCAAGGGGTCCAAAGTTATGTTGATATTATCAATAGGGACATGAGAATCATTAATATTTAAGATGGTAGTTAATGTCTTGTCTGTCTTAGAATCAACTTTAACAATAATTCTGGCCAAATTAACACCAGTACTAATTTTAAAATTAGAAATAATGCCATCTTTAACTTTGGGGTTTAGGATATTTATTGAGATTACAGTTTCTGTTCTTGGTAAAAGAGGTAATATACCTTAATTCTTGTGTTGAAGGTTTCATAAAATCACAATCAATTATTTTTTAATATTTTATAGAGAACGAATTTGGAATTATATGAAATAGTTGATAGTCATTTTTACTACCGAATGGAAATTTCAACAATGGTTTTATAGGATTGATTTATACCCACAATAGTGATTGTATTATTTTAAAATATTTTTAGGTTCTGTTCTAGATATGAAAGTTTATTGGGTTTTCCAATAACAGGTTTTATTTTGATATTTAAAAAAAAAGAGTATATTTTAAAAGAAATCGATGGACAATTATTTCATTGTAAAGAGAAAGGTATGCCATTAATGAAGGAAAATGATATCAGCCAAATGGCCGTCGCTCCTTTTCATGAAATTTTCCATGACCAATTCGCACATTTGCGGCTGTATGTCCTCGATAACTTGACAAATTCCATCTTTAAGGTCTTGAATCAATTGTGCAGAATTGGCATAGACTTTATCTTTCACGTGGCCCGAAAGAAAAAAGTCTAAAGGTGTTAAGTCACAAGATCTCGGGGGACAATTGTGATCACCTCTTTGCGAAATAACATTGCCAGGAAACTTTTCTTGCAGAATTGCGATTGTTTCGTTCGCACGTAGCGCCGTCTTGTTAACAATAAACGTCGTCCACATCAATATCTTCCAATTCCGGCCATAAAAAATCATTAATCATAGCTTGATAGCGCAATCCATTCACCGTAACAGTTGCACCAGCCTCATTTTCGAATATGTAAGGTCCAATCACTCCGCAAGTCCAAAAACCGTACCAAACAGTGACACGTTGAAGATGGAGAGGCTTTTTAATAAGCATTCTTTGATTCTCCGAGCCTCAAATGCGGCAATTCTGCTTATGCGCGTAGCCTCCGAGGTGAAAATTGGCCTCATCACTGAAGATGATTTTTCGATGAAATTTGGATCATTTTGATGCCTTTTAAGAGCCCAATCAGCAAATAGAAGATTCAACGGTGTTGGTGATTGACCGGCTTGAGTTCTTATGATAACTGAACTTCAAAAGCCTTCAAACCTAAGTCTTTATGCAAAATACGGTGTAATGTCGTTTTTGGATTGTCTAATTCCAAAGATCGACGAGAAATCGTCAAACCTGTGTTTTCGTTAATACTATTGGCTACAGCAGCAATATTCTCAATTGTTCTTGAGCGACGCACACGGTTTCGATTCTTTACATCACTAAGTTATCCCAACGGCTCAAATTTTTTAACCAGTTTTACTATTGCTGGCCAAGAATGTGCTTCACGACGACCCAAAAGTGCTTTAGTTTGGCGAACTCTGACTGCAAAATTTTCACCAATTCTGTAGTGAATTTTAACAATTTCAATGCGTTGTTGAAACGTGTATCGTTGTTAAAAGATGACAGTTGCAAAAGTAACAGCTGCCCAGATAGCGGGCTATTCAAAATGAAACTTCTTATGGAAAACCTTTTATTAACATTGCGCATTAAGCAAGATTAATGCTCCCTTGAAAAGTGAATGTTGTGAGAATATGGACGTTTATAGGCGCTGGGTTAGAGTGGTACTCGGAGCAAATGTCTCTAACACTGCCAACGACGGAGGCAAACTCATGTATAAAGAAAAATCTTCACTTGAGTTTCTAAGGTGGGCCTGATCCAAAAAAAACTTTGAAGTGAAGTAGCGTGGTTCTTTAAATTGTGATTATAACTATTCAAATTATGATCAGGAAATTTTCGATTGGAAGACTTGTTGCGATTAAAATTAAATTTTAAAGAAAATAGAGAGGAGAGGTGATCTGGGACGGGTAGGTAGATCTAGAGGTTCGATTAGGGCTTGCAATGTAGGATTGTCCCACGACACTGTTATTTAAACTTGACAATTGTTAATTTAATGAGTAATATTTACGACTTTCATGAAAATTACTCAGACTGTACAAATTGCGTGAGTTTATAGTAAGACCTTAGGCGTTGCTAAAAATTTAAATCAAATTAGAAAGACGTATCTTTAATCATCTACAAAGAGAAGTTATTTTCTCGGTCTTGCTCTGATAGCATCTACGCGTTACAGCAAGTAAAGTACCTAATAAATTTGATCCAGAAAAATTTTCCTTTGAGAAAATTTTGTTATTTGTGTGCTAGTTTTAGTGTAGTTCTTTATTGCAGCATAAAGATGACGATTGGGGTAAATTTTTAGACGAATATTTACGCCTTTGAGAAAATGAGTTTCAGACTGTGCAAATTTCATGATTTCGTCGTTAAATTCCTTACGCGTACTGCTTTATACAACCAGTAATCTTTTACTCCAATTTGGAATTATTCAATAGCTTTCGGAATTTACTTTTGCATGTTTTATTACTACATTGGGTTCGTCACTAAAACTCTGAATTAAATTAGAAAGACAAATCTTAAATCGAGTATAAAAATTACTTATATACTCGGACTTGCTATGATAGCAACTACGCATTACAGCAAGTACAGAATCTAAAAAAATGGATCTTGCAAAATTTGTAAGTAATTAAAGTACTTAATAAATTTGATCTTGCAAAATTTGCCTTTAAAAAACTAATAAATTCTCCCAGTTATTTATAATGCTAGTTTTGATTTAGCCCTAGTCAAGAAAAGTTGTGAACAAATTTGACACAATGACTGCAAACGGTGAAAAATTCGTCTACGTTTTTAGATTTAATTCCAAAGAAACTAATGTCGAATACATTCTATACAGCAAAGTTTAACATTTCACCCATGGTTATCAAAAAGGAATTCTGAAATAAACGAAGGAAAACAATAACAAAAATATATACGGCATACACGAATAACAACAAAAAGAAAGAAAGAAAAAATGAGGATAACTGTAAAATAGATATTGTTGATGTTGAAGGCTTTCACTTTGTTATACATGTTAAATAGAATGAAACACACTTATAACTTTGTTTGTATAATACGTAATTTATGTTTCATTCTGTAAAATAGATAGGTAAGTATTTACCTATTTTACAGAAGACATTTTACATAAGAAACATAAAAGTTATGGGCATCATATGAATCTGCGTTAGAGGGTTGTTCATTATCTTATAGATGGGATCGTCACTCCCCTTCTAGTAGGTTACAGGTTATAGGTTAACATAGGGTGCTAGTGAGGTGTGTTAGCCTCTCTTGAACTGCGACCTAAAAGATCTATTGTTCTACCCTTAACCAATCACTTCTCAATCAGTCCCACGTCCTCCATGAACCTGGTAACTTTCTTGGGGGTGATATTGCTCACTTCTTCTTGGGATAATCGGTCCCTACCGAAGTGTGAAAGACGCTTTTGACAATCGTGACACAAGTGGTTGTATGTGCTAGGTCGTTTCATCTGCCGAATCACATAATCTGCAGTTTCCACTTTCCCCTTTTCCCATTTTCTATAAATGGTATCGGAGGGCACAATGCCCTGTCATGAGTCCGGTGAAAGTTCTTAGCTCGTTCCTTATGAGTTGAAGCACCATGTGGCTGTGGTCGAGTTTCATGAGTCGTTTTGATTGACGTAGACCTGGTACATTATTCCAATGCTTACGTCTTCTGGCCTCTTCCAATTTTTGCACCTCCTCTCTTCTGCGTGCCATGAGGAGTCCACAAAACGGCTCTGGTTATATAGGAGTGGCATTTGCACCTCTTTTTGCGAGTTCATCGACCACTTCGTTGCCTGTGCCCGTGCCCTGGGACCCACATGAGGGTCAACGAGTTGTTCTTCGCCAGTTGCGAGAAGGATCTTCGACAGTCCTTGAGCCATGACAATAGGCTCGAACGACCTTTAATGCGACTTGGCTGTCTGAGCAGATGTATATTTGCGCACCATATAGGTGCCTTAGGTACTGGAATAGGCATTTATGGCCCTAACCAAAACTACAAGCGCAGAGCCATGAAGTTCCTGTGGTTTTGGTTAGGGCCATAAATGCCTATTCCAGTACCTCTGGTATTCTTGGCACCATCCGTATACCAGGCTGATATTCCTCGTTCAAACTCCTTGACTCTCTTCAAAGCCGTTTTGGATTCCTCAATCGACACCTTAAACGATAATTCGAATTCGAGCTTCCTGGACATAATGTCCGTCGATTTGGACAGAAGGACCGGGTCAATTTGCTGCAGTATTTTTAAGTTTTCTGTCCAGTCCCCCGGCAGTATTTTCTGCTTCTGGTATAGTCCTAGGGCTGTCACAAGTCCCTCTTTTTGTACAACTAGATGAGTGGTGTGAAACCAATGACTGCCTCTATTGGAAAACTTACCACTCTTCTTATAGATATTCGGGAAACGAATATTTCGCAAATTACTCTTGATTCGAGGAGGCCTTAAAAATTCGTTCTGTTGAATTTCCTTTGTGGTTTCTTGTGGGAACAGAATAAATCCTAAGATTAATTCTACGTAGTATGAGTAATTTCAACTCTTTATTGAATTGACTTCCTTGTTACAATTACAATTTGACGAAATAACACCAAGAGTTTAATTAACCTCTAATGAACATATTTCTAATCGAGTGAAATATATATTCTTGATATTTTACTTTTTGTGCAGGCCTATTATTTAGAAAGATATATGTTATTATGGGATAGCATCACTAACGAGTTGTGATATAGCGAAACGCATGTCTTGATAACACTTCAAGAAAAACTGACATAATTTTACTATGTAGTTTCGACAAGTAACAGCCTCATCAATCCAATAGCATTTCTTGATATTGGTATCACTTAAAAACTTCGTTTAAAAAAATTTAAAAAATAATAAGAGCACAAAAAAGTTGGACGGTCATGCGACGGCATCTATTGGTAATAAAATTCAATACTGGGGCTGCTTTAGTGTGATTAGTTTATTAGTTTATATATTTCATTTAATTAAAACACAGTTATATTCCTTTCTTCACTTTTTTATTTTTTCACAGCTAAATGTACATTTCGGGCACTATGTACCCATTATCAATAGCTAACTGAATACAAACAAAAAAGTGTCAACAATATATACCTCGATGGATTATAAGGAAAAACCGAAAAGTAATTAACACGAGAAAAAAGGATTAAGGATTATTTGGAATCTGTCTGGGAAGGGTGTATAATAGGGTTAGTGTGGATTTGATCAGGTAATAAATTGAATAGCGGATTTGTTAGTGGGCTTAAATCGAAATTAAGTAATAGAAAGGAATATAACTGTGTTTTAATTAAGTGATATTAACCTTCACGTACTCAAGTAACTACATTAAGTTTATATATTTCTAGCTATATGCAATATCGTTTTGTTATAACATTACATTCTCATTTTACTTTTACTGTTCCAAGATACATCTCACGTTCAGCAATTGAGTTGGCCACCGCTGGACTAGAAGAATGATGGACAATTCAATTTTAGGCATAAAAAGGAGCTTTTACCGCTAGCTCATCAACTAATATATTTATCGAAGCGTTTACACCGCCATACTATCGTGCTCGTATTTTCTTGTTTTTTTTCCTCCTGTTTCGTGTGCACCTTTTGTAATCATTCAAGTGGATTTCATCGATCCTGGATAACCGGAATAGAATACAAAATAATGGTATCTAGGAAATTTCCACGCACAGAATTTACATTTGATCTTCAGAATACACGAAAAACGTTTTTAAAAGTAATCATAAAAGCCTCTACATTGCTAACAACCAAAGTGCACTCATAAAAATACGAATATGTAAAGCATTATGCAGGGGTATGTTCTGAAAAAATGGTCCATCGTGCGTCAGCAACCCCAAATTTAGTGAACAATGCTTCCTCCGTGCAATTATTACACCAACGTTTTATGTGTAGTTTTATAAGGGAAAATACTAATTTTCTATTTAAAATTCGGCCGTGCTAAAGATACAGAAAATTATTTAGAGTATAATTTAAATTACCGCTTTTAAGAAATAAATCTTAAAATAGTGTGCTTTAATAAATTACAAAGATACCTAAAAAGTATGTGCTAACTATATAACTATTTAATTACATGGTAATTATGTCAATACTAAGAGGAGCAGACAAAATTCTATGTATCCCTCTATGAAATCGAAACGTTAATATTTAGTTATATTTCCGTAAAATCGATGAAAGCTTCTTGAGTGCACTTTTAAAGGAAAATTTATGTATTGTTAAGACATCAAAGGAAAAGTAAGATATTACATAAGGTCGAAATGGAATATCTTAGCGGATCGATTGGAAATTTATTTCAGTCATATTTAATGCATCCATCGTAATAGTTTTGAAAATAAGAACAAATTTTACACACTCATTAAGAAAACGTTGAAGTTTTAAGTTGTTTGATAAACGAACCTGTAAATAATTTAGAAAAATATCGAATTATTTGTTTGCATGGTATACCAAAAACTTTTTTTTACATTTAAAACTGTATAGTGCCGTATTTTTATGTATTTATAACACAAAGGAATCCTGATAGAAAAAAATATAAAACTATCCCAAAAATGTCATGTATATGCTAAAATAAAATACCCTCTCCTCCCGAGTAAACATCGAATGCGTTTATCTCGAGTGTGCATATTGACAGACACCTTTATTACCCTTTTGTTACATTGCGCTCTTTCGCAAAAAAATTTAGTTTAAAAAAAAACATTCAGCAATATCTTCACTACTATCGATTGAAATACAAGTGCATATTAGATTCTCAATCTTGATGTTAACAAATAGCAATTTCCAGCACCTCTCTGATTATTTTCTAGCCCTGTTCGTTTGATCCACAAAATAAGTTTTGAATAGTCAACTTCTTATTATTTATTACTTTAAAGGAGCGTTTGTCATGAATAATAATTCTGCCTTACTAGATAATGAATGATTTTTTTTAGGTTGTGCACGATAATGTGTAATTAAATTTAACACTTCTTAAACAACTCATCTACCCTTCCAAATCTCTATTATTATTATTAATTTCGCTTTATAGTTTTTCAATCTTCTGATGCACAATATGTATGACAATATTTGTTCTAATATATTGACTATTGTATCCATGGATGAACTGGCCCATAAAATATTCAAATGATTTTTTATATTTCTGTTCGATTCTTTTAAAACTTTTATTACCTTTTGGTGATGAGGGTTAAATATTTAGCAATATAAGAACATTTCTCAAATGTTGGTAATATATCCACAAACCAAGAAAACTTTGAAACATCAAACAAATTCAATAGTCTTCCTTGATAAGGCTCAGTGTAATGACAAAATCAATAATTTTATTACCACAGAAAATTTAACCCTCCTTGAGAAAGATCCCAGCTCCTCATTTCAATCATTTAACGGGTATGTAATATATCTTTCTTTTTCCTCATTTCAAATATTCTACTCTTACAGATAAGAATATGTCTCCATTCTTTTCGACTCAAAATTTTTTACATGCTTTTTATCGGTACACTGCCAAGAGAATTACACTATGCCTAATACCATATAAATATTAATTATTTATAAACTTACCTTAACTTACCTTATTTTCAAATATTTGCACTATTCTATTCATGGACTACAAACAGAGAATCACCATTCGCGCATCCTCTATTTTGGTGTTCCTTTAGGTTGTCAAACTCCTATATCTTTGTATATTGTACTTCTTGATTTGTCCTTGCAATATTTACTTCTCTCCTATTAAATTCTTTCACATTTATCTGCAACTAATATTTTTACTTTCCCTATATACGAAGTATATATAGGGGAAGTATTGTGATCGTGATTTTTTTTGAAAATTTTTTTTTGCGGAAATATCCGTTTTGAGGTCCCCTGAGTCCATTAAACTAATTTCTGGAAAAAAAAAATTTGTGTCTGTGTGTGTGTCTGTCTGTCTGTCTGTCTGTCCGTGGGTGCTGTATCTCAAAAACGACTGATCCGATTAAGATGAAACTTTAAACGTAAGGTTTTATCGTTAAAAACTGGAACTGAAAAGCTTTTGGTAAACATTCATAAACCGGAAGTGGGTGTTTACTCGAGGCGTTTTTTGTTTTTTTCCGATATTTTTTTTAATATGAAAAATATTACAAAACTTTTCAAACAAAAGTTAAAGAGAATGAGAAACTGAACAAATTTTGTTAAAATATTTTTTCATAAAATTCTTTACTTTCGAGAAAAAAAATAAAAATTGAAATTTTTAACATTTTTTGCCAATTGCTAGTAAACTATTGAAGCAACATGGAAGTTATATGACAAATAATTGTAGAGAATTCAAAATTAAATAAATTATTAAGAATAACCTTTTTGCATAAACCGCATAGTTTTCGAGTAAAATATAGGGAAAGTACTATGATGGCCACATCACCATTTTTTATTATTATTTAATAATTATGCTTTGGTTTGGACAAGGTTTTATTAACGAATATAATTACTCTACCTTACCCATCTTAGATTTGTAATAAATTTCAACATGGCTTTCAAGTGTTTCCATCACACATTCTTCAGTTTCTAAATTTCTCTTTTCTTTTAAAACCTTTGGTATTCTCCTCCTGTGGAGGTGAATAACTCTTAGCGATAGTAGAAAATTCTCCTTCATTAGTAATAGGTTTAAGTACCAAGAAAATTTCTAAGTTAATTCTTTTGAAACAGATATTCTCTGAATTTTAAAAATTTTTGCACATTGACGACAATAAGGTATTGTATTGTGCTTTTATTTAAGAGCTAAATTTGTAAAATTTTACATATCTTGCCAAAAATTGTCACAACTCTCTAGATTCCAATATTTTGTAATTATATTCCTCCTATCAAAATGCAAGAATTCTTTTCGAGGGTTCTAGAATAGATTGGTCAAATTTCCATTCTAAATTGTGGCAATACTCATTAAGGCTTCTTGAATTATCCTTCATTTTTTTCAGATTTCTAAAATTTTCAGCACTTTCTCTTTCACATACCTAGAATTTTCCGTTAGTGACTAGATTATCCAGAAAGTTTTTTTGCAATTTTTAATTGAAGTAGCTAATTACCCATAATATATACAATACGTCACTCAATAAGTCCCCAGTCTAACACATATAGAAATATTGTTGACAGACCCACATAATTTTCGGGTACTACTAACCTTCAAACAGTACGTCTCAAAATTTCATGGAATTCTGACCATTGGTTTAGAAGTTACAATCGTTTTAGTTACCCCTGTTTTGTAATTTTCAAGACAATGGATATAATTATTTCTACCCATTTCGTGTGTTGATTAAACACTGTTTTCTAATGGGAAAAAATTCTGTTGGAGCCAAACAGTGGCTTGATAACCATTATGAAGGCTCTGTTACAGAGAAATCGACTATTATTCACTGCTATGCTGTATTTAAATATGGTCGTACAAGCATCGATGACGATGAACGCTCTTGTCGTCTAAAATCGGTAGTTGTTCCGAAAAACATAAAAAATATCCACGAAAAAATTTTAAAAAACGGTAATATGAAGTTGTGTGAGATACCTTGTAAATAGAAGAAAGTAGTATCTTTACAATTGTACATGAAAATTTGAGCATGCGCAAGTTGCTTACGAAGTGAATGCCGCATTTGCTCACACCGGACCAGAACCAACAACGCGTCGATGATTCTGAGCGCTGTTTGAAGCTCTTCAAGGGAAATAAAAAGGATTTCTTGGGTTGGTATGGCAATGAATGAAACATGAATCCAGCACTGCAAGCCTGAATTTAAAAAAATCTTCAACTGAGTGGACAGCAGCCGGTGCAAATCATCAAAAAACTCAAAAATTAGCTAGCAAGGTTATGGCATCCGTATTTTGGGATGCGCATGAAATTTTGTTATTCGCCTATCTTGAGAAAGGCAAAACTATTAATAGTGAATATTACACGACATTATTGGATTAATTGAGTGCAGAAATAAAAAATTGCGGCCCCACATGCAATAGAATAAAGTGCTGGTTCACCAAGACAATTCTCCGTGTCACAGGTGGATCAAAACAATGGTTAAATTGGATGAATTTCGCTTTGAATTGCCTTCTCACCCACCGTACTATTTAGATTTGGTCTTTAGCTTTTGGCAGACATGAAAAAATTCTCCAGGGAAAGAAATTTGGTTCAAATGAAGAAGTGATTGCTTAAATTGAGGCTTATTTTGAGAGCTAAGTCAAATCGTTTCACATAAATGACATCGAAAAGTTGAAGGAGTATTGAAATAAATTTATTGCTCCTGCAGGATGATGTTGATGAATAAAGTGGAATTTCTAAAACAAAATATGTTTTTCTTCGTTAGGCCGGAGACTTGTTGAGTGATGTGTTACATCCTGGATTTTTGATATGATGCCCCAAATTTTTCCATCGCGAAATTGCATATATTTTTTTAAATCTTGTTTTCATGTAATTATCACGAAATTCAACATATTGTTGTTAGAAATCGGACCATACACCAATAAATATTTGTATTTGTATTTGATGCTTTGTTTCTCTTATAATAAAAAAAATATTACAAATGGATAGATGAAAACATGTACTTATAATTTTGACGTAAGAGATCCGGAGGGGAGTTCACTCTGCAGAATATTCTTCCACTCCATCCCAATGCTGCATTTGAAGTTCTTTAGTTCATCCTGATATAAATTCTTTTGAAACAAATTGAAATTTTTTGCACATCGATGAGACAATGTATTTGTGATGCTGTACTTTTTTCTTAAAAAAGTAACAAACAAAACACTACAAGTGATACTACAAAGAATCATATAACAAAACCAGCAGGACACAAAAACATTAAACCGCTCTCAAACAGTACCACACCTCACCTCACAAATTATTAACATCATCAAACAAGTTCACTCACGACAGTATGCACAAACCAGCAGAACATCAACGATTTCACAATATACACCGTCAAATACAGCATTAACACAGGAACCATCAATGACACAATCAAAAGTACAAAAAAAAACAACAGCGCCATTATAAAAACAAATTTACACTCTCTAAAGTGATCGAAATGTCGAGATTACAGTTGACAGCAGCTTGGTTTAATCACAAATATGATATTATGCATTAATCATCAAAACAATACGGGGATTTATTCTAAAAAGTAATTTGGAAAAAGAAACTGTCATACATTACTTAAAAACCCTGCAGAAAGAGGGAGTAGTGCATGAGTTTAGCGAATGGCGCTCTTCATGTACGCAACAAAAAGCATCCCCTTCCACATCCGATTCGTTTTCACAGAAAACTGTCAAGCCATGGTACAATGCGCTAAATGCTAAAGAAACCACCTAACAACTTGCGAAATAACTCTGCCCAGAAAATGCAAGACATGTGTAAGCACAAAACATGTGGCATAGTCTACTAAGTGTCCTAAGAGGCCTCAAAAATCAATCGAGGGAAACGTCAAAATTATAAATCAAAGCAACAAAACGGCACAAATTGACAAAAAATACAAAAATTCATCCACACACGACAAAAATTTACGAACCGACGAACACAGACAGACAAGAAAACTCATTTCAAATAGACACATGTTTGACCTCTAGACTCCAAATGATATCCCTCCAGTAATGCCAATCTCCCGAATACACTGGATTCACTCATATTAATAGCAATGTCTAATTTAAATTTTATGTATACTAACATTCATTCCATAACCAATAAGTCACATTTACTATCCCATTTCCTTACCAACCATTGAAGACACTATTTTCACTTAATCTTCTCTCTATGACAAATCCGTTATAATCAAAGACTTCAACTTAAATAAACAAAAATCAAAAAGGTTAACCTCGTTGATTACTAATTACAACTTCATGTACATCCCAACCAATCCCACTTGTATCATGTCTGATAATCAATCATTCACTTCTGATATCCTCCTTTGTACCAACAATATTGAACACTCAATACATAATTTAGAACTTATCCCCGATAAGTTAATTCTGAAACCCATCTCCTTACGTATTCACTCCTACATGATTAGAATCACATATACTATACTCAAAAATACGACCCGAAAGGAAATACGACCCGAAAGGAAATTATCTGTATCCCCAATCCTTATTACAATCCTCTACTTCCTAAGAGTTATCATCCGATAACCCTACTTTCCGTTCTTGGAAAAATGTTTAAGCTCTTCTCAAACGCGAAGTAATGTCCTATATTTCTGGTTTCATCACACAATTTCAGTTTGGCTTCCTAAAATACAGATAAACAACGCTTCCAATAACCATTCTCTCTTCTAACTGCCACACAGCAGGAGATAAATCCGCGATCATCTTCCTAGATGTCAAGAAAGCCTTTGATTCCGTTTGGTACCGAGGTCTGCTGTTTAAATGAAGTAATCTCACACTTCAAATCCATCTATTATATCTCCTGGATAGTTTCATACACAACCACTCCCTTCAGGTCCAACACATCAGTTCCCTCTTCAAATCATTTTCTCCCGAACAGGATTTATCTCAAGGCTCTCCCCTTTCTCCCATCCTATATAATCTCCTCAAAGCCCTCAGCACCCTACAGGGCATAACAGACACTATACAAATCTAGTTTGCAAAAAGGCGTATTTCCATCAATCCTAATAAATCTCAACTTCCTTTCTCTTTCACAGTCTTACAGAACCGCATACCTTAATATCCATAAATGGCCAAAATATATAACCTTCATCATCTACAAATACCTATGAATAATATTTAATACTAAACCAACCTTTAATAACCACTTCACATCCCTTAAAGCAAAAGTCAAGAAAAGGGCTGCAATTTTCAGAGACCTAACCTACAAAAAGCAAGGTATAAACCTAAAAACAAGCACTCACATCTATAAAATGATCTGCCGTCCTTTACTTGACCCAGTAACATTACATAACTTTCAAGTCATAAAAAGATCAGCCCTTATGGTGCTAACAAAAATCCGACATCCCTAAAATCCTCTCCATAACCTATCAAATACATTGCTGTACTATGCTACAAAGGTAATCCCATAACGCCCAAAATCTCACTTCCAAATGCACTATGCATTCCCAGAAATAAAAACATTATCCCTAAACATAAATTCATGTCCATAACACTACACAAATTTATTTCATTATTTCATAGTCTCAATGACACTTTTATTACTAATAATTAGAAGAACACGAAAATCTACATAGATTTACACAATGTTTTCATGTTTTTTTAATTATTAGGTAAATAAAGGACTTTATTACAATTTTATTCTCCAATTACTAATTTAAGACAAGAACTTCACAAAAACTGTTAGCAATAATGAGCTCTAAAACAATGACAAGAACCTAATGCCTAATTAAAAAACAGGCGGAAAGACTTATGGTAATTATTGTAACATATTGTATGTATTTGTCAATAAAGATGTTAGTATATATAATTCAGAAGTAAAATTAACTTTATTAGTTTTTTATTTACATTAAATAAGTTGTCACCTTTAAATAAAATCGTCATATGACTAAAAGAAAAAGAAGATGAAAGAAATAAACTGTTCACTCTTGGAATAAATGGATTTAAACATTAATAATAAAAAGAAAATTAACCCTATCAAACGTACATTGCTTTAGTACCCTAAATCGGAAATCACCCCTTCTGTTAATACTTTCCACTTCTGCAACAAGACACCTCGCTTCTGTATTCATGGCGCCCGTCGAAGCGCATTCTGTATTCAAATCGCGGTTTCGTTATCTCGGGGCAAATTTAATTATTACCAACCTCTGCTCCTAATTTAAGGCCCTAAGGGCTTTTGTCCGGCCGCTCAGTTTTCTGTATTGTGGTAGGGCATGATTTACCTGCACGATTCGCCGGTGCGATTTCACGGAGCCCTCCACACGGCCAACTGCCTGGTGGACTCGCGATGGGTGGTCAAGCTTTCGGATTTCGGCCTGAGAGAGTTCAAACGCGGGGCCGAGGATCCGTCCATCAAGGATCCGACGAAAATCCTGGATACATGCAGAAGTAAGTACACACTGTAATATTCTTTAAATTATTTTACATGCATGAAACAAAATTTTTTAAACATAGTAAATATTTTCAATTGCAAAATTAATATTAAAATTTACTAGGTATTCTAATTTTAAAAGCTTTTTTTTACTGTATGAAAGTAATATTCAACTACTTAGATGAAAATAATCTAAAAAAAAAATAGGTAATTTAGGTGATTTTAAAATAATATATTTTATTTTTTATTACTATTACTATTAAATTAAAATTGTTAACTTTTCCTTGGTTTCATAATAAATTAAATATGAATTAACACTAAACTTACGTACCTACTATGTTTTTACCACTAAAAATTATGTAATATACACATATATTTAAAAAAAAACACGACTTAATTTTTGTGGTAAAAACATAGTAAGTAAGTAGTAAGTAGTAACAGTTTTCACCTTTCCCACAAATAAATAGGAATATTGGTAGAAAAATTGTTGAAAACCTAATAAAACACATTTTTAGAATTATTTAGAATAATTGAATTTCTATTTATATGGTAAAGCTAAAACATAATTTAATTCAAATGGAAACTACTACCGAGTAAGCTAAGCGTATATCAAATTAATATTTTATGTACATCATAATATTCTATTTATAACACACCAACGTATATCTCCTTAATATATATCTTAGAGTCTAGCACAATCAAATTAGATCTTATTAGCCCCAGGATTGCTTTTGAAACGGCACAATCGTAACTCATGAACATGAATGCTTCCATGCAAGTTTCTGAATGGAGAGGCCAAACTTGCATTGCATACACCAACTTGAAAATATACGTTTAACTAAGGCATTACTAGATGATAATTTAATTTTATATTATTATTATCATATTACATTGGTTTGAATTTATATGAGCTTATAATTCTTTCAAAAACTATAAGTGTATTAGATTGTAAGTTTTGTTGAATTTAATATTTACAATTGTAATTATAATATAGTTCTATATATTTTTCAATTAAATTGTATTGCATTCTATATTATTTACATAAATCTCTATAAAATTTCTTGTACGTATTTAGAATTAGAGTGATTTTAATTTTTATACATTAATTATACTTCAAAGAATTATTATTACCTTTAAAGATATGAACGTAAATTAAAAAGGAAGGTAGAATGTATATAGAACTATTGAATAATGACTATTAATTACTTAAATCAAAAAAGGAAGGAGAATATAGAACCCACGAAGAATTATTTACTAATAACTCTTGTTTAGTGAATATAAGTCTTATTGTTAATCTAGCAAGAGACATTACTCCTAATATTATGAACTTCCAGGCATATACATATTTACATTTTTTCGTTTCATTAAATCTACTTATTCTTTCCCTTTTAACTTTTTCATTTACTTCATCACAGTAAATGTTATTTCTTTTTTGGACTCGAGCCTAATCCACCATTTTCAATATTTCCTTTAATTAATTTTCTACGGCATTCTTGTTTTCGTTTGTTCCTTTGCTTCTGTTTTATGCTTATTTATAACTTCTTATGAAATTCCCTAATATTTATATTTTGTTTCATTACCCCTTTTTAGAAGTTTCCATAACTACCTTCTTTAAATATTTGTTAAAAAGAGCTAATTAAATTTTATGCTTTTTAAATATAAACATATTAAATTATGTATGAAAATTTTTATATTTTTAGAAAAACTATTATAAATAAAATACAGTGTTATAGAATTAAATATAATCTTTCTCTCAAAATATATATTCTCAACATAAAGAAACTTCTTATGTATTTAATTACAAAATAAGTGAAAATTAATTAATAAATAATAATAATTAATTAAATGTAATTAATTATTAAGAGATTCATTATTTTTACCAGTAATGAGGGGTTTTTAATAAGTGGTTTTAAAAACTACAAATGAGAAATGGTCTATGTTATGTAAAACATAATTAATATATATATATATATATATATATATATATATATATATATACATACATATATAAGCAAAATAAGCCGCATGGATCAATCGACTTCAAATACAAGTATAACGTTAACCCAGCGAAGTGCTTATGGAACTAATTATAAAGTTGCAGGGAGGAAGTTTTCTAATTACTTGGCAGAATTATGTAATGCAATGCCTTATATAATGTTTAAAGGTAGAACTATACTCAAATTTCTTTTACTTATAGGAGAAGTTATTAAAATGTAATTTGAAATTTCCCTTTTCTTACGACGATATGCCAGGACCTCTATCGCGTATAGTAGTAGTTTTGACGCTCCAACCTTCAACCTCCTTCAACAGCCTCCTGGTTCCCTTGCTGGGTCCTCATAGGTTTGTAATTCTTATGGTCTTCGCTGCGCCTGCCGCCGCCTCCATAACGTGCCTGGAGAATAGGTGGTTAGTGTCGATCGTAACCCCAGCCGCTATATAAAGCCCTAGAAGGTACAGCCTTATCCTCTTGATTTTTTGGGATCTCCTTCATAACAGCTGCTGAGTTTTTTTTGTCCTCTACCGTCATTCATTTTGTCTCCAGCCATTCCGCGACCTTCGACGCCGCCTGCTGTGTCCTTATTTTGACTTCGCGGATCTCCCTCCCCATGATTATTAGCAAGAAGTTGTCAGTTACCTTTATGAGATCCAGCTCCTCTGGGAAGAGCAGCCCGAACACCACGTCGTAGTTTACGTTCCAAAGAAGATACCCCAGTACCCGCCCTTGCGGTATACTCCCTGACAGTTTCCTTAAAACTCTAGTGCCATCTTTTCGATATAAATCCTCTCTTCCTACCTGTAAATCTGTATTGTCTCGAAGACAGGTCTCCGATGACTGCCCTAATCTTTGTTCCACCAGAATGCCTGGTGGGGCCCCGTTTCTCCCTAGCCGCACCCTCCACGTCCATCGTATATATCTTTCTCCTCCTCATATATGCACACAGTTTATTCTGGTCCACCTTACGGATATCCCAACAAATACCTTCCTTCCTGGACTTTGCTCTGGCCCCTTCTTCCCATACCCGAAAATAGATATAGCTTCTGGTCGCTATCTGACTCTTCCGTTCTCACTCCCTACTTGTGCAGCCCCCACCCCCATTATTGCCATGGTGAGAATTATGATCGACCCCTCGTTATATCTGAACGTGGGTTCTTCCCCTATATTGACCACTCCATAAGGAACTCACCCCTGCCTGCTGTCTGTTCTCTTCTTTCTTAATAGGTAGGCTTGACGTTTTAATCAGCGCTTACTGTTATTTTCCTTTTTGGCTTTATGTGTAGTCATGAACCTCCTTAGATTCCTCAGCTATCGGATGAAATCTTTTTCTGTCCTTCAGGTTATATATATACCTTGAGTAGGATGGTTACGTGCCCTTCGTACAATCCATCCTTCTCGCCTGATTCATTCTGCGTTAGGCCGCCCGGACCCGATTCAAGTTAACACATGTGCTCCTGTTGCCCTTGTTTCGATCCCGTACACGCTGGGCCTTCCATCATACTATAACATTCTCTCCCCTCCAGCGATTCGCTTCTTCCATTGCTTTCTCCTGCCTCCAATCATATAAAGAGAATTCTTGAACTTGTATGTTTGTATGTTTTGTATTACATTTTTCTGTAGTCATGTGAATTTTGTTAAGAAGAAAACTAAAGTAAAATAAATATATAAGTAAATAAATCATGGCGGCTTCGACAGCCCGCTTATAGCTTTCCTCGCATCCCTTATCCTAGTGTCCGTTTCCTCCACATCTTCTGCAAAGGGACTCTTGCACTCACTCGCCATGAGGCCTTACCCCGTGCAACTCTAGTAATTCACCGGTTTTCAGATCTATTTTCACTCTAGAAATCGGCCGATATACTCCCTCGAGCCCTCTGCAAAGGCAATCCTAAGGTGTATAACGTATTCGCTAATCCACTTGACTTCCAAGGATCCCTTGTATTAGCTCTAGGGCTTATACGATTTCATTTTACGTCGTCCCTTCCTCAAGGAATTTATTTTCTGTCACTTCTTTATTACCTCTCTCAACCACGTTGGAGTCCTTTTTAAGCTCAATGTTTACATACATATATGCGCACAGCTTATCCTCGTTCCTCTTATGGATATCTCACTGAATACATTCCCTCCTGGACCTTCCTCTAGCCCATTCTCCCATACTTGGCAAGGTCTTGACTCTTCCGTCTGAACTCCCCACTTGTGCAGCGCCCCCAGTGTGCCATAGCGAAATCTATCATCGACCGCCGTTGTGTCTGAAAGTGGCTTCTTCCCCCACGTTGGCCAACACCATCCGTAGGTCACCGTTCGTTTTGAACAGCTTCAGGAGAAATGTTTTGGTCGCGGCAATATATGGCTCAATGAAAGCTTCAATAGAAGATCCTAAGAAACACGCAGCAGCTTAGAAAAACGTGAAGTCTTGGCCAAAGTGGCCGGAAACGAAAACCCCTTCGACTTGAAAGTTGTCAAGCTTCAAGTCCCAGCCCAACCAAATTCCAAACGCCTTTGATGCTCGTCTTTTCGCTTGTATCTATGAGGAAGTCGCCAGCAGTGTAAACTAGAAGCGGTTGCACAAAAGGCAGCCCAAGAGATGTGAATGCGGCCATTTGTTCAATTAAGTGCACAAACAAAGCACAATTGTAAACATATTCGTCAAAGAAAATAATATAGCTGTTTAGAACAGGGCCATGGTCTTCCTAAGTAACTCACCCCTCCTGTCTGTTCTCTTATGCCTTTATAGGTCCAGATTAGCGCTTTTTAACCCGTGCTTACACTATTATTTCCCTTTTTGGCTTAATGTGCAGTCATGTACCCCTTTAGATACCTCAGCCATCGGACAAAATCTTCTGTCCTATTGCGTATATATACCATGGGATAGTTAGGTTCCCCACATCCTCGTCGTTAATCCACCCTCCTCGCCTGATTCTCACTGGGTTAGGCCGCCACCGATTTAAGTTAATTTATAACACCTTCAGGTGTTCCTGACGCTCTTTTTCGACCCGTATCCCTTGCCCTAGTATCCCTTTCTCCCATATCTTCTATAAAGGCCCGTGCAATCTGGGTCCTTGCACTCACTAACTATGTGGCCGTATCTCGTGCATGTCCAGTCATTGACTGGTTTGTCAGGCCTGGACTGCACCCTACAGTAGGGCTAGCCTTTTTTCTCTCTAGAAGTCAGCCGTTATTCTCCCTCTTGCCCTCTATAATCTTGAAGTCTCTGCCGTAATCCCTAATCCAATTTACTTCCAAAGTTCCTGCCGGCATCTCTTGTATTACCTCTAGGGCCTTTACGATTTCCTCCTTCGTTCTCCCTTGCTCAAAGAATTTATTTTCTGCCTCGAAATCATGAAATAGCCACCCTATTTGTTTGACAGTTTCCTAGCTATCGGAGCCCTTTTTAAGCTCCATGACCACTAGTTACTGCCTCGGCAGTGAGTCACAAGTGAGAGAGTCCTCTCTTAATTTATACCAAAAAAGCACTGTATGTTGCCCTCTTGGTTTCAATCATTACCTTTATTGGTCCCTCTATCTCAATTTTTTTTAATCGGGTTCCTCTTTACTCCCACAAGGCGCTGGGCTCCTCTTCGATATTGCCCTCTTTCGGTTTTTCATTTGCGTGGTCCTTTTTCCTTATCCGCTATTACCCTCTACATCCTCTCATATAAGAGTTCTGTCGGTTCACCGCCGCACTGGCTCCCCATGTAGCACAAAAAATCCTCCACTTTCTCCGCTAGACAGCGGAACTCATGCCTTGGTACCTCGTCGCTGGCGTCGGCCCTTGGGTACTTCATGGCCATCAAGATCTAACTGGTTTGACTGTTAGACTGCTCCTTGATGGCAGTCTCATCTGTCTGGGTCCCTACCTTCGTCTTTCTAGGTTGGCGTGACCGTGTCCGCTAATATCTTCACTTGAGATGAGGTCATTATGCCCCAGATCACCTTCCTCATATCGAGAGTCTACAGATGGGAGACCAGGCTCCTTACTGCTTGGATATACTCCTTCTAATTTCGACTGTAATATACGATGACATAAATTCTTACTTAAGCCGAAGTGAAACATTTTTATGTTAATTAGAAGGTTAATTAAACACTTGGTTTTGTTTAATTAATCTTCTAATTCGGCATTGATGTTTTAGTTCTCCCTCGCCAAAGTCATCAATTATCTGGAAACCCTTTCTAACTGTTCATGGTTTTACAGGATTTTGTCCTCCATGTGGCTCACTTTTGCTTTGCTCTTCGGGCAAACCTCTTCCTCTTCTAAGCCTGGCTTTCATCATATGAGAAGCTCCACTCGAGTTGTCGGAGTGCTCTGTGTCGTCTTGTATCCTGTGACGCTCAATCTCAGCTTGATGCTGGGCTTAAGTTTACAGCTCCCTTTTTTCTTGCTCTTTGACGTTATGGTAATTAGTCCCCTGTATAATGTTGAAATTCCTCATTAGTAAATTTTAAAAAAACTCATTCATTTTTAAAATTAGAAAATATACGAAAATATTTCATAAAATCTACAACAAATGAGTCTTATCAAGACTACAAGAACAAACCACTTTTGAAACAATGACTTCTCTAGCTAATACTTCGACAGACATCGAATGATACAAAAGTAATTTGCGTGAATGTACGTTAAATAGTTTGTGAGTGACTATATTATGATAAATTTGGAACAAGAAATGAATTTAGGTTGGTGTAGTTAAAAATAAATTAGCAAAAACAATTAAATAATTATAACCATCTGCAGATACGTGTTTAGATCTTTCAATCTCTTCAGTACCCTTAAAATAGAGATTTCAGATGTACGCAGCCAATGCTCATATATTCTTTTACGTTGAATAAGTATGAATTTTGTAGCAAAAATATTTCTAGTTCGTTTAATTTGTTGTGCACTGTATGTTAATAAAATACATATGGAAGTAATCACTTTCTACAGGAGTTTTGATTCTTACGTTGGTTGCGCAGTTTTCTATCTGATTATTAAATTTTTCTTGGGCGTATTTGTTATGTGGCTAGATGTTAGCTGACATTAAGGTATCTCTATACTTGTAATTGGTACTCAACTTAAATTTCTGCCTATGGTATTCAGCTCTGTTATCTCTTTCACTGGAATAGGCGGATGTCTCGCTTTCAGATAATTGGTGACGGATTTTGTAATGATCTTGTCCATACAATTCCCAATATATATCTACACCCTCTTAGGTGGAGCCATGTTTATGTTGCTGTTTGACCCTACTATTGTTTAACCAGAGGTTCTTTTCTTCTTTTCTTTTGTACTTCAGTACCCGGTGCATCTCCAGTATTTCACTGGTTTCTCAGGTCTGGGCCGCACCCTGCAGTTGGACTAGCCTTTTTCTCTCTAGAAGTCGGTCGATGTTCTGCCTTATGTCCTCTACAAGGACAATCCTGTGGTCTCTGCCATAACCCCTAATCCAATTTGCTTCCAAAGTTCCTGCCAGCATCCCTTGTGTTGCCTCTAGGGCCTTTACGATTTCCTCCTTCGTCGTCCCTTCCTTAAGAAATTAATCTTTCGCCACTGCTTTATAGCCCCTCGTAAACATGACCTTCTTTTCCTCGACTAGCCTCCATATTTGTTTCGCAATTTCCTATCTGTCGGAGCCTGTTTTAAGCTCCAGTACCACATTTTCCGCCAAGCTTCTTCTGGTACTAGTTGCTGCCTCGGCAGTGAGTCTCCAGTGAGGGAGTCCTTTCTTAATATTTCCCTGAATAACGTTGTGTTTCCCCCCTTTGGTTTCAGCCATTACTATTTTTGGTCTCTTCCTCATCATTTTTTTGGTCGAGTTCGTCCTTACTTCCAGCCAGGCGCTGGGCTCCTCTTCGTTGCGGTTTTTCACTTGCGTTTCTCTATTTACTTTCCTTCTATAGTTTGTTTCTTCGCTTTTGTACGTCTCTGTTTTAAGGTTTATTTACCCCCATCTTCAAGTAATAAATCATCATTCAACCTCTGCCCATCAGATATCAACCCTCCATAGCAGTAGAGTGGGACTTACATACCACTCCTGACTCCTCAATGTAAGTGTTAGTTACATCCGGCCTGAACCCTCGCCGTCCTTACTCAGGACTGAGTCGATCCCTTCAACACTCCTCTCCGTGTTCATTTCAGGCTGAATTCTACACCATGCACGCTCGTATGTCCTCATTTCAGGCTGAGTGGACCCCATTCACACCCGTATGTCTCCATAGTCCATCTCCGTGCATCATCCCCTACGTCAGAGATGTATATCAATCCGCAGCCAATCACGCGAGCTGATCCAGCTCCATGCGTCTACGATGTACCCATTCAAGGATAAGTGGGCCCCTGCACAACCCCTCACCGTCCTTATTTAAGGCTGAGTGCTCACCCCGCAGACAATTTCTGGTCCTCATTGCAGGCTCAAACCCACATAGCCAGCCAGTTCTCATTTGGTAAGGTTGTGTGGACCCCCGTAGGCCATCAGGCACAACGTACTCATTTCAGACTGAGACATGCACGCTCGCATGTACTCATTACTGGCTGAGTCAACCCCATGACTCTTTCATGTCCTCATTGAAGGGTGGGTGGACCACTACCCCTACTATTGTTTTCTTTGTCCGCTATTACACAAAAAGGCCTCCAATTTCTCCGCTAGACAGCGAAACTCTTGCCTTAGTCCCCCGTCGATGGCGTCGGACCTTAGGGACTTCGTTAAGGATCAACTGGTTTGACTACTAGCATACTGCTTGGTGACAGTCGCTTCCACTTGACTCCCTACCTCCGTCTTTCAAGGGTGACTCTCCTCCATCTGTGTAATCGCATTTCTAATATGTTCCCTTGAGATACGGTCATGATGCCTTCAGTCCTCATATTGCGAGTCTCCAGATTGAACACCAAGCCCCTTACTGCTTGGATATTCTCCTTTCATTTCAACTTTGGTGTTTTGGTTCTCCCTCACCAAAGTGATCAATTCTCTGAAAACCCTGTCTAACTGTTCATTAGATTTCCAGGATTATGTCCTACATGCAGCTCATTTTTGCCTTGCTCTTCGTGCATACATCCTCATGTTCTCTAAGCTTGGCTTTCTTAATTTAAGAAGCTCAGGTACCCGATATTGGAGTCGGCCGGAGTTGTCGAAGAGCTTCATGTCGTCTTGTTTCTGAGGAGCTTAGGTTTCGCGCCTTCGTTTGTCTTGTCTTGTTGTCTTGCTCTCTGTCATTATTGTCGTAATTAATTTCCTGTATAAAGTTAAAATTGCATATTAATATATTTTTTTAAATATTTTTGTTAATTACAACGTCTATAGTTTCAGTAGTTCAGCTTTCAAACAATCATTATACTAAATAATTAATGACATGAAAATCTTCGTTAAACACATGGTTTACATTAGCAAAAATTGGTTCGTATTATACAGGGTGTCCACTTAATGTGTGGAAATGACTGGACCATAGATACCTGGGGCCAAAATATGATAATTTGACATAAAAAATCTATATCCAAAAGTTTTTCTTTAAAGTTCCAAAAAATTGTATTTCTTTTGTTTATAACAATTGAACGCTTTATTCGATTTAAATGCAATTTATTGATAATAACTACCATAATATGATACACCATTTCAGTTATTATGGCCATTAATGATTGACAGGAAGTATAAAAAATAATAGTAGTACCACCTAAAAACTAAAATATTTTTTATTGGTGCTTCCAATTAAAACTTAAAAAATACTACTTGAAAGATCATTTAATTTAAGAACTTTCTTGTCTCTTAATAATATTTCATATATTGTACGGTTTTCGCATAAAATTTTGGAACTTTGAAGACAAATTCCGGCTTAATAATAGTAAATTTTTGGATATAGATAAGTTGTGTTAAATCATCATATTTTGACCCCAGGAATCTACGGTCCAGCCATTTTCTCACATTAACGGGACACCCTGTATATGACAACTGAAATACAACTTTAAACCTTAAACACATACACATTGGAATTACCTTCTTTTGATATTTCATTACATCAAGAGAATAGTATATGGAACCTATATGATTATATTGTTCGATTTTAATCTTTAGAAATCTCGCTGAGTAAATTATGAAAGTGTATGTAATTATGAGATTCAGCTTTAGGTTAAAATCTTCATCTAGTTTCAACAATCTGTTTGAGTTTGAGTTCGCATACTCAAAAATTATCTTTGGTGGCATCAGGTTAGTTCTAGTCCCAAACAGATATTTTGATAGCTGCATAAAATAATAGTAGTAGTAGTAGTGTTAGGCTATCGACCACGTGGTCCTTCCGCCATGTGTCATTTGTGTATTTGTGTGTGTGTAAATGAGCTTGTTACTTTAAAGGATCGCCCCAGTCACTCTAAAGCACCATTACTTGTATCCCAATGGTGAATGGTACCGGTCACCCATCCGACTACTGACCCGAATCAACGTTGCTGCACGTCAGTTCGGGGCCATAACCGATGCGCCACCACCGGCGTGTAATAAAATAATATTTTGTCAGTTGTATGCAAATAAACTGGACTTCAAATTCAGAATTCAAATGTTTTAAAAACGTTTTAAAAGTCTCACGGTAGAAGGATAGTAAAGAAGAGAAGAGTGTATACAGATAATATTTGATCAAGCATTGAAAAAATAATTGATGCAAATTATGTTTATATAAAGTGATAATTGTTCTTTTTAATTAAATAATTATGCTGGCTGCTCTCAATAAAAAACCGAGTTAATTCCTCCTCTTACATTAACAATACGATCGACAAGATCCATAAATAAATCACTAGTTAGAAATCACTTACTTCACTGTTTATAAACTATGGGATATATGAATATTAACTAGGGTTATATTTAGTTATATTCTTCAAGAAACTCAATATCCAAAAATAAACACTTAATTTTCTATGATTATATTAGTTTCTTCATTCTTTGCTTCGGTCGAGTATTTTTTGCTGAATTATATTCAGTAGTTTATGATCAACATCTACAACTTACTACATTTGACTGGCCTTAATTAATATTATGTTATAAAATTTTTGTTCTCATTGAGTAATTTAAATGAATTAAAGTTTAATAATAATTAATTGATTAATTAAAATAGTTTCTGAATTCACAAACCATAAAATTTTCCTATATATTCGTAAACAGACTTTCCTGTTTTCCTTTAATTACGCTTTTTATAAATAATTCATCAGTTTACAGATTTTTTAAATATTTATAGTACAACATGGAATACAATTAATTTTATATAACACCATTCCATTTCTCGTTATGAACTATATTGAAAATGTACGGTTGTTACAGTAATTAAATTGCGAAATTAATTTTTCAATTATATTCCATACAAATTGAAATTCTGGAAAATTGTACCAATATGAAAATATTGGATTGATGAGGCGAAACTCCATTATGCACTTAAATTAATAAATAAAATAATAAAAATATTTACAGGTATTAGCAATTTTAGAAAGCATTAAGTTATTTACTAATTACATGACATGTGTTTACAATTAAATGTTTTGGGTTGTTAATTAAAAATTCGGCATTCAATTGAGGTCATAAATCATGAACTCAGTCGATGAATCATTGTTATTTTGGCGAGAGATCGTAATTTATAGCGGATAAATTGACCCACAAAAGCCGACGTAAACGCCGCAAATTCATACAACCCCAAAAACGGAAATAATAGGTGATTAAAAATCGCACATTTTCTGATTTTGCCCTCATATATCAGAATATTGACAAGTAATAAAATTCAGTGTTGGCCATCGCATATCTGTTCATGTAGAGAATTTATGGATTTTATTGTTGTACCAATTCATCGAACCATTGGAAACTGAACGAAATATTTTGAATAATTCAAAAAAAACCGATGAACGTTTCCTTTTCTTATTACATTCCTCACTATAAAATAAAAATATTTACATTAGAACATTTCTAAATATTTATACTTATATCCTTGTAGCATTGCTGTATCGTGCCCCGGAGATACTGAGATTAACGGAATGTTACATCACGAACGACCCCCCGAGCGGGACCCAGAAGGGTGACGTATACTCGTTCGGCATCATCCTCTACGAGCTGCACAGCCGTCACGGCCCATTCGGTGACACGGATCTCTCCTACGCAGAGATACTCAACCGTGTTATCCACTACGGCTCATCCCCATTTAGGTAAGCACCACCCGAGCGTGGACAAACATAAACCCTCGTCTCGACAGCCTTATACCGTGTGTACGTACGACACTAAAGATAATATTAATTGCCCAACTTATTACCCTTATGGATTATTTGCATAATGGTTATGAGTGATTACGCAAAT
The DNA here is from genome assembly GCA_963969525.1 of Ontholestes murinus. Classification (NCBI taxonomy): domain Eukaryota; kingdom Metazoa; phylum Arthropoda; class Insecta; order Coleoptera; family Staphylinidae; genus Ontholestes; species Ontholestes murinus. The sequence continues at coordinate 17,291,575 of OZ018390.1, forward strand.
GTTAGCCTGTTGTTTCATTATTTTCGAATGTAAATTTCATATGTTGCAAATGATTTATACATAAGCAAGTATTAATTAAACGGATTTGTGTTAGTTAATGTTTGAGTTTAGCATAATACACATAAAACAATATTGTTGTATTGTAGGTGTTATTATATAAATACATTAGGGATTTAATTGTTTAATTCGCTTATACTAATTAACATACACTGAATTAATACGTTAGAGAAATTTCTATATACACTAATTTAATGAAAGGCAAATATTTCGGGTTTTGTTTTATTGCTGCAACCATATACTGTTTTTATTTATCATATGAGCAAAAAATGATAGCTTCATTTTACACAAATGGTGGAGGCGCCGGGATAGAAAACCTAATTAATTTGTTTATAACTATAAAACATATTTCAACGTAAATAAAATAAAGGTATTATCATTTTAATTTAATTTACACTCCCTATCGTCTTCCTGTATATCCCCTAGGTCGAACTCAAACGGCAGACGATCCGACAAAGTGGGTTCTTCCACAATATGACCATTTTGAATTTTGCTCGCTGTGCAGGCATTAGCTTAAATGTAGTCCAACACATCCTGCCTGATTGCATTCACAAAGATAATCAGGTGGAAATTGTTTAGGATCACTTGATGTTAAAAATTAAACGGCATACTAATTAAAAGGTAAAAATTTAGCTCGTAGCTTCGACGATATAATTCAATACATTCAAAAACAGTAATACTCACTTAATTATAGTCATTATATACAACTCAATAAATAATCTATAATATTATGGTACAGTTTTATTCATGAATTAATGTAATATCATTTAAAATCCGGAAACGAATGATAATCTTTGAAACGTATTTCGCACAAAGCTAGCGAGCGTTGTTTTATTCCACTTAATGTTCTCGACAACAAGCAATTCTATTTAAAGATCTAATATCGAAAAGGGAGCTCGCGGTCCGCCCTTTGCGAACCTTATCCCTTTTAGCGCAGCCCGACATAATTATGCGTTCCAGTGATTTACTGTTCTGTTCGCAGACCTCCGCTGGAATCTCTAGAGAACAGTTTTGATTTTGTAAGAGACTGCCTCAAGGAATGCTGGGCAGAAAATCCGGACGATCGGCCGGAATTCAAAAGCATTCGCACCAAACTGAGGCCCCTCCGGAAAGGAATGTAAGTGATTATTAACTAATTTCTAGTTATTATGTTTATGGATTTAATAGAATGTTTTTATTAAATTTTAAACGAAAATTTGACTATAATATATATTATGAAAATAATTTCATGAATGATTTTCTCATTTACCTCGTGGTGAAACATTGTGGAATAATAGGTAATTAATCAAAAACATTTGGTTTGTTTCACAAAATTTTATATACTCTTGAAAATGCTGTAAAAAGCGAAACTAGTCGAGTGAATATAAAATTTTGTGAAACAAACCAAGTGTTTTTAATTAATTACCTATTATTGTGAAAATAATTTCTAGTTTGGTTAAAAACTATATTTATCTAACATTGATTTAATTAGGATTCGTATTTTATTCAATATAATTAAAGACTTTAATTAAGAAAACAAATTAATGTTCTTAATTATATTAAATAAAAAATGAGTCAAAATTAAATTTTTAGAAGAAAAATTAAACAAAAATTTAGTCTGTAGTCAATCATTTTGGAAAATTTCGTTAAAATAAAGTAAGCTGGAAAATTTTAGAATCCTCGAAATAAATTAAGAAAAAAAATCATTATTAACCAAAATAATAACAAAAAATTAAATGTGTAGTCAATCGTTTTGGAAAATTTCGATAAAAAGGTAAGCTGGAAAATTTTAGAATCTTCCAAATAAATTTCGCAGTTTAGGAGAAAAATTCTTAGTTACTTCTAGAAAGAGGATGTCTGTATATTTATATTAAAACCATCGAAAAAATGTGCTATTTTAAATAGAAATTCATTTAAAATTCCAGAAATTTAGAGGACAAATAACTAAAAATGTCAAATGAAATAACGATAAATATTCGATGTTTATTTTTTGGGTTTCATGAAGAGTATGTGAATATAAATAGCACTGTTCTTCACACTTTATAAAGTATAATACAACAGTGTTATTTAGAAGGAAAATATGCTAAAAAATTATCGAAACATACAAGAATATAATCCAAAAATTTTAGAAATTTGAAAATCATATACTATAAATAGAAAATACTGATAATTGAAGCAAAACTGTATAAAAAAGGAAAAAAAATGATCTTATCTTATTATATACAGGGTGACTGACGACCATTGGTGCTGTATCTCGCTTATTTTTGATCCGATTTGAATAAATAAAACATCAAATTAAATGATTTTTAAAAGACTTTAATATGAACTGTACTGATATTTTTTCTTGCATCCAGTTTTTGACAAAAGACGATCAACTTTTTTTTTCAAATTGCACTGTATATATATTTTGTACTGATCCGCAAGAAGATTTTTTTTTCTAAATCTAAATTTGTAAACGATTTTATCCATTCATCAAACCAAAGTCGAGAAATTGAGGATTAAAAAAAAAATTAAAAATCAAATACCCATAGTAAACAATATACAGAGCCTATTCCAAATGTCAAAAGTGACAGTGTCAGTCATTGGTGCAATACTGCAATGATTTTTAATAATTTCATAATAAAAATGTTACAAGATTTCAAAAACTGAAAAACGATTTCTGTAGAAGCACAAAATTCTAGTACAGTGTTTGAAATATTGCAACATTTTAATTATGAAATAATTAAAAATCGTTGCAGTATTGTATCAATGGCTGTCACTGTCACTTTTGACATTTAAAATAGGGTCTGTATATTGTTTACAATGGATACTTGACTTTTTATTTATTTTTTTAATCCTCAATTTCTCGACTTAAGTTTGATGTATGGATAAATTTGTCTACAATTTTATATTCAGAAAAAAAATCTCCTTGCGAATCAATAAAAATATATATACAGTGCAATTTAAAAAAAAAATGTTGATCGTATTTTGTCAAAAACTGGGTGCGAGAAAAAATAACAGTTCAGATCCTATTAAAGTCTTTTAAAAATAGTTTAATTTGATGTTTTATTTATTAAAATCGGATAAAAAATAAGCGAGATACAGCACCAAAGGTTTTTCGTCAGTCACCCTGTATACAATAATCTTTATTAGGACTACAATAACAATACATAATAATATTTAACATGAATATAAATAGATGGTGTTAGTCCGCTTGGGCTATAGATCTGAGGTCTTTCTGCACTGTGTTGATTTTAATAATGTCAGAAAAAAAACTGTCCTGATGAATCGCACAAATGAATTCTTGAATTGTGAAGGGAGGATGTTGATATTTAGAAGAAATATTTGGGTTTAGGGGGATGCAGAATTTGGTTAATAGGGGTTGGTTGTGTTATCTTATTATTACCTTGAAAATTCAAAAAGAAATTCATGAGCAGTGGTCTTTCCGCCTATATTTTTAATATTTCTTTAAATTTCTGTTATGTTTATTGGATAAGATATATTAGCTAGATATAACACTTAATCCTCATAATATTTTCTAAAAACTCTTCCTTTATATTTATAGAATTTTTCAGCATTTCTTATCAGAGTTTGACGCATTTCCAGAATATTCATTTTCAGCTTTTTAGAATTTTCCATCAATCCAGCAAATTTTCTTTCAAATTTTTAGAAAAATGTTCTAATATTTCTTATTTTATTTTATTGATTTTTTTTGACAATTTGCAAGAACTTTCTTTGAGGTGAGACAATTCCCATAAAACAAGAATTTTCCATCGTGATAAGCAAAAATATTTTTCAAATTCTTGAAAAATTTCTGGCTATTAAAAAAAATTGCTGGAGACTTCTAGAATTCTGATATTGTTGGAAAGTACTAGAAATTAAGGCGGAAATACCAATGGGCGATAAATAAATGAGAAGCGTAATCTAAGCTTGTAATTGAACATTTTAGAATTTTCCATCAATTACTTGTACAAAGCACGAAAATTTTCTTCAAGGGTTCTAAAATATTCCATCATTTTTTCATTTAAATTTTTTCGCATTTTTTGCAAAAATGTTAATATTTCTTAGTTTATCGTAGTGAGAGATTCTTGTTTGATTTTATTGGAATGTGTTGACGATTTGCAAGAATTTTGTTTGAGAAGATATATTAGCTAGATATAACATTTAAAATAAAACAAGAATTTTCTATTATGATAAACCAAAAAATATTTTAAAATATTCTTGCAAAAGTTCTTGCGATTTATAGAAGAAATTGCTGAAAACTTCTAGAAATCAGAAATTGTTGGAAAATACAAGAATTAAGGCGGAAAGACCAAGGGTCGATAGATAATTGAGAAGTGTAATCTAAATTTGTAATTGTATGGGCAATATTTTTGTTATGTATTGTATCTATTTGTCAATAAAGATGTTTGAAAAAATTAATTGCCAAAAATCTAGAAAATTCTACATTGAACAAAAAGTTTTTAAAAATTATTGTGACGATTAAGGAAAAACAAAAAAGACCTCTTTTGACAAACTTAGACACTAAAACATCATTCATTATTCATTATTTATTATATAAAAGTTAACGTGTAAAAAGATTGTCAATAAAAATGTGTATTATTATAAAAGATCAAATATTAGAAAATTATACAATACAATGCTGGATTTTTTTAAATGTTCTCGCAATTTGCAGAAGAAAAATCAACCTAAAATAATAAAAAAAAACATTAAATTTGTGTAGTAAATGCGTGAAACACAGTCAATCATTTTGGAAAATGTCGATAAAATAAAGTAAGTTGAAAATTTTAGAATCCTCCAAATTAATTGAAGAAAAAGTATTTAAAAAAATTTGTGAAGATCAGGGAAAAATTTAAAAGCCATTGATCTAGAATTAACAGAAAGCTATTTTTTTAAATTTTAAATTCCTGAAAAATCGGAATTTGTAAGAAAAAATCCTGGAAAATTGTACAAATTTAAAACAAAAATCTGTATATTTTTAATAAAATTAGAAAATTCATTTTTAGAGACTTTTTTCAGAAAAGAGAAGTAAAAATATGTTAGAAAATTTAACAATAAATTTTTTGAAAAGATTTGGTTAAAACTGATGATGATGATGATTGATGAACAATTTAAGAAATCTAAACGAGATATTTCTGAAAATATTCAATAATATAAAGCAAGATATGTTAGAAAATTTTCGAAATATGGAAGAATAACTGCTGAGAATTGTATATTACTAAAAAAATTTGATAAGCTAAGGTAAAAATTGTTCAGTATTCATTCAAATGTTCAAGATTAATAAAATAATAAAGAGAAATTATTGTATAAAAATTATTGCGAATTCAAAGAAAAATTCATAAAAAATTTAGAAACTTCGAAGCGAAATCTTGCAAACTGAAAGAGAATTTGTCAAAAAATCCGATAAAATCAAATAATAATTATCCACTAGGAGAAATAAAAAAAAATATTAGAATATATATAATTTTTAAAATTTAGAGTAGGAATTGCTAGAAAACTGTATAAACCTTGAAGAAAATTATCACGATTTGGAAACGAAATTGTTCTAAACAGTTGAAAATTGCCGAAATATTCTAAAGAAATGAAAAGGAAATTACTGAAAAATACTAAAAATTACCCCTCCAACACACTTCTATACGAAAAAACACAGGTAATTCCAATTGAACAACGACTCGTACACTTAGCAGCCAAATTTGCCACTAATCCCCACATTCGTGACGCCCTAAACCATCTCTGTATTCCTCGAAATCCTAATATACCTCCTAAATCCAAACACCCCAGCACTACCATTTATCAACTCATTTCATCATTTCATCTTGATTCATAAGACAGACAACGACATTCACTGACGAACGAGAACGGGCTGAAAGACTACTGGTCGATAGCTATGAAACAGAAGACCAATTATGTTAGAATTTATTTTATTTTATACATTACACATATTATATTTTATTTTCATTCTGTGAATAAAGATGTTTAGTAGTAGTACTAAAAATTTTTAAAATAAAAGCAGAAAATGTGATAAAAACCCCTACTCGACCATGATAATGTCCTTTTTTCCAACTACTGCAATTCTACTCTCCACAATATCCAAGTTAGCGAGCGATCCTCCTTAAGAATCCTATCCAAAATCCGCCATCCTAATAATCCTCTACATAATCCCTCTAACCAACTCCTATATGACTCTACCTCTGTTATTCCCATCAATAAACGCCTTCTATACCTCAGTGAAAAATTTTCCAAAAATTCCTTTAACAATCACACCCTTTCCCTTTACTGCTTGCACAAAAATCCTAACCAAATCCCAAAATACAAAACCCCTTCATTCACTACATTTGAATTCATCCTATCACATCATCCATCATCATCATCAGAGACAGACTGACGAGACACATTGACAATGACAAATCCAGGCTGAAGGACGTCCATTGTATCATTCATGTATTATATTACTTGTGTGATAAGAAATACTGAGAAGTTCTATAAATCTAAAGCATTTCTTTAGAAAATTATCTGTGCCCACAAATCCCGTTAGGATATCATCAACATAACGGTACAAGAACCGAATATGTTTTTTAGCTAATTCTGAAATTAGGATTAACTTTGTAAGGTTATCCATGAATTTAGCTAACAATGGGCTTAAGTGACCCCATTGCTAGTCCTTCTTTTTGTTTGTAAAATTTATTATTAAATGTGAAATAATTATATTTAAGTAAAATGCTCAATAAATTTATGAATAACCGGGTTGACATTATTTTTCTGAAAAATTGTTATTATTAATTTAATGCACTCTTCATAGGGAATTTTTGAAAACATGTTGGAAACATCGAATGAAACCATTTTTATGTTTTTATCTAACTTGAGTTTGTTCAATTTATTAGTGAGATCTTCAGAATTTATAACGGCATGTGGATCACAAAAGTTGTCAGTGATTTCTGGTACATTTACATACGAAACAACTGGTCTTATTAGACTATTATCTTTATGAATTTTTACTAGGCCGTATAACCTGGGGCATGATGGATTCATTGGTAAAAGTTTCTTTTTCTCTTTTTTTTAGTAAAAATTGGGTGTGTGTTTTTTTAAGTTCGTTCTGAATGCGTAATGTTGGATCTTTTTTAATTTCTATGATATTAGATGAAATCTGTGACTTTCTGGATGTATTTTTCTGTTTCTAGTATTAGTACTGAATTACCTTTATCGGCTTTCGTGATTGTTAATCTGTTATTTTTGATAGATCTAATGGTTGTTGAATCTGGAGTATAATTTAATTCTGTATTTTGTATAATTTTGCTAATTTATGATTTGACTACGTATATTAATATATTAACATATTTTAAAGCCGATTCGGTTTCTGCGATTAATGTTTCCTTTAAAGTTGAAAAATGTATATGAGGGAAATAATTTGGACCTAACTCTAATAATGCTAATTCCTTACTGTTAAAATGTGTGTCGGTCTGGTTTATATGAGGTTATATTGCTTTCTTTCACCCATCTTTATCAAATTGAAAAACCAACTCTCCCTGCATTAATAATAAATTAAATGAATGCCTCCATTTTACCCAATTAACTACTAATTCCACCCAAGGTGTCTTCTCTGCTTACATTCATCCACATTCCTCTATTGACCACACAATTTTTAAGAAAGCGTTGCTTTTGAGTGGCCATACAATTATAATTAGTGACTTTAACGTCAACAGAAGGAAATCCAATCAAATCCAATGCTTCCTCTACAAATTCATCATGAGTGAAAGTCAATCATTAAAATCCGATTTAATTCTATGTACATCCAAAATTTGGCACCTAATTTACTCTATAATATTAATCCCAGATTTACGTTTCAATCAACTATCCATACAACTATATGATTTTAAAACTAAATCCCAACCAACTCCATCCTTATATCCTTAGACTTCTCAAATACAAGAAACAGTTTTACAGAGACAGTAAATTCTACGAGAGCAGTTCAATTAAAAATAAATTCAATAAATTAAATAATTATTATCAGAATACAAATATAATGTTTAGAGGTTTGTCAAATAATAAACAACAGACCGAGTAAAACATATTGGACCCAAATAAAAAAGTTATCTAAATATAAGAAATCTGACAACATTCTCAATATTGAAGACCCACCTGATGCTTCAATACTGACTGATGATACATCAATAGCGAATGCATTTGCAGGACAGTAATTGACTGGTTTAATAGATTTTATAAAAACCCCTGCTGCCTTTGAACCTACGATTCAATAGACGGACAGATTATTATATAAAATTGCACTCTGGTAAAAATTCCTTCCCCTGTCTCGACAAAATTCCTCATATACTCCTAAATAAACTCCCTTATGATATCCATATGTTCATATTAAAGCTATATATTGACTACTATTCACCCCTTTTATATAATTTCTTCTATTATATAAAACCAATCAAGCTACGCCCTCCTCTTTGGCGATGACACTTCACTGGTAACCCACGCCCCGATTCTCCAAGCTGCCCTATTATCCCTTCGATCGTCATTCGATGCGATCCAATCCTGGTATTCCAAATACCCTACTAAATCCAAATTATTTATTCCCCATCATATACTGGCCGCCATAAGTAAAAGAACACCAAGAATTCTTCGCTCATTTTTTATGAAAATTTCAGATAATACGTAAATTATCCTTACTAAGAAATAATTAAAATTTTTGTTAAAATCATGGTAACTTTTTGATCAATTTACCTACGAGTATAAAAAATGAAAGCCATTTTATTGTTATTTTGTTAAATTAACTTCAGTGACATTGCAATTTTATCATGCAAATCAGTTAATTGGTTCCCCATTTAAATCAAAATATGACCCGAGTTCATCAGCGTGGCGTATTTCAACAATTAAGCGATTTTGAACCCGGTAAAGTAATCTGGCTCAAAGAATTGCCCAACGAATTGGCAGAAGTGTCAGTACAATATCTCGATGTTGGCTTAGATGGACCGAGGGACAGGAACAACAGCGGAGTTTACATCCTGGATGCCCTAGAAACACTATAAAACGTGAAGATCGAGCTCTTCGGCTCGTTGCTGTCCGGGATCGATTTTCAACAACAAGAGCCATTGGAAACATCTGGAGAGGTTCAACTAACCAAGGAATCTCCTTTCGATCAGTTTACCAGAGAATTCGATCATTTGGTCTCAAGTCGTACCATCCTTTTCTTTGTTTGCTCTTAGCTCCTCGCCATAAGAGGTGCCGTCTGGAATGGTGCAATGAGAGATTACAATGGGTCGATCAATAGAGGCAAGTAATCTTTAGCGATGAATCGAGATTTTGTTTATTTGCGATGGTCGTAAAATGGTCGTCGAGGAGTTCAAGGAAATGAACAGTTTGTGATGTGAGTGATGGTATGGTAGACGATTGGATATGGAAGTAAGTCTCCTCTTGTGTTCATTCAAGGAACAATAAACACAAATCGCTACATTAACACAGTTCTAGAACCAACAATAATGCTCTATCTGAGAAAGTTGGAAAACCCTATTTTCCAACAGAATAATGCAAAGCCGCATTCAGCTATGGAATTCCTAGAACTAGCTAATGTTGATTTACTTCCATGGTCTTCTCGTTCTTTAGACCTATCACCTATTGAACACGTGTGGGATACAGTTGGCAGAAAACTGGGCCATCTTCAGCCACCCCCACTCACTTTCCCTGATATTATGATGCGAATTCAAGAAGCTTGGTATGCAATCCCTCAGACTGACATTGACAATTTGATTTCTTGTATGCCTAGACTAGGCATAGGAGCTACGTGCTCTAGAAATCGTGGAAACTCATTATTGAAATTAAAGAATAACCATGATGTTTTGTTGAAGTTTTAATCATTTCTTAATGTGGATTATTTACGCATTATCTGAAATTTTTATAAAAATTGAGCGACGAATTCTTAGTAGTTTTTTACTCTTGGCGGCCAGTATATAATCACATCAAATTTCTCTTTTATCAATATTAAGAACACCATTATTCATCCCTCCAATCCCTGCAAATATTTGATTCGAAACTTTCCTTTAGAGCTCAGACACGATCAATAAAAACCAAAACACTTCAACGTTGTCCAAAGGTCAGCCCTACGTATCGTTACCTAAGTTGGACATCCCACCAACCCGCTTCAACAACCTTCCAATAAATTTCTTTACGAAACCACCAGAGCCATCATATTATCCCAACGTATAAATAACTCAAGTACCAATAGTCCCTTTAATGTAACACTACTCAATAAATTTTGCATTTCCTGAAACATCTCAATAGAACGATAATCATCCTTCAACCACTCTATCATTTACTTCAACATGAATATAGTTACAGCTATTAAATTATTATAACAAATATTAATTATAAAAATATTTTACGCGGTGATAGAGATTTTTTTAAAATTACTCCTTATTTAGTATAGCAGCCTCAATATTATTCACACACACACTAATAATATCTATATCTTAATTAAATCATTATATAAACTTCATATTTTTCACCAGGTACACACTCAACTCAACCAAGCATAATCCGCATTATAGTAATTCAAGCACGTCCATTGGATGATAATAATAATAATAGTAATAATACAAGACCTACAAAAGCAAAGACCGCCGGTTTTCACTGACGGATTTATTTCAGCATAGGGATTCAGTTTCATGAAAAAAAAACTATCCACGCTTCGTTATAATCAGGACTAAAATCCTTTGTGCAAACGAATGCTTTTTATGGATTTCGTTTTCAGCTCATGGTTAATTAAGCTTCAAATAATTGGCATTATGTACTTTTTAATAATACGTCTGCAGAAGATTAAATTAATATGGATAACCACTATTTTTTATTAATAATTTTTCATATAAATTAAAATTGATTTATATGATTGAAGTTTTATAATAATATTATTTATAATATATACCACTTAATTTGTGTTTGAATTATTACTAAATTTTTATTATTATTTTTAATATTTTTTTTCCAGGAAGCCAAACATCTTCGACAATATGATGGCCATGATGGAGAAGTATGCCACTAATCTAGAAGTACTAGTTGATGAACGAACGGACCAACTACAAGAAGAGAAAAAGAAGACTGGTAAGTTCTATCCAGATATAGATGAAATAATTTTAAAAAAGAAATAATTTTAAAACAAAACACCCATTTTTAATTTATTTATCCATAATATTTTAAATGTATGTAGGAAAAGAGATTGCCACCAGTTAATTTGAACTAAAACATAACAACTTCAACCTCTTCTTGAATTTCTTATTAATGTAAGGTTTCTGTTTTATAGTAAAGTTAGTAAGCAAACAGCTTCTAAACTTGTGATACTTTAAAAATAACACGGATATACTTTATGAACTACTTAATATTTAAAATCCTATGTTACATCAAATTTAATTATATTATATACTATTCTAATGGTACAAGTAAAGATACTGACGAGACTGGAGCGGAAACTATGTTTAAATAGAGGTGAAAAAAACCAGGAATAGCGGAGATAGTTGTTTTAAGAAATGAAGTACAAGTACAGTTGATTAATTAATTAAGCACTATAAACCTTTATTCACAATTTTATTTAAATTCACAGATATAGTTTTCGGACACATAGTGATAAAATTGTGAAGAAATGTTTTTAGTGCTTAATTAATTAATCAATTTTTATCTTCACACAACTCACAAAAATCAAACTACAAGTATAGTAATCAATAAATAATATCCTACATTAATTTGGTTGATTGAGCTACTTGAAGATAATAATAACTTTGATTAAAACACTTAGAACATTTCTTCAATATTTTAAAAATATTGAAGAAAGGTTCTAAGTGTTTTAATCAAAATATCCTACATATTTATATTCAGGATTGCTATACTTGTACTATAATAATTAAAGTACACATTTCTATATAAACTTTATAATCATAATTCTCCGTCCAAGCCATCTCCAGAAACTATAAATCTCCATATAAAATTAAATTATCAAAACTAGAACCTTAACGTAAATTCATCCCTTTCCGGTTTGTCAGTTCTCGCTCAGGAATGAATACAGAATTCCGTGAAATTAACCAGGAGTGAAATTTAATTTACATTCATGTCTGATCGGATTACTTACAAACGCGTACGCAATTAACTACCAGATGAAGCTCGTACTAATGCAGCAAAATATTATTTTAAATATCTGGACACTTATTCAATTCATTAGAATTAGCATAATAGCAAATAATATGTCTTAGTATTTTACTATTTTAACACTAATAGACTTTTATTTCTCACATATAAAAAACATCCAAACGTATTAATAATAATAATAATAGCGTAAATAGTGTAAAAAGATTTAACAAGTATTTAATTTTTTGGCCTCGGAAGCAATTTAATCTTATTGTTTTATTTAAATATAGTAATATGTTTAATATGCATAAATAATGTAAAAATATTTAAAAATTTAGTCTTATTGTTTTATTCTACTAATGTACTATGTTAAATATTATTTTATATATTTTGTAATTAATTTCCATGTGCAATATAAATATTATAAAACCGTTGTATAATTTATCTATTAAATTATTCACCGGAATAGATGGACGAATGAATATATCATCTGTCAGAAGGTTTTATTGAAAATATAAATTTACATATAAAAAGAATATTACAGTTTCAATTAAATGAAACGTACAATTAGCATGCTTTGTTAAATCTATCAACGATAATGTCCAATAACAGGAGTAAATGTTCCAGTCCAATACAATTGATTAGTATCTCGTTGATTAATGGTTTGAATTTATTCCAAATTCCAATTCGGATTGCGTTCAGCTTTATATCCAATTATACACTTGACTTCGGATAGCTATAGATTTCAGGTTGATTTTTTATTAAACATTTTAATCATCTATTAATTTGAACTAATTATAATCTGCTTCAGTTTTTAATTAAAGGGTTATATAAATTTTAAAAGAAACATATAAAAAATTTTAATAAGTAATTGTGGAGGCTTTGTGATTCATTGCATAATATTTAGAATATAGTATATAAAATATTTGTAAAACCTCTATATAAAAATATTAACAAAGAAGGTAACAAAGAAGCACCTCATAAATCTAATAAATGACATTTTACTGAAAGGTTTTCAATTCTTGAGAGCTTAATTAAAGCTAAAATTTAAGCTTATAAGTGAAAACCTTTCTTAATTGTAAAGTTAAAAATACCTACAAACCTATAGTAAATAGATATAAGTTACGAAAAAGAAAAAACGGAGCCGCTTCTTACCTTCATTTCTAATAATTGTTTTATAATATTGTAGATAAGCCTTTTTTGAATCTGAAGTAAATTGAGAAATAATTCCCATGAATTTCGTTAGTAAGCTACAGTTGACTTATTTACAATTGATTTAGCCGCACTATTTCTTAAACCATTTTTGCTGGGAAGGAAAGATACATTATTATTATTTGGAATTATTATAACGTTAACATGATCATTGATAAAGCTCTCCTGTTGAAGATATAAAAGACATATCTGAAAAATTAAATGATATCAAACAGAACTTCACTGGCAGCTAAATTGGACAAGAGTGGAAGTATGAACTCAGTCCTTTCCTTTTCGAGAAATAGAAGATTTATTTTAGTAAGAAATACCAACAAAGCTAAAACGGACAAGAATAGAAGCATGAACTCAAACCAAAATAAATCTTTTCTAAAAGGAAAAAATTTATTTTGGTTAAATACCATAACAATTGAGTAACTTCTCATAATTTAGTATATATTTTCTAAAATCCAAAATAAAATATTGATTGAAAAGTGGAACAGAGGCAATAACATTTGGACAATATATTAAAAAATGAAAATACTAGAATTCTTGAAGGGACAAAGAAATAGATAACACTATTTCATCTAGAATTCGGTCTTTCGCGTATAAAATCTCAAATAATATTTTTAATAAAAAAAATTTCAAGGTATTAATTATTACGTTTGTGGACATTTCTCGAATATCGTAAGTTGATTTGACGAATAAAGCACTAATAAGAATAAATTAATTTGATCTTCACGTAATTCAATCAACCAATCGTAAATTGATTATAATACCTTGATCTTTGTATTTCTATTTTTTATTTGTGCACTATATTTTGGGAACATTATTTTTTAATTACTAAATTAATTTATAAAATTTTCTAAACTAGTGTTTCCTTTTTTATCAGTTTCTTTACCACATGTAGTGAAAGCTAAAACATTACCAATACGTTCCAAACCCATTTATTTTGTAAGAAATGTGCCTCCTTCAGAAGCTGAATAAAAATTTAACTTCTGGTATTAGAGACTTTTTCTAAAATTTGCAATATTTGCCAGTAAGTTATAGTTTATAAGTACATTTATGATCCATTTGACTTATTGAAATTATTAAAAGTATTTCTTATTTTGTCAAAGGTAGAAATCATCAATGTATAAGAAAATATTGTAGATTTTTGGATCTCATTAATTCATTAGCAGGAATTTGTTACATCTGCAGATTTTTTTCTAGTTTAATTTTTGTTCAATTTTATTCATAAAATTTGTTTTGGTAAGCATCATCAAACATCATATTTTTTTATTAGTAAGAAAGTAAGTAAATAGTTTATTGATGCTTAAACAATAATGTTTTACACAAGTCACCATATCCAGATAATACAAAAATGATCATCAAGTATAAATTAACATATATAAACACAATAACGCAATACTATAATACGGGAGATTAAGACATATATACATACAATTACAAAAACATTTAAAAAAATAAAAATATATTGTTAAAAATGAAGCAAAATCATACTAGTTTTCTACCCGGTGAGTACCATAAGGTAATTGCAATCCTTGTTCCATATTAAACCCAATTATATGTACATTCATAAAATAAAATAAGTTATAATAATTAAAGAAGTAAATAATTTGATAAATTATAAATAAAAACAATAGAGTCGGTACTAAAACTTAAAACCACATAAATAAATAAAATAGTTAAAACTTTAAAACCTCATAATAAAATTATAAAATTGAATATGAAATATCATACAATAAAATGTTAAAATTAGAAAAATAATTTAATAAATTACTAAATAAAAACAATAGAGTGGGTACAAAACACTTAAAAACACATAAATAAATAAAATAGTTAAAACTTTAAAACCTCATAATAAAATTTTATAATTGAATTTCAAAATCATACAATAAAATGTTAAAAATAAAATAATAAATAATTAAAATATAGTTAAAATGTAAAATATGGACAATACTAATAACACGTTAAAATGTCTTTAAAGTTAAATATTACTTAACATGAATTCCTCGACTGTATAAAACGCGTGTTTTAATAATACTTTTGAAACCGTTTCCTTACATTGTTTCAAAGGTAACTGCTTCCATGTATCCGGTAATTTATTGTAAAATTGTATCGCTAAATAATTTGTACTATTACATGATCTTAATAGTCTTATTTTCTTCTGATGTTTATGGCTTTTATATCTAGTATCGTGGCAATGTTCAAGACTGGTATATTTGTTTGGGTTTTTAAAAACATATAGCACAGAGTTTATAATAAAAAGAGATGGCAATGTTAAGATGCCAAGGCGAATAAAAGCTGGCCTACAATCATCTCTATATTTATTATCACCTAATATGCGAATAGCTTTCCGTTGTAGTCGAAATATCCTGTGTCTACAAGCTGCATGGCCCCATGCTAGTATACTGTATCTTAACCGTGATTCTATGAGACTAAAATAAACCGTTTTGCTTATGTTTTCTGGGACCCTACCTTTTAGGCTACGCAAGCAAAAAATATTTTTTGCAAGAGATGCTGCCAAGTGGGTTCCATGGATCTCCCAACTTAGCGATGAATCAACATGAAAGCCGAGAAAACAATGAGTTCCTTTAGGTGTGCCTTTTTTAAGACTGAAGTTAATTATTTTTGTTTTATTTTTATTTAAAATCAATTTGTTTTTCGTAACCCATGTGTTTACAGCTTCCATTGTTGACTCATTCGCCACGTTAGTTTCCTCTATTGTTTTACCGGTATTTATAAAGGTACAGTCATCAGCAAATAATATGGTGTTTGAAATATTTGGTTGATTAGGAAGGTCATTTATAAATATTAAAAACATCAAAGGTCCAAGTATCGACCCTTGTGGTACCCCATCGTTTATCTTCTCAGGTTTAGACATTATACTATTATAATATGCTGATTGGTATCTATTGGCAAGATACGATTTCATGAGACTAATACTTTTCCCGGAAAAATTATAAGCATACAGTTTTTTAATAAGCAAGTCATGTGATACACAGTCGAATGCTTTGCTCAAATCAATAATAATGAATTTTAATAATAATGACAGAAAAGCTGAACAACTATGTAATCTGTTCTCTAGCTATGGTCTACACAAAGTTGTTACTCAGCCTACAAGGCAGACAAACTGTTTAGATAATATATTTTCAAATGCATACGATAACTCAACCAACAATGTTGAATTAGTAAATATAGGCGTTTCAGATCATCTAGGAATCAGCATTTCAATTGAGCACACAGAGAAAATCAACAAGAGAATTGTGCGTCCTATCACGCAATCGGGTAAAAGTGACTTTTTTTAATATTGTCGATAGCTATGATTGGTCGGACGTAGTTAATAACTCTATAGAAATAAATACAGCATGGTCAATTTTAATTACAAAACTTACCGATGCTTTCTATACTGCGAAATGAGAAATAAATTGCACATATTTAAAGATATCCATTGTAAGTATAAAACTGAACTAACAAAAATCCAATACAATAACTTTCACAAGCAGTATAAGAAACGAATAAGAGAAGAACAAATAAGAGCTAATGAAAATTATGTAAAAACGTCATCCAACCCATCTAAAGCTGTCTGGAATATTATAAGGTCGAAAACACAATGCAAAGCCAATAACCCTGTTAATATAAATATATCAGCAAGTGACTTCAATGATTTCTTTTCAAATGTAGCTAATAATATTATTGAGTCCATACCTGATTCTGATATAGACCCTATTCAAATGATGAATCGACTTAATAGTGGAAATAGTAATTACTTTACTTTTCAGGAAGTATCTTGTGCAAAAGTTCGCGATACTATATTGAAATTAAAGAAGAAGCCCAGTAAAGATATATATGATTAAAACATTGAAGTAATTAAACTAGCAATTGATATTTTAATTAGCCCAATAACGTTTCTAATAAATAGATGTATTAAAATGTGGATTTTTCCAAATGTATTAAAAATAGCCAAATGTGTACCCATTTTCAAAAAAGGAGACCAAAATGAAATCGATAATTACCGTCCAATTTCTATCCTGCCAATTGTCTCAAAAATTATTGAATCGATTTTATTTGATCAAATGATAAAATTCCTAGAGTCGAACCTCATACTCGACGATTCCCAGTTTGGCTTTAGGGCCGGTAAATCAACAACTATGGCAATCGAAAAATTTGTAAATTATATAATTGATGGCTTCGAAAACCGTGAAATTATTATCAGTAATTTACTTGACTTAAGTAAGGCTTTTGATTGTGTTAATCATGATATATTACTTCGAAAATTGTATTTTTATAATTTTAGTCCGACGAGTTGCAGACTATTAATATCATATTTGACCAATCGCAAGCAGAGCGTTCTCTTCAATGGTACAATTTCGAGCCAACGTGAAATTGTTCATGGTGTGGCTCAGGGATCAATCCTAGGGCCATTATTGTTCTTATTATTTATAAATGATCTCCCATCCCAATTTCCAACAGCTTCAATGGTCCTATATGCAGATGATACCAGTATATCTTTGAAAGGAAGTACACCTGAATACATCAGCGAACAAATAAAATACCATACGCTAACAGCATCGACCTGGTTTAGTTCCAATAAATTAAAATTAAATAATTTAAAAACAGTACAAATAACATTTTCATTAAAATCTGTCGTTCAATCTATGTCAAGTAAGTTCTTAGGGCTTACTTTAGATTCTTGTTTAAGCTGGCAGTCTCATGGGCTTCAACTGGAAAGAAAACTATCTAAGAATGTTTACTTATTACGAAATTTATCTCGATCTGTTGGCCCTAAGATGTTAATTAATATTTATTATTCACATATAAATGCTCATATATTATATGGTATTATTCTATGGGGTCACTCATCAATTATGAGTGATATCTTCCGAATACAGAGAAGAGCCATCCGTGTATTGGCAGGACTTAAATACAGGGAAGAATGCCAAGAAGCTTTTAAATTATATAATATACTCACAGTTCCATGCATATTTATTTTAGAATGTCTTATGTATATTAAGAACAACTTTAGCGAATTTACTCAGAATAAAGTCTTTCACAGTCACGAAACCCGCTTAAAAAATAACGTAAGACTGCAACGTTTCCGGCTTTCAAAAAGCAAAACTGGGACTCGTTACTATTGTGTAAAATTTTTTAACATATTACCAGAAAGCATCCAAGAGTTACAAGCTTCCCAATTTAAAATATGGTGTAAAAATTACCTAGTTAAAAATGCGTTCTACTCCTACGAAGAATACATCAATAGCTTCAATGTTTAAATAATTTTAATATGTCTGTTTATTGTCCCTTGTACAAAATATTTTAAAGTGTTATTATTTATATTTTTATTTTAACTGTAAGTTTTTATTTAAGTATATTTTATCCGTAAATTAATTTTATCTGTATTTATTCTTATAAATTGATCTTTTTTATATATTAACTTTTTAAAATTATTAAATTTTAATATATTAGCATTTAAGTTTAGTATTAGTTATGTCTTTGTGCGCGGATGTAATTGTTATACGTTTTAAACTATTAATTTTAAATGTGCTCTAGTTTTAATCATATTTATTATTTAAGTCCATTCTTATATCTTGTAAAATTCTACTATACTATATTTCTTTTTTTAATTTAATTTTTTAATTCGTCTGCCTGCTAAGTACTAAATATCTATTTCTTAATTGTATACCGCTGTTTTTTCTTTCTTGTGACCTGTGTAAAACTTTATAGTTATTAACACCAATAAAGAATTATATAATGAAGGATACAATAGACACATTTTTGTTTTCAAAAGCGTTCATAATCCATTCACTGAGATCAATTATTGCATCTGATGTTGACAACTCAGGTCTGAAACCAAATTGACTTTTGTTAAAAAGTCGATTTGTTTCAAAAAACTTCATTATTTGGTTTTTCATAATTATTTCAACTACTTTTGATAGAATTGGTAAGATTGAGACTGGTCTATAATTGTTTACATCTTGTTCGTCGCCACTCTTATAAACTGGTATAATTTTAGCCAATTTAAGGACATCAGGAAATATTCCAGTTGTTATTATCTCATTTATAAGCTTTGTGAGTGGTGAAACTATTTGGTTTATGATACATTTTATATGGGACAAGGACAATGCATAAATATCCCTACATTTACTATTTTTTATACTTAGGATTGCATCTCTTACAAGTATAGGGGTAGTTTTGATAAAATCGAATTTTAAAGATTCTGCTACTTTTATCGTGTGACTGAAAGGGACTTTGGGCAAGTTATTAATTAATGATTCTGCGATACTTACGAAATATTTATTAAAGTCATTAGAAGAAATTTTACAATCATTTGATTTTTTAATTTTATTTCTGGCATAATCAATTAATTTCCACATTGCTCTTGATTTGTTATGTGCTCTATTTATATAATTTCCGATTTCATGTTTCCTTGTACTTTGAATTAAAGATCTATATTTTTGGCGAAAGTTATTTCTTTTTAACCTTAGCTCGTCTGTAGGGTAATTTTTATATACAGGGTGAGTTTTTTTCGATGTTCTCTATGGGGATCTCGGAAACTATAAGAGATAGAGAAACGGTTAAATGGGGAAAGAAGTGTAGATTTACGAGACGAATAAAATTCCACTTTCAAAGTATTCAAAAAAATCAAGGGTAACTAGATATTTTGAAAAAAGTAAAAAGTGTCAATTTTTCAAATCAATATATCTCGGTTATTATAACAGATAGAAAAAAACTGTAAAGGACAAAGTTTTAGATAATTTTATTTAGATTAATAAAAAATAGTCAGAAAATTTTTATCGCCATTATTTTCCGAGATATGATGCAAACTTACATTTTTTTAAATAGAAACCATAGTTGGCTATGGCCTCATTCAAAAGGTAATTTTTTTCTCTTTAATCCAATATGACATACAACATAGTTATTTCTAAAAATAAGTGAGTTATAGTCATTTTAAATTTTATTATAATTAAAAAATGGGTAGCCATGAAAAAGATGGAACTAAAACAATTGCAGTTGTTTATAATAATAGCAATATTGTAATTATTAGTTCTACAAAGTTAAATAAAAATGAAAAACCAGCATAAGAATAATATTTTTGTAATTATTAAATGGCCTTCGGTATGTGGTATAAACCCATTTGTCAAGCGAGTAATACGTTTCTTACAAAAATATTATGAACGGATGAATCGCGATTCACTAATTCTGGTATTTTTAATCGCCAATAACTCACTCATTTTTAGAAATAACTATGTCGTAGGCCATATTGGATTAAAGAGAAAAAAATTAACTTTTGAATGAAGTCACAGCCAACTATGGTTTCCATTTAAAAAAATGTAAGTTTGCGTCATATCTCGGAAAATAATGGCGATAAAAAATTTCTGATTATTTTTTATTAATCTGCATAAAATTAACTAAAACTTTGACCTTTACAGTTTTTTTCTATCTGTTATAATAACCGAGATATATTGATTTGAAAAAATTGACACTTTTTACTTTTTTCAAAATATCTAGTTATCCTTGACTTTCTTGAAAACTTTGAAAGTGGAATTTTATTCGTCTCGTAAATCTACACTTCTTTCCCCATTTAACTATTTCTCTATCTCTTATAGTTTCCGAGATCCCCATAGAGAACATCGAAAAAAACTCACCCTGTAGATCACTTAATATGTGTAGTATTTCCCTCATGTCTTTAAGTTCCGAATTAAACCAAAATATTTGTTTATTCATTGTTTTTGGTGTTTTAATTTGGAAACATAATTTTATATTACTAATTAATATATTATGCAAATTTTCCCATTTTTCATTTACAGTAAATGATGAATTTAATATAGTAAAATGTAATAAAATCCTTTAGTTCGTTGTAGAAAATTAAATAATAAATTTAAAAATACGAAAACATTTCGTGAATCTACAATTAAACTCTCTGGAAAATTCTAGAAATCTACAAAAAAAAAACAGGAAAATTCTTGAACTGTTAAAATTTAATAAAAGTTACTAAAAATATCTAAAATCTACAAATAATTAAGGAAAATTCTAGAGGCACATAAGAAAATTTAAAAAAAAATGAATGAAAGATACTCAAAAGTTTTACAAAAAAAAAAAATAAGAAAATTCTAGAACTCTTTAAGAAAGTATCTAAAATATTGAATTAAACTTTCTAAAAATTCTAGAAATCCACAAAATTTAAGAACGCTTTAGAAAATTTCTTCAAAAATGCAATGACAGTTGCTGAGAAGTTCTAGAAATTTACAAAAATATTTATTAAAATTCTAGAGGCTCATAAGAAAATTCTTGAAAAATAGAATTAAAAAAGTTCTACAAACCTACAAAAAACTGAAGAATATTCCTGAAAAACTGAATAAAACTTTCTATAAAATCCTAGAAATCTACAAAAAAATTGGAAATTTCTTGGTATCATATGTAATAAAAGTTACTAAAACGATCTAAAAATCTACAAAAAATTGAGTAAAATTTTAGAGGCAAATAAGGAAATTCTTAAAAAAATGGACTTGAAGTTACTGGAAACTTAATAATAATAATAATAAACATAATAATAAACATATTTATTCAAAATCTTCAAAACTTCTAGAAATCTAAAACAACTGAAGAAAATTCTAGAACTCTCTAGAAAATTCCTGAAACACTGATTCACACATTATAGAAATCTATATTAGGTAATTTCTTGATATCATAAAATTTAATAAAAGTTACCAAAACGATCTAGAAATCTATAAAACAACTAAAGAAAATTCTAGAACTCTAGGAAAATTCTTGAAACACTGATTGACATTTTCTAAAAAAAATTATAGATATCTACAAAATTCAAGAACCCTTTAGAAAAATTCTTCAAAAATATGATGAAAGTTGCTGAGAACATTTTGAAGTCTACAAAATATTATTGAAAAGAATTCTAGAGGCCGATAAGAAAATTCTAGAAATTTACGAGCAATTTTTTTTGATTTAATAAAAGTTACTAAAAATATCTAAAATCTATAAAAAAAAAAATGAGGAACATTCTAGAGGCACATAAGGAATTTAAAAAAAAAACGGAATGAAGGATATTCGAAAGTTTTACAAAAAAAAAAATAAGAAAATTTTAGAGGCAAATAAGGGAATTTAAAAAAAATCGAATGAAAGTTACTGGGAACTTCTAGAAATCTATAAAACAACTAAAGAAAATTCTAGAACTCTTTAGGAAAATTCCCAAAACAATGATTGACACTTTTTCAAAAAATTTTAGATATCTACAAGATTCAAGAACCCTTTAGAAAAATTCTTTAAAAATGTGATGAAAGTTGCTGAGAACTTTTTGAAGTCTACAAAAAATTCTTGAAAACAATTCTAAAGGCCGATAAGAAAATAAGCCTTACTTAGATCAAGGAAGGAAATAAGTGATATGTTATTTCTTTCAAATGATTCAAAAAATGTTACCTAATTTGCTACTATTAAAGATTAACAATTTAGGTTTTGTATATAAGAAGTATATATGAATATTGAAAATCAGTTTTAATAACTTTATTGTAACAGGGGAAACTTTTTATTTACTTTTTTTATTCCGTAAATTGGCAAGTTATTAAACTTGAACATATTTATTACATGCGGGAAGTTTTATTTATACGGCTTTTACGTTGTCTGCTTCTTGTAAATCCACCATACCATAAATCACACGCTGTACACAGAATATTAAACGTTGCGCCCACAACCAGCCATGAACCCCACATAAAACACATATTACATCGTAAATATGATCGCAAATACGATGTTTCGTTTTTCTAATGGAAAAAGTATATGATCCGTTATGATTTGCAGAAGCCCTTTTGTACGAAATGCTGCCGAGGCCTGTCGCCGAGCAACTCAAGAGGGGCAAGAAAGTCGAGGCCGAGAGTTTCGACTGGGTCACTATTTATTTCAGTGATATCGTCGGATTCACCACTATGTCGGCCGAAAGTACACCATTACAAGTAAGTAGAATTATATTAATAGAAAAAGTTTATATTTAATACAGTGAACGGAAATGTGTTGGGTTGCAATTTATTTCCTAAGAAAATTAACAGGAAATATTCCCTCGTTCACAGCCGCTTATTGCTTTCCTTTAAAATTCTAGAAGCCTTTCATTTTAAATGGGTACTCTCTTTAAGTGAGACAAGAAAATGGAAGCTAATAGGCTTCTTTTTCTCTTATTCGCCATATATATTGCAGTCATTTTTTACACTCGCCCTCCAACAATAATATCCTTTTAACTGTAGACGGCGTGCAGTTCAGAGTCTTGGGTAATGAATGTATCAATTAATTATATTAAGAGTTACGAATTCGCAATAGGTACATTAAAGCTATACAATTTTGTTTTTATTAAAGTTAAATTAATATAAAGTTATTATTAAACTTCTCAACCTTAATTACTCAAATTAAATCAACTTAAATACTGGATTGATGATGATGTTACTTGTCAAAACTCACTTAGTAAAATACTGACAAGAATGTTTTTGAAACCATATACTGTGTCAGTATTTTAATAATCAACTTAATATGGTATTGCCAGATTTATGTTACGCATGAATATATAATTTAACTCCCAGCTGAGGAGATTAAATTCCTGAGATCTTCATAGCATCTTGCAAGTTTTCTTTTAGAATTTTTAAACTATATGAGTATTTTAAGATTAGTATTGTTGATTTCTAATTTTCTCACATATAAAGATATTTTAAAAATACTTAACTGACTTTCTCAATTCTTAACTCATCACAAATTGCATTTCTTACTAATACAGCCAAAGGAATTTTCCATCTGACAATAGGTAACTTAAAACTGTTGCGGTTTTAAGTGTAATCTCATATTTTTAGAATGCTTTATGACATTTTCCGTTCCATTGAAATCTTATATCTTTAGACAATGCAATATTTTTTTCTACATAATAATGAAATTTGTATCAGACAATTTTTACGCTCTTTGATTTCTAACCCATATGCATACTATGGAAAATAATATTTTTTGCCTGTAAAATTGCACACACAAGTAACATATTTATTCGAGTGTAGTTTGCTTCTTAGAATTCTCCTTACGTAAGTCCTACTCAGACTAACTTCTCCTAAGAGTATGCTTGAGCCATTCTCCTGCAGCTATTTTATTTGAGCTCGTTATTGCTTTCAACGTTTCTACTACTCCAACCAAATGCGTTCTTTGATCATGTTGTGAAACGATATGGTATTTCAGTAATAGTTTGTAACTTTTATTCTTATTAAATATGCGCATTTCCTTCTTTATGCATTGCAACGATAATGCAATTGTTTGCAAGACTTTAATAAACCCAATTAAATGCAATGCATTTATTTACACCAAAATTATCTATACAATTTCTTTATATGTTTCTTATTATAATAGTAGATATTACAAACTTTATTTTATCATCTCGACGCATACATGTGAGATCTTTCATTTAGATAAATTTATTTTTATTGTTCTATTCTTTTAAAATTCCAAACGTAAGATTCGGCGACCCCGGGGTTTATGAGCGCAGATAAATCCAGTTTCTTAATATTCTGATGGGAACGGGATAAAGGAAAAGCTGCAGTTAATGCTTGATGCCGCGGAGTTCCGTTAAAGTTACAAATTCGACTAAAATGAAACGGGGCGAACATCCTGTTCGGCGAACCTATAAAAATTCTCTGTAAAGTGTGAAAAGTTTTGGCGAGCGTTGATGTGAAATTGGAATTACACACTTATGTGTTAATCCAATTATTTTGAGAATAGTCGCGTGGTAAAAATTTTATGGATTTCCATACACAGGATTATCTCAAAATGATTTTATTACAGTATTATTGCATTTATTAATATACATCATAATGAATTAAATAATTTCAACAATTTATTCAGTGTAATATAATAAATACATTCATGTTAAATTAATTATATTATAATAAATTAAATTATTTATTGTATTATTATTCATACTTTTATATCATACAATAAATATTAAACTGTGTACTTTTTTTAGGTTGTAGATTTCCTTAATGATTTGTATACCTGCTTCGACTCAATTATAGAAAACTACGATGTCTACAAAGTTGAGACAATTGGAGATGCTTATATGGTGGTAATTATTTTTTTAATATTAAATTAATATTTAATAACTAAATATATTTACACTACTATTGAGATATAATTCACTCAATTGTACACACCGATATTATTATTTCTCCTGCAGTATATCCTTTTATATTTGTTAATAGGTAAGCGGCCTTCCAATCCGAAATGGCAATCAGCACGCCGCTGAAATAGCAACGATGTCATTACATTTACTATCGGATGTAAAAAACTTTACGATCAGGCACCGGCCGCAGGAGAAACTTATGTTGCGAATTGGAATACATTCCGGTGAGTATTCGCCCGATAACCCGTAATTCTGTTCCTTTATTAAATTTTCCCTCAGGTCCTGTTTGTGCCGGCGTTGTCGGTCTAAAAATGCCTAGGTATTGTTTATTTGGAGATACGGTCAATACCGCCAGCAGAATGGAATCCACAGGAGTCCGTAAGTGAGATATTTATTAAAAGTGGATTTTATTTAAAGCCTCAATTTCAGCGCTGAAAATTCATTGTAGTCAACAATGCAAGGAATTACTTAATAAGCTAGGCGGATACCATTTCGTTGAGAGAGGTATAGTTAGCATGAAAGGAAAAGGTGAGCAAAAGACTTATTTCCTGGTCGGCGAGGATGATGAAATGAGAATGTTGAGGAGCCTAGAACGTGAAAGGCGAAGAGCTATAGCTAGTGGAAAGATTATTAAAAATGGGCAGTTAGACACAAACGGTCACTGTTTAATACCTAGAAGTTCGTTAAAAAATAAAAATAGCATTGTAAGAAGTCCCATTCCGCGCTGTTCTAGCTTCGAATCTCCAAAAAGATTACGCTTTGCTAGTGGAGATAATTTGGAGTACAACGCGAAAAGTAATAAAGCGTTAGAAATCATCACCGATAACAGCCCAATCAAGAAATCAGTAAATTCCCTAGTCGAAAACTCACTTGATTGTTGCAGTGAAGCTTGGAAGACTTCCAGCACATCATGTCCTTGCATAGAAAACCTAGCTAATTCAACCGCGACCCTAGCACAATTCCAACTCACAATGTTCTTCAAAGACGAAAACAAGGCGAACAAACTCATAAAACCCTCATGCGCCAGCGTGCCTAGCCTAAGGCACTGTTTAAGCATTCCACGTTTCCACGCGATCCAAACAATATCGGCCCCCACCAGCCCCAGAAGGCAGGAACACTTCGATCTAACTTTATCAAAATATCCAGAGTGCGAGGAAGTCGTACCGTGGTTAGATTCAACGCCTCTGCTGAAAGTGACCAAGCCCCAAGAAACGAATACGTAAATCTGTGTACAATCAATGTTCTCAATGTTAACCATTCGAAATTCGAAGGAATCAATCATGTTCTATGTATACCTGTAATCAATGTTTTACCAAGGCGGCAACAACCATGAGTGATATGTATCTAGTCAAAAAAAAAAGCGATGGTGATTAATATTATAGACTGAAAGAATGTGTGATATTGTTTCTAGGATAAGTTTTGTTAGTTTACGCGTAAATATTTATTATGTATTCTATTATATTTCAATATATGTCAATATGATGGACAATAATTATTTATTTTTTTCATTATTATACCTCTAATATAAATTTAATTCAAAAATAATCATAAGAAATAAATTATCTGAAAAACAATACGAATTAAACGTTTTAAAATATAAATATCTATTGTTGTTGATATTGAAGGCTTCTACTTTGGTAGAAATAAATATCTATATTATAACCATGTTTTGATAAAGCTTAAATAAAGATAAAGATACATGTTGAATAGAAATGAAACACTAATAACTTTGTATAATATGATTTTTTTTTTGTGACTCAAGATTCGGTAACTTAAAATAAATTTCGTGTTGTACAAACAAAGTTATTAGTGTATTTCATTTCTATAAGTATCTATTAATACAAAAATATTTCACGACGGGTCAAGTGAGAATTTAATTTATCGTATAAATATGTTCTATTTGAATTAAAAAAAAAATGTTTCAAATGATGACTTTTATTATAAATAAATAGTTTATAAATTAAACTGTAATTATTTAAATACTAAAAAAAGTTAGTTTTCTGATTATTTTTATTTCAAATTAGATTTAGAATAATACAACGTATTAAAATAACACAATACAATGGTGAAATTGAAATGTCAGGAGACTTCCATAGGTGCCGTAAATCTTATAACAAAAAGATGTTTATGTACCGGGGGTGAGGCCCCTGAGAAAATCGTATTTCCGGATTAATATCTCAGAAAATGTATTCATGTTTTATTCGATAAAATCCAAGCGTTGGGAAAAAATGTAAACGTATGGTAGGAAATTCATATTAAATATTTTCGAATAGAATTAAGTGAGATTCATAAAGGCTGTATTGAATTTCCTCTTAAGATTAATATATATATTTCTGCAAATATTAATGGACATGGCTGGGATTGGCTTGCGTGTATTTTAGCTAACATTGCCAAGCTTAAAGTAAATAAAATTACTTGCAGAACTGAAAAGTCCTTTTTACCTTCCCTATATAGAATATATATGGGAAGTATTGTTTGTTTTCGTAAATACTTTTTGATTTTTTTATTTTATTTAATACGAAATACATTTTTGTGCAAATTGAGAGGCCATAAATATTGAGAACAGCTGTGGACTAACATTATAGACTACAAAGCAAGTTGAACTATTGTCTCGCTTTCTTTATATTACTATAGTGGGAATTTTTCATCCTGAAAGTTAATATCTTTAAAACTAATTACAATTTTTAAATGAATAAGGTATATAACGGGTGTCCAACAATTATTGCAGTCCCGGATGGCGTTGGAATAAAAAACGTAGGTCGATTCTTACATGTTGCAAATAAATGAATTGACATTTTTAATGCACATTTAGGTTATGTTTGACAATTAACATGTCAGTTCATTTATTTGGCACATGAAAGAATTGACCTACGTTTTTGATTCCAACGCCACCCGGGACTGCAATAATTGTTGGACACTCGTTATTTAATCATTACAAAATAGTTGTTTTGTTTTGTGGTTTTATTTTACGTTTTCTTATGTAATTTAATATAACAAAAAACATTTTAAATAACAAAGAATGGTAACAGTTCGTTTATATCCTCATTTAACCCCCTATGATTTTCTCAAGAACACTTGCAAAATTCTCATCATTTGATTGATAATCTGTTAGATCAATTAAAGACGATTTATTATAAGAAACATCTAAATGAATTTGAATTCGATTTTTTCATGTTTTTTGACATGTCATAAGCCTGTCTCTTCACCAAGAATTTCTGTTATTTTGTTTATGAAATTATCAGTGCTTTGTCATTGCTGGGTCTAATATTTTGATTGCACTGAAAGCTTGTATACATCACTAATTATACAAGATAGGTCTTCTTTGTAATAATCCTCTGAGTTGTCACATTCAGTGGATTTTCTCTGAAATACGGAATGAAATTTTGATTTTTATATCTGATATGTTAATGGAAATAGCCTTAATATGTTTGTCTGTATGTGTCTCCCCTTTGGTGCTATATCTCAAAAACTACTAAAGATTTTCAACTGAAATATTAAACTTAAGACTTATTTTGTACCTATAAATCTGATAAGCTTGGCTACATCGGCCGGAATAAGTAGTAATCAGATAGAGCAATGTCTGGTGACTCTTTATGATGTTTTCAGCATTGGAAGTTAAGTGTGGCCTTATCATGCAACAATTTTATTCGACTTTCTCATTTGCCAGTGTACTTCAGTTTTCTTTCAAATCCTTAACTGGGATGAACAACGTTGGTAGCAACGAAAATCAAACATCAAGAGTAATTGTATCTTAAACTTCTGATGAAATTAAAGAAAGCCTGAAAGTAGTATTGAGCTGAGTGAGATATTGTTGTATTTGATAACATTCGATTGAAGTGTTGCAATGTTTCGCTCACTTGAAATAACTCATGATAAATATTGTGAGAATTAGCTGTGATTTACCTTTTTGTGTTTTGGATTGACATAGAGTATAAATTTCTCTACGCCAGAAATGATTTTTCATAAGAAATACTTTTGACGCTGCTTATTGAGCAGAGAAAGCCACGTTGCAACTAGTTGGTTTTTGTTGGTTGCAGTGGGTTTGGGCGAAACCCATTTTCCATTTTTTAGATCTATACCACTTCATGTAGGCGTTTGAGTTACTCCCAAGAAGCTCTTTCTGCGTTTGTGATGAATTTTCAGCAAGCATCTTATCCAACCCTCCCTACATATATTTATTTATTTATCTATCTTTGGTCTTCTTTTTAAAATAATACATTTTATCTACACATATTGAGCAACTTTTAGTTTCAAGCACAATTAACGTTAAAAGAGATAATATGTTTTCAAAAATCACCATCACTGTTATACCTAAAGTTAATATATATATATATATATATATATATATATATATATATATATATATATATATATATATACAGGGTTATTCACGGTATACGGCACGGAATATTGTGGCCAAAATACGTAACTTTCAGAAAGTTTCACTTTGGGGATATATGGGGGTCTATTAGGGCTACTTTTTAAAATTACTTTCATAATATACAG